>CANTUT010001278.1:542500-587500 GCA_947687605.1 Reutealis trisperma | reverse complement strand
GGAGGATGTTGATTGGCTATTGAAGGTGAAACGAGACCGGATTGGAGGAAGAAGAAAGAGAGAGAGAGAGAGAGAGAGGCAGAGACGGGTGAGAGAGAGAGAGAAGGTGCTGGGAGTGGTGGTGAGCCACCACTTGTCCAGTAGTGGGCTGCACTGCCACCACCAGTGGCTAGCCCACTGCCCGACGATCTTAGAGGAGGCAACGGCGCTCCGATCAGGTGACGGACGGCGGCGTACGCGAGGAGAGAAGCTCCACCGGTGCTGAAGCTTCAAGTCAATTTTTCGGCCGATTTCGGTGGCAAAATCCAGTGATTCTAATGTCATTCAACTCTTGAGGATGAGGGCTTCCTTTTGGTACCAACCAAGCCCCCTAAGGATCACCGGAGGAGAAGATCGAAAAATGTAAAACCACACCTTTAAAGGCATTTTCCGGCAAAACAACGGTGACTGGGGGTGAGTGGCTGTGGTTTTTGTGATCCTGGCGTCGAGGTGAACTTGCTAGTGTGGAGATCACCCATATCCGCCATCGGCAGCGGCAGCACGTGGCCGGCCAACGGCGGTGTATGGCAGCGGCGCGTGGAGTAGTCCAGCAGCTCCGTTTCATCGTTCCGGCGCGACTATCGACATCCGTAGGATCAAAATTCATGAAGGTTAACCCGAAACTCTTGTATTTCAGTCATTAAATAAGTTATATTATGTTTAGCAATCTTTAGAGTAATTGTTATGAGTTCTCGAGTGAGTTGTTGAGTTCAGTATGGTTCTGTCGAGACCTCGATGAGAATCTCAATAGTCTTTAAATTGTGTCTAGTTAAGTGAGTTATTCTTATCTTGATGATATCCTTTGTTGTGAGGTGTTGGCGTTCTGGCGTCTTCCTGGTTCCAAAGGCTGCACTTTCAAGGGAAGCTAGTCGGACGAGTCGTCAGTTAGGTGAGTGATGCTCCCTAATGTATTATCCTATTTCCATATACATTCGCATCTCTGTGTGTGTGTATATATATATATTATGCACTACTATTGCATATATGCACATAACATTTGATTGTGAGTGATGAATTAATATTCTGTATTCTGTGCTGTATTGTGATTGGATTGACAGATGGAGATCGGGAGGTTACAGTACCACCTAGGATTATGGATTTGTTATGATTATGGTTATGATTGAGATTATGATGAATTGAGAAGATGAGCTATGACTGGTGGATGCTGGCCGGGCCTGCTCATTACTAGGGCCACTATCAGCCGGATCAGGGCCGCTTGGTACAGACCAGTGCTGGTCGGGCCCATTGGACATAAGAGACGGATTATTGGATTCAGAGAGCCACGATAGGGGGATCGACTCCCCATATTGAGATTAAAGTGGTATTGTGGACCGTATCTCATCCCAATTTGATGATATGAATTGTATGTCTTTATGACATAGTGCATATCATGTGCATTAGAAATCTATCTGTAGGATATCAGTTTAATATATTAGCTGGTATCATTCACTGAGTCGGACGCTCATTCCTGTTCATTTTTGTGGTTTTCAGGTTGAGAAATGAGCTTGCGAAGGAATTGTAAACTGAGTAAACTGTCAATTTTCCTTCGGCAATAGTTTGTAATACTGAGTATTAAGAGTTGTATGTAATATATGTATAATTGTAAATATAGCTTTAGAACTCCACAATGTTACATTTTGTACTTGTACATTGTTAATATTCAGTTATGTACTTAAAGAGTTGTAATATATTGTTAAGCAGAATCCTTATGTAATTTATTACATTTATGAGATAAGCAAGTTATTAGGCTCATAACCCTTTTTAGTTTTGGGTTTTCTGTTATGTGTTTCTGTTAGGCTTACTATGGGTACTAGTAGTCATGTGTATTTTTCGTGTCCCAGTACTAGTCACATGCCCTCAGGTTTGGGACGTGACAATTATCATCAAAATTAACATTAAAATATAAACTAATTCAATAAAATAATATTTAAATTAAAAAATTTATTCCTATAATTTATTAACTCTTTTCACCTACTTTATATTATTAGTGAAATAAGCAATAAAATAGATTTGATGACTGTGTACATAAAATTGAATTCAATTTAAAATTATGATATGCTTTTATGCCAAAAGAGGCAAAATTATATATATATACGCGTGCGCGTATTTAGAGAAGAATGTTTATTCTAACACTAAAAAGAATATATGAATATTTTATAAGAATTCAAAAGTTAAATTAAATGTGTATTCTATTCTTTATTTTCTATTTAAAAAAAAAGGAAATGTAACATGTATAAGAAAAAAAATAAATATAACGTGTGTAAATGGAAAGACAAAAGAAAATGTGTCATGTATAAGTGCAAATACTGTGGCTATCATTTCCTTTATATATTATGGATGTGTTTCTATATATTATGGATGTATTTGATATAATGTAATGAAATATAATATAATATAATTAAATAAATTTATAATATGAACTTATATAAAAAATTTATTTTATTATATTATATTATTTTTTATTTCGATTTACTAAATTCATTTTATTTGTAAGTATTATGGTTAGCAGCAGTAGTATTTTTCCTGGCCAGCACGTGTTAATTGCCATCACTCTCCTTTTCACCTATATATTACATGTCCTTCGGCACGTGAAAGCGAAAAAGTCTCACTTTCAAAATAAATATGGGGCTAGTTTTTTTTGCCAAATATAAATATGGGCCTAGTTAAGAAAAAAAAAAAGGAATGTTGAAATGTAATAACATATAAAATTAAAATCTAAGCAGCAGGTATATGTGAAATTTTTATATGAGCATATAAAAGTAAAATGATATTTGGCAAAAAAAAAATAAAAATAAAAATGACAAAAAATTAGGGAGAAAGTGTAAATTCCTCTAGTTTACGGATGCTACGGAAGAGTTGGTACCGGTCGTATGGCTCAACCCAGTTGTCAGGAAAGCTATCCCCTAATTTGTGTGTTATAACAGAACACTTGGATTGAGCTGCAGCCGCAACAACCCTCTCCAACCCAACCCATGATAGTACTTTTGGCGCAGAAATAAGGTTCGTTTTCTCTGCAACTGACATAACCAAAAACCCTAATTGCAGCAAATGAAACGAACCCCCTGAACCCAGAAAGAAACCAAAAGATAACAATGTCCTGCTACTCAGCTATTTTCCAGGGTTCTATTAGAACCTCTTCCTCCACCACGACGTCCTCTCTTTATTTCCATTTCTATAAAAACCCTAACAAAACCCTTAAGCACAATCCTCGTCTATTTTCATTAGCATCATCTTTTGTTACAATGAGTAAACACCAAATGCTCCCTTTTAAGCCGGTGTTTTATGCCCCTCAGAATTTTAAGCGCCAAGGGACTGTCATGTGTTCTGGTTCTCTTGGTTTTTTGAATTCGAGGACTGTTGCCTTACAGTATATGTGCTTTCAGAACTTGAATTATGGTCGGTTTGCTTACCAGGACGTTTCTAGTGATGATTCAGACCGTGAATTTGGTTCCTCATCCCAGCAGTCATTGGTTGGTTTTTATGCAACCCATTTCTTCAAATGTTTTTATTTATTTATTTATTTTTTTTGAATATAAATCATGCCGGTAAACATCAATAAATTTCTGAACATCAATACTTAGCTTGGTTCAATTTTAGCAGATTCATAGAATTTCATCAGTTCTGATAGAATTTCACAAGTTTTCAGTAAAAACCAAGTTAAGACTACCTTTCCTTATCCTCATTTAGTATGCAATTTTTTATCAATTTAGTGCGAGCAATTTAGAGCAGTAAACATTGATGCTGCATTTCTTTACTATTTTCACTAGCAATTGAGAGCAATTTTCATCAATTTATTCATGAAAGCAGGAACATGTGCTTGTTCCTTCCCTTCCATTTGTTAATATACTGCATGAAAGATGTAGAACTCTTATGGATGAAACTCTCGTTGGTGTGTATTTACACTTATTGATGTTTGTTAGACTGGTTCCACCCTCGATAACATTGACGGTTGGAGATGGAAGTTAACTATGCTACTTCGTAACAAAGATGAGCCAGAAGTTGTCTCGAGAGAGAAAAAGGACAGGCGTGATTTTGAGCATATCTCAACATTGGCAACAAGAATGGGTTTGCATAGGTATTTTAGTCTTTTCATTGCATGGCTCATTTACAGTTTTTTTTTTTTTTAAAATCTTTTTGGCAACATATTTGAAGTTTGTTCTAGCTATAATGTGACTGTTTGGAATACAATTAATCTATGCAGCCGTCAGTATTCAAGAGTTGTTGTCTTTAGTAAAGTCCCTCTGCCAAATTACAGATCTGATCTGGATGACAAGCGACCTCAGAGAGAGGTATATTATCATCATTAGTTTTTATTCCCTCCTCTCTTTGATGTACCATGGTTTAAATTTCAACGAAGGAATGTGTTTATATTGTTGGAGCATTTTTATCAAAAGCTTGCTGCAGATACTTCTTAGGTGATTAAATAAATTCGCAGTTATCATTTTTAAGCCTAATTGAAGTTTACACAGAGGTCTTAAGGACACTAACTTTTGTAGTTCATTTAGTACATTGATAACTAACGCTCTTGAGCACCTACAGGTGATCTTGCCTTTTGGACTGCTAAGAGAAGTGGATGCCTATCTCAATGCTTACCTTTCCAAAAGGTCCATGAATAGGGGAAGCTTCTCTGCTAATTCCTTGTCAAGATCCAGTAGTGGGGTAAGTGTTGCTACTACTGAAGGACTCAATGAGCAGCCAGAACCTGTGCTACAGAACAATGTTGTGATGGAGAAAATTCTCAGGCGGAAAAGTTTGGAACTGCGAAATAAGCAACAAGAATGGCAGGTATATTTTACCCTGACAAATTGTATACGTATATTGCAACAGATATTCTCATTATAACTTTACAGGTCTGTGTGTGTTTTCTGTTAATATTTTAAATTACTTTTGGAATGTTTTTTACCGGTATAAGTTGTATGATATGTCTGCATGTTCAATATACTATTAATACATTTTTCTCCCGCTAGAAGCTTCTTAGGAATTATGTGTATTCATATTATATGCAGGCTTTTAACTCTCATTTATTATGAAATTTTTAATACCATTATAATCAATAATAAATTCTTCTATAGGAATCTCCTGATGG
The DNA here is from genome assembly GCA_947687605.1 of Reutealis trisperma. Classification (NCBI taxonomy): domain Eukaryota; kingdom Viridiplantae; phylum Streptophyta; class Magnoliopsida; order Malpighiales; family Euphorbiaceae; genus Reutealis; species Reutealis trisperma. The sequence goes on along the minus strand of CANTUT010001278.1, from coordinate 582,375 downwards.
TCAAAAGATGGCTGAATTTCGTCGCAGTCTTCCTGCATATAAAGAAAGGGATGCACTACTAAAAGCCATTGCTGAAAATCAGGTGATTTTGGTCGTTATACTTGAATTTTCTTGGCTTCCTTTTCAGTTTTTGGTTGAAGTTGCTTAATAATCTAGCTATCAATATGGAGTTTTGGACTTCTCTACTTCATCAGAGGTTCTTTGCTTCCTATCCAATCATAAGCACTGCAATCAAGTGAATTGGAGAAATATTCCATGCTAACCACAGTTTTCAAACTTGGACCAACCTGGCCGGTTAGATTGGGAAACTAGGAACTGGACAAGAGGCCAGTCCTGTTGACATATAACACCTGTTTTTATGCAAATTGGCTGAAACCCATTGAACCAGCTGGGTAACTAGTGAACCGGTCAACCCTGGTCACGGTTCAAATGGGTTGGCTCCTTTTTCCATGTGGCCATGGCAAACTGCTACATCACCACTTTTATTTAAAAAAAAAAAATGTTTAGGAGTTTGCAGCTTGCATTGCTCAAACAGAAGTCCTTTCAAATGTCTCCACTTGAGCTTCCAACAATAAAGGTACATGAACAGCCATTTGATCCCCATTGAAGTCTGCATTGAATCCCTTATCCCATACAAACTAATGGATGTAAACAAATAGCACGGCCTTCCACTAAAATGTGTTGGAATGCTTGTATGCCTAATCTCTGCAAGTCAGCATTCTATTCAGTAATACTGGATGCCCCTGCATAACTTCCTAAAGTATTTCCCACACAATTGGCTCTTTTTCCAAATTTTACTCTTAGCAACTCCTACGTTCAATGCAAGATGTCTAATTAGACCATGAATTACAAATATCTAGAAAAGCTCTATTGCTATATATAATCCTTCCACCAAGATAAATGCTTATCTTGTTAGTCTTGCTTCAAATTACTTATTTATTTTGTCTAAAAAAATTAATTCTCCTACCATTTTCTAAACTTAGAAATTATATTTATTAATTAAATTTAATATACCTAAAATCTATGAAAAATCACTATAACTAATTTCTTACTTTTTTTCTTACGTGTGCATATATTGCAAGGAAGACCATTTTGACTTAAAAGAAATATTTGCCACATTCACTTTAATTTTGATTTCAATTATTTCTCTATTATATAAAATTGTTATTTTGTTTTGTTGAAATTTCATTTTAGGTATACTAATTTATGTATAAATTTTAAATCAATTACTATTTTTTAATCATTCTAGTAACTTTATTTACTTTTTTTTTTTCTGTATTTCAATATGTTTATATTTAATTATAATTTTTAATAAATTAAAATAATTATAATTTATTTTAAATAATATTTATTGTATATTTTATTCAATTCTAAACTAGGGTTGAACTTTTTACCCATAAACCATCTATCTTTACTGGTCCAAGGATTGGGTCAGGTTTGAAAACTTTGATGCTAACTCATTACTTACTTCTATCATTCTGGCGCTCATAATTTTACTTTTTAATTTTTTGAGAAGCGTTGGAATAAGTCTATGAGATAGAGGGATGGATAAATCTTCAGAGATTTCTTGTTGAGGTTACTTCATATATACTGGTTGATTGATCTTGTACTGCTTGATGGATAGACGCATATTCAGTTCTGCATCTAATATGCTCAGTTGCAGAGTAGATTGGTCTAAAGCATGCATGTGATGAGTGTAGGAACTTAACTGATGATTAAGATCATGAATATAGTATGATTTTTATCTTTAGACGATACAACATAATTAAAACTGCTACATTTTGCAGGTGGTTGTTGTCTCGGGTGAAACTGGCTGTGGTAAAACCACACAACTCCCTCAATACATTCTGGAATCTGAGATAGAAGCTGCTCGTGGAGCTGCCTGTAGTGTAATATGCACTCAGCCTAGAAGAATATCTGCTATGGCGGTTTCTGAAAGAGTTGCTGCTGAGCAAGGGGAGAAACTAGGAGAATCAGTTAGTTTCTGCCTTCTATGCAATGACTTCTTCTCTAAAAACATGAACTTGTCAGTTATGTTGTTTTCAATGTTTTCTTTTGCTTCTTAAAGGTTGGTTATAAAGTTCGGCTAGAGGGAATAAAAGGAAGGGGCACTCGCCTTTTATTTTGCACTACTGGCATATTATTGAGGAGACTACTTGTTGACAGAAATTTGAATGGTGTAACTCATGTTATTGTTGATGAGATTCATGAACGTGGAATGAATGAAGGTGCAATTGGAATTATTTGAGTTACTTACTGGTGTATATTCTGTCATTTGATACTCACCACAGTGTGTTTATTTGGTAGATTTTCTTCTTATTGTCCTGAGAGATCTCCTTCCTCGTCGACCAGAGTTGAGGTTGATTCTGATGAGTGCGACCCTAAATGCAGAACTTTTCTCATCTTACTATGGTGGTGCTCCAACACTCCATATTCCAGTAAGTCTTATGAAGCTAATTTCTAATTCTTATGCAAATATTGATAGCAAGTGCTGTGATCAATGGATATGACCAAGTGTTGATTTGGCATTAGCCACATAGTTGATTTTAACAGTCATTACTGCATTACTGCTTTTGCTATCATTACCTCCATTTTCTTTGCTACTTTTTCTTGTATTTTCTCTCTTCTTTTCCTGCTGTTGCCAAAGCTCACTTTTTTAATGTATTTTTTCTGCAAACTATGTGAAATTGTATCAATAGAAGTAAAAACATAATTGCCATGATTTCTGAATAGTTTGTTCTTGTCATGAATAAATATGAATATGAGCATTTGGCTTAAAAATAACTTCACACTTAAAAGTTCTATGGTTTAAGAAAAGGACACTTAATATTTAGCATTTGTCTCAGATAGATCAATTTGGTCTTGGATTCTTCTGGAAAATTCTCTTGTAAATCCTTCTATTCCAACCTTATTTGTCCTTCTCTAGACATTTCATTTCAATCATTCTATAAAATTAGAAAGCTAAAGTTCCATTCAAGCTAAGAACTTTTGTTTGGTCTGTGGTTGTCCAAAACATGAATACTAATTATCTTTTGCAGAAAGTTAACTCTAATAAGGGTTTATCTCTTGATCAGTTTATTATGTCTTATTAGCATGGTGAGGCTCATTTTCACTTGTTTTTACATTGTGAAGTGGCTTGGGTAATTTGGAATTGCTCTTTTACCGTATCTAAAGATCAGTGGTTGTATCCAGAATCTTGAGACTTTTGTTGGTTTAAAATAGAGAAATTTTGGTCGTAGTAAAGAGGTTAAAATTCTTTGGGGTTGTGCTTTTTTAGTATTCTTATGGAGTCTTTGGATGGATGGAGATAAATGCCTTTATCTTTAAAAATCAGTTTTCTTTAGGTTGCTGTTGGACTAGGTGATGCCTTTGGCTTCTACGTAAACTTATGGTTCAAAAGAATTTTAGTAGTCTCATTGAATGTTATCCAACTTGATTGAAGGCCATTTCTTTTTTAGCTTGTGATCTTATAGTCAGTTTTCTTTGTCCTCCACACTATACACCCATTTCTTTCTCAATTTTTTTTTATAAAATAGAAAATACAAAAGAACACAGCAAACTCCCAGTTGTGCTTTGCTTTCTGACAGGATAAACTTTCTTTCCTAGTAGAACTATTTTATCATGTTGTTCATTTAAAATTTTTTCATTTTAGTCAATGCAGATTTTGAACCTGTTGAAAAAGTGAGCTATTATATTGTATCAGTCTTTTGCTTTTTAATCCTTCTTAGTGTGAAATATGTGAATGCTTTCAAACTGGCTTTGCATGAAAGAGATGGGGTGAAAATTACCCATATTTTATCATACCATATTGAATAAGTGTCCTGGATGGTTTAAGAATTGTTTAAGCATTATTCTTGTGATTTACTCAGGAATTACAAACTCAAGTTTAGAGAGTTGCCATCTTTACATTTCCTTCGATAACCCAATAGAGGGGGATACTAATAATTTTTAGGGAAGGGTTCCTTTTCTTAGAACTTCAACATTTCTTCTGGGTTTTAAATTCATTTAAATGTGAAACAGTTCTTGTTCTTTGGGTAATTTTGTTAATTTTATCAGCAATATAACCTGGTTGTGCTTAATTTTCTCTATGTGGCTCTTGTCATACTGTGTTTGCTGTTGGTTTCATCTGCTGCTTGCCTTTGATGAATGTGTTTATTGATCCCAAAATAGAAACAACACATGTGAATGCCTAGCAGATCAGACTTACCTTTCTCTTGAGCCGGGGGTGTTTTTTGTATTTTCAGGGTTTTACATTTCCGGTACGAGCACATTTTCTAGAAGATATTTTGGAAAGGACTGGATACCGGTTGACTCCATATAACCAAATTGATGATTATGGCCAAGAAAAGGGTTGGAAAATGCAAAAACAAGCTCAAGCTTTCCGAAAGAGGAAGAGCCAGATTGCTTCTGCTGTTGAGGTATAAAATCAAGCTTTAGTTCTTGTTGCATGATTTTTGTTTTGTTTTGTTTTGTTCGCCCTCTCACCCTTAGCTTTTTGACAGGATGCGCTTGAAGCGGCCAACTTTAAGGGCTACAGTCTGCGCACCCAGGAGTCTTTGACCTCTTGGAATCCTGACTCAATTGGTTTTAACCTCATTGAGCACGTGCTTTCTCACATAGTTAAAAAAGAGAGACCTGGTGCAGTGTTGGTTTTTATGACTGGCTGGGATGACATTAATTCTTTGAAAGAGCAGCTACAAACTCATCCTATCTTGGGGGATCCTAGCAGGGTATTGCTACTTGCATGCCATGGTTCTATGGCCAGCTCTGAGCAGGTGATTTCAACATTTAATTGTTGATATTTTAACGTAGTATGAAAGTAACAAATAAGTTCAACACAACTTCACATTTCTTCCTACTTCTGCTTCTTTCTTATTATTTATTTGATAGTTTTAGTTCTTTGGTTTCCCTTGTTCTTTTCATTGTTTGTTTAATATATCCAAAGGATTTCTCATGTCTATAATGAGTATATTTTCCTGATTCCTTTTTCTATTCTCATTCAGAGGTTAATATTTGATAAGCCTGAAGATGGAGTGCGAAAAATTGTTCTGGCTACTAACATGGCTGAGACTAGTATTACAATCAATGATGTGGTCTTTGTGGTTGACTGTGGAAAGGCAAAAGAAACATCATATGATGCACTAAACAACACTCCTTGTTTGCTTCCATCATGGATCTCAAAGGCCGCAGCCCAGCAAGTAAGTCCTATTGTCAAAACAAATATCTCCTTTTTGAGATATTTTAAAAAACTGTATGACCAACACTTATTTTTTTTTTCCTGAGGATTTATCACTAATATAAGTTAAAGAATGATGTAATGATCAAAGGTTGATTTTTCTGTCTGCATCTTTTGTTTTCATCCATCCAGTATATGACAAGTAGCAGCGAGCAGATCAGGATATTAGGACTTGTTGCATTTGTTTGAGAGTGTTAGAAGACTAGTTCATGAGACAGGATAGATGTATGGGGGGAGGGGGGGGGGGGTGGTGATTGCAGTGCAGGTTTGCCGCCATAAATAGTTACACCTAAATATTATTTTGGCAAAATTTTAAAGAAATTGATGCTGTTTGAAATAGTGAGTGAATGGTGCTTGAAAGAGTGATTTAGGTTCTTTAAACAGTCAGCAACACACAGTGAGTACAAAGATTTTGATTGAGCTTTAGATTGAATGCATATAAGAAAGAAATTGAAAGCTGAAATATTTATTCAAATTTTAAGAAGGGGTTTGATCTGGATGACTTGTCACAGTAATTTTTTAATAAGCATAACATTTTATTTACAGCAAGGGCATGATTATATTGTTAAGTGCTTGATAAGTATGCCCTAAGTGAGGCATTCTTCTGATATCCATAAACTAATTTAAAGAACTGGACATTTCAGTTCCTTAATCTAGATATTGTTCTAACTTCTAAGAAGTAAAATTTCAAACTGCACTTGATGGTGCAGCTGCAGCTGTTTGAAATATTTTCCTCCATTTTGGTGGAAATGTGGTAGGATATGCTGAAAAATAAAATATTATGTTAATTTTGTTAGATACATAATAATATTTTATTCATTATGTGCAAATTTTTGTGTGTATTTCTGTTTAATATTACACTACTGCCCAGACTTGTGAGCTGATACATAGCATGAAAAATACTATCTATATTCCTGATGATTGTTGCATCTTTCTCATTTTCTGTCAGTTAATTAATTCATAACATTGGTAATGTGAGCCTTTACGGTTTCTCCTGGAACATGCCTTCTATTATTGCATTGAAAGTTCAAATTGGTTATGATGATGCTCCACTATTGTTATTTTTCAGAGAAGAGGAAGAGCAGGTCGTGTTCAACCTGGCGAGTGTTATCATCTCTATCCCAGATGTGTATATGATGCTTTTGCTGATTATCAACTACCAGAACTCTTAAGGACACCATTGCAGTCTTTGTGCTTGCAAATCAAAAGTCTCCAACTTGGTAGTATTTCGGAGTTCCTTTCTAGGGCATTGCAGCCACCGGAACCTCTGTCGGTAATTCCAAAATTTGTTTCACTTGTTGCATTCTTTTTGCTTGCTTGTGAATTGTCTCTCAAATTAACACAAGCACCCTTTATGTTTGTTTTTCCATCATTGATTTATTTCTGTGAATGTTAATTTTCTGAGTCTGTTTTGATTTGTAGGTTCAAAATGCTGTTGAATATTTGAAGGAGATAGGAGCTTTGGATGAGGATGAAAATCTGACAGTGCTAGGTGTGTGTGTTTTTAGATTGATTTTTGAGCTGTTTCAATGAAGTGATACAGTTTATTCTAACAAAGAATTTTTAAATAATGATGGTTGCTTTGCAGGGCGTTACTTATCAGTACTTCCAGTTGAGCCTAAGCTTGGGAAAATGCTCATATTAGGTGCCATTTTCAACTGCCTAGGTCCAGTAATGACTGTTGTTGCTGGGCTTAGTGTTAGAGATCCATTCTTGATGCCGTTTGACAAGAAGGATGTAAGTCTCCCGCTGTGCCTGTGACTAGCATTTCGATTTATTTTAGTTTTAATGTTATAAAAAAAAAAAATACTAACTATTCAATTTAAAATCATGGTTGCCACTTCAGTACTTCAAATTAGCCAGAACATCTTATAAAATTTAATGGTGATGAACTCCTGGCAGCCTATGTTGGATTGCATGGTAGTGATGATTTGCCACACTTTTTCTCATTCTTCTAGTCTCTTTAAGCCGCAATAAAGGAAAAATTTTCAAAATGTGAATGGGCACAGAACTAAAACTTAAAAATTTTCTGAGCCATTGTTACTGACAGCAACCAATTGAAGCAGTCAGAAGGTGATGTTCATAATTAACATTCATGTGGAAGTATTGGCTGGCTAATTTCAGGTACTTCTGTAGAAGCAACCTGTTACGTCCCATGTTTGGATGTAGTTATGGATGTATGTGGTTGATTATAGAAATGGAATTAGGGCTTGTTAAGAGAGAACTCTACAATCTCGTAGTTCGTTAAGAGAGAACTCTGTTAGGAACTCAAAACCTTGTTTAAAATTCTGCTTAATTCATTTATTTACTCACAACCTTTTAAATAGAGAAATACAATAACAAATACTAGACAACTATCCACTACAATAACTTCCCACAAAAATAGAGAAACTTAATAACTACCCATGAAGGGAAACTATTTCCATAGTCTTATCTACAAACATAAGAAAAACAGAAAATAAAATACTAAGCAAAACTACTGAAAGTATATCTATAGTTACTGAATTTGGCTCCTTAACATCACACAACCCCTCGAAAACAAGCGCAAGGATAGAACACTTCCTGTTCTCAAGTAACGGAACACACTTGTATTGCTGATAGCTTAAACTTCCATTGATAATCTTTCAAAGGCCCTAGCTGGTGAAGCTTTGAATGCTGTCCTAATTTACTACTTTGAATAAGAGGACCCAAACATGAATTACATTGTTGCTTAAAATCTTCCCAAAATAAATTTGATCCATTCCCTTTCAATTTGAGAAACCAGATTTGTGCATCCCTTCTAAGTGAAGAGAAGCCACGCCAACCATCTCACCTTCAAGAGTAAACTGACGTCGGACAAAATGTTCACAACAATAAAGCCATCCCAAAGGATCATTAGAGCCATCAAAATGGGGAACGTCCAGTTTGGAATATTTAGTTCCTTGGGAATAACCAACATTAGCTGCTCCCAATCTGCCACCATTCCTCGGTTCATGATTATTGACAATATGGCTCTCTTCTCCATCACAAGCATCTAGCCTTATAGTTGAAACTTCTCTTACCAATTCCTCTAATGGGGATGGACGTTTTTGTTGTTTTGCTGCATAGGCTGATACCAAATGTTATGTCCCAAGTTTGGATGTAGCTATAGGTGTATGTGGTTGATTATAGAAATAGATTTAGGGCTCGTTAAGAGAGAACCCTACGATCTCTTAGAGCTCGTTAAGAGAGAACTCTATGATCTCTGAGTTAGGAACTCAAAATCTTGTTTAAAAATTCTGCTTAATTCATTTGTTAACTTACAACCTTTTAAATACAGAAATACAGTGACAAATACTAGACAACTACCCACTACAATAACTTCCCACAACAATAAAGAAACTTAATAACTACCCACTAATGGAAACTATTTCCATAGTCTTATCTACACACATGGAAAAAACAGAAAAAAAAAAATAAACAAAACTACTGAAAATATATCTATAGTTATTGAATTTAGCTCCTTAACACAACCACAATTGTAATTGAAATAAAGTTGACTAGTAATTGTCTTTTATCCCTTCATTTTCATATTAAGTTCATGTTTATTTATTTTTTTCAACTCTTTAGTTATGCATTTGTGTGTTCATGTGTGTAATCAAAACACAGATATTGACTAGCTGCAAATGTCCTTGAATAAACATTCAAATATGACTTCTTAGTTCTTAAGGACAAGAAAACTATTCTGCTGTTGCAGATAAGTCCTATATGAAATCTAAATCATAATTCTGAATTTTTGAGTCTTTAAGCATCTGATTCCGCAATGGGCTTCATGCTGTCTTTGACTTCACAATTCAAGGACAAATTTCCATCTTTGCTGGATGGGCTGGGCATGTGATTTCTTCGGTCTTATTTTGAGTATTTCACTTCATTTGTCTCTAAGGGATGCTTAGTATTTAGTTTTGTATTTTGAGTCCAAGTCCAATAAGAAGTCCAAGCATGCATCTTTTGGGTCTAAATAGACCTCTATTTGTTATGTTTCTATTTTCAGAGAAAATAAATAATAATTAGGAAGCATTTCTACTATGGATTGTGTGGTACAATTCATATGCGGGTTTGATGCCTATGAAATTCTAAGTTTGCAGTTTAGATTCGTATTGTTTTTTCTTTGATATTAAATTTTGATATAATTCAGCTCCAGACTCTCTTCCATTAAACCCTTGAAAAGACAATGGAAAATCCAACATCGTTGTATGTGGATGTATGCACCCATGGATGTTGGATCTCTGTTTACAATTTACCCATATATTGACTTTATTATGCTTTAGTTTCTTCTTTTTTTGTTAATTTTTTCCGGCATTCTTACTTTCTATTTTATTAGAGGTTATGTTCTTATTATGGTGTTATATATATATATATATATATATATATATATATATATATATATATATATATTTGCAGCTTGCAGAGTCTGCAAAAGCACAGTTCTCTGCTCATGATTATAGTGATCATCTTGCCCTTGTTCGAGCATACGATGGCTGGAAAGATGCTGAAAGACAACAATCTGGTTATGAGTACTGTTGGAAAAATTTTCTATCTGCACAAACTATGAAAGCCATTGATTCTCTTCGTAAGCAATTTTTTTACCTGCTGAAGGATACTGGTCTCATTGATCAGAAAACAGAGGACTGCAGCACGAGCAGCCATGAGCATCTTATTCGAGCAGTCATCTGTGCTGGCTTGTTCCCTGGGATCTGTTCTGTTGTGGTGAGTCATGTTGCCATTTTTTGCTGTGTTTTAGAGTGAAATTACAAGCTAAAAGCGGGCATGCTCCTATCACAAGATAATTCAATACCACAGCTACTACATTATTTGTCTAAATTCATCTCAGTAACTTGGCCAAGCATACTGCCCATTATCAGTGGCAAATGGATTGGATCAGGCAGGTTCGGGCCACTTCGGGTTTTTTTTTTTTTTTTGGGGATGGATTCAAGTTGGGTCAATGTGTGTTGCGGCTGGATTGAGTTGCTTATTGAGTAAGACGTGAAAGATATTCTGGGTCAAATTCGGGTGAATTTTGCGAGTCACGAATTGGGTTACCTGCAATATTTCCTTTTAGAAGGAAAAAAGTTGCGAAAATAAATTTTCACATATATTAATTTTCTAGAATTAGTATGAAATGAAGTAAACAAATAATAACAAAGCAAAATAACCATATAAATAAAATACATTATGTTTCATATTAGCATACATACACTACATATACCGCCACATGTCTAGCACAATAATATCTCAAAAGTTCAGTAATTAATGTATCAATAGCCAACATTTATGTAATTTGTCAATGTTTCTTAAAATAGTAAATCTAAATACCAAAAATACAAAAGCAAACTAATAGCAAATAGTTCATTTTATTTATAAACCAAATATTTATCTCTATTTTCGTACATGTTATCTTTTAACCAATGTTAATATATCTTTGTGTGTTATCAATTAAATAATATTGTAGCATCAGCCTATATATTTGTTCAATTCATTTGAAATATTTTACATTAAATAATTAATTAAAAGAAATCTTGTATCATAATATGCGTATTAATATCATGATATTTTGCTTTTGTTAGAAAAAAACCCTTTGAAATTTGTCAATATATATTTTATTAATTGATTATGGGTCAAGCGGGTCACATTTTGAGTCGGGTCAAATGGGTCACATGCAGGCTGTGTCAACAGATTAAGTGCATCGACTTGAATGGGTTTAGGTTATTTTAGGTTTCATACAAATTTGGGTGGATTGTGGGTTGGGTTGGAATTTGCCACCTCTACTGCCCATCCATCTTTTTTTTTTTTCAATGTTGATAGATTCAATAAAATCCATTTATCTGGCTTGGTTCTAGCCTTTCCTTGCATCATTGTGTTCTCTGCTACTGTGATTTTTTTTTTTGTTCTTGTAAGTTAAAGCTTCATCAAGCAAAGGGAACGATGCAAGGAACTCAGGCTTTAGCTAGTGTGTTACAAGTATTAAAAGTGGTGCTAGTGTAGCTCAAAGGATATCTTACAAGTATTTATTAGTTAACCAAATCAGCTTGACTTTTTTCTCATGGAGATGATATAATGTGTGCATTTGTACTATGTATTATGCAGAACAAGGAGAAGTCAATAGCATTGAAAACAATGGAGGATGGTCAGGTTCTTTTGTACTCAGTAAGTTTCTTATCTTTATTCTTTAAGAACATTGTCGTTTCCTGAATGCATGTTTTAGTGGAGGATACCATTGTGATCTCCGGCATAAGGTTTCTGCAGCACAGATGCTACAGGAATTAAAATTCCAACTCTTCATTTTTGTCTGAATCAAAATTCCAACTCTTCATTTTTGTCTTCTAACCATTTATTGCAAACAACAGAATTCTGTGAATGCGGGGGTACCCAAAATTCCATACCCATGGTTAGTCTTCAATGAAAAAGTGAAAGTGAATTCAGTGTTTCTCCGGGATTCTACTGGCGTTTCTGATTCTGTGTTGCTTTTATTTGGTGGAAACCTTTCAAGAGGCGGACTGGTAAGTTATTTGATTCATCTTGTGCTTTTCTCTTGGTAGGATTTATTCTTGATGTAAGATGCTGTTGATTGTCTTCTTTTCATCCATTTTGTTGTGATAATTTTTGCTGAAACTTTTACTGGTTTTTAATAGGATGGACACCTAAAAATGTTGGGAGGATACTTGGAATTTTTTATGAAACCTGCCTTAGCAGATACGTATCTAAGCGTGAAGAGAGCGCTTGAGGAACTAATTCAGAAAAAAGTGAGTATCAACCTATTGCAATATCTCTGTTTTTATGATTTGTTGCACTTGGACCTCATCAATCATCAGGTGGTTCTTATTGTGTGTTACTGACAAATCTGCTAGTACAGATATTCTCTCTCTCTCTCTCTTGCTTTAACTGTGCCCTAAGTCCTAGTATATTGATGCATTCTGTATTTTCTCTCCATTGTTCTGTACGTGTTTGCAGCTTCTGGACCCCAAGTTAGATATCCAATCTCACAATGAGCTCATGACGGCAATAAGACTGCTGGTTTCAGAGGATCAATGTGAGGGTAGATTTGTTTTTGGTCGCCAGCTGCCAGCATCTTCACAGAAGGCCACCAAAGTTGCGCTGTCTGGCAAACAACAGTCTGATAATTCTAAAAATGAGCTGCAAACTTTGCTTGTCAGGGCAGGACATGGTGTACCCTCCTATAAGACAAAACAACTGAAAAACCAGTTTCGTTCCACTGTGATCTTTAATGGGTTGGACTTTGTGGGGCTGCCTTGTAGTAGTAAGAAACTTGCAGAAAAGGATGCAGCTGCTGAGGCTCTGCTGTGGTTGAGGGGCGAGGTCCATTCATCTTCTACAGATAATAACCGTGTGTCGATGCTTCTAAAGAAGAGCAAAAACAAACATCCAAACAAGACTCCAGTTCATGGTGGTAAATGGAGTTGACATGAAGGGACCTAGTGATAGAATATGATGCTTATTATTAAAACAAGGAGGAATCTAATGCTGAGTAGAACTGACCTGTGCAAGGGTGAATGCAGGCCCTGGTCCTTCCTGGAATTTTAGTCAACTGGAATGGGCCTAGACATTCCAGTAAAGGAGTCAGTTAAAAGTGAAACTCAGATAAAATCTGTCTTTTGGGAATCCACGTCTCTAGAAGGCCTTGACTACTAAGATGCTTTAAAAGCTGAAGCTGGAGGTTCTACCAGGTGAGTTGATGATACAGAAACAATTTCTGCACTATTGCTGCATGCATCAGGTCGATGAGATGCATTGCTGCATCAAGGAATAACATTATCATTCTTACCGAAGATTGAGATAGAAGTCTTCCAAAACTGAAAGTGCACATTCGTCTGTCAATATTCTATCAACATGTGCAAATTGTTTGATGTCACAAGTAGTAGTGAAGATCATTGAAAGAAGCCTTTGCCTGCCTCTTCAGATAGTTTGGTTCAACTTTCACTGTTAGCAGGTGGGAATTTCAGATAATTTACTTTAGAAATTAATATTGCTGTACAGTCTTTGATAGGTGCTTTGTTTCAACTTGCATGGTTAGCTTGTGGGAATTTCAGATGATTTACTTTAGGAATTAATATTGTGCTGTAGAGTCTTGGATAGGTGCTGTGCTTTTTTATTCATTCATGAGCACACCATATTAATATGAAAAAGTAAAGGGTTAATTTGACCCTGAAGTTTATTTTGAATCTGACTGGACACACAAAAGTCCGGGGTCAATTTTATCTTTAATCCTAGCAAGAAACACAAAAGATGTTTCAAACGCAGATTTGATATTTTACTATTAATTAAAAGAAAGTTAAATATGCAAAAGCTGGTATCCCCTATATGATTTTCTGTTTGTAATTGCTGTGGTAATTAGGGCATCCTGAAGCTCCTTGTTGCTGCATTTGTTTTGTCCAGAGGAGCTACAAAATTCAGGAGGAATGGTCCTCGGCAGATTAGCAAAGCCTAAATACTGGCGAACAGCAAATGTTAGGAGTTGTTAGGATTCTGCAAGTATAAGATAATAGACAAGCATTCTCAAATCTTATTAAATTGGGCTAAAATTGTTGACATTGAATTGCTGATTGGATTAGAAGTGCGACTAGTGAGGATAAGTTTACTTGAATGTATATGTATATTTCTTTGAAGATAAATTGTCAAGATTGTATTGAAGACATTACTTCCCTGATGCCTAAACCTCTCATATACAATGCGGATAATCAGTAGCATAAAAAAAAGGCCACGAAAACACAAAGTTCTTTGCTTAAATAAGCGTGTAGAAAAAGTGCAAAAAGCAAGATACGATGTGTCTTATTTTTCCTTTTATTTATTTTTCTTTAAAAAAAAAAAAAAAAAGATCAGATATCATTCATAATTGAAATTGATCAAGAACAATGAATATTTGATAATTTTGCTGGTCTTGAGAATTGAGATTATCAAGTTAACTGGAAGTAGAAAACTCCAGAAAACTCTGGATTTAAGTAGTAGGATCATTATTGAGATCCAATATCAGCTTTCACCCGTACATAGCTAGAAGTGTTCTTAAATCTACCATTAATTCAAACACTCAAAAGTGGTGAAAAATTGCAAATCCATACTAGATTTAAAGATATTAGATTAATTTAAGATGCTACAGTGAGATAAATTTAAAAAGTACTCCCAAAACTACTTGATAGAATCCAAGTAACAAGTATCAAAGATCTAATATTTTGCCAAATGGACTAGAGCAAGAATAAAATAAAAAAGTTCAAGGATGCAATGTTAGGCTTGATGCAAAACTTGTGAAATAATCTATCCAGAATTAAAAATTGCAAAAAGAGGTTAAGTATAAAATTGTAATTTCAAAATTCAAATCCAGCTTTGATTACTTTGATTGAAGTGCTAGAAGACAAAATATGAAGATTCAAACTTCAAGGATGAAGAAGGGTGCCAAATCATTAATGATTAGAAGTTTATTCAAGCATGATTCAAGCTTCTTTTCAAAGTCAAATTGTCCAATTTTTTAATCCAATATTTCAATTCATTTTGTCTTTATTTTGGGCTAATTTTGGGCTAATTCATCTTGTCTTTATCCTTTAGTTAGTATTTGTTATAGTCAATTAAATTATTGAGTTTTGAGTCTGTTTTGTATTAGGATAAAGCCCAATATGAATTTAGCTTAAATTCTTGTTTAGGAATTTGTTTTTCTTGTTCAACATGTAGATTTTTTTGGGGTTGTAACTTAGCTAAATCACTATAAATACTTAACTATTCTATCAATAAAAATTAGTCACTAATTTTTTGAAAATACTTAAGCATTTGTGTGTGAGAATATTTCTCAATTTCAATTCTTCCTTAGAATAACGAGTTTCGAAAGTTAATTACTTTGTTAGTTCACAATATATCAAAATTCTTTGATACAGATTCGTCATTGAGTCGTGGTCTTTCTTGTTCAAAACTAGATTTAGCTTTCTAAGGATTCTGGTCTCAAAGCAGGTCATTTGGGATTTATATCAGTTTAGTATCAGAATATTGGCTCTGAATCAAGTTTTGTCTATCCTTTCTATTTTCTATTTTCGTTTTATCAATTTTGTTCATCTTTGTTTTGAGTCAATAATATCAAAAACACAAAAAATAGAGTCATATTGAGTTTCAATAATTTTGAAAGGGTTTAAATTACTTCCTCAAAATCGAAATTAAAAAGGTAGTGAGTTTACCTTGTTTTCATTAAATTCTGAGTTCTCTGTATTTTTTATGCCTTATTGTAATTGTTTATTCTTTTTTGTTAGTGTCAAAAATCAACAAAAACAATAAAAAATTATTTCCTTTTCAATATACAATAAATTAAAATTAGGATTACACCAAAACTCCAATTCAGTTTAATTTGCTTAATCTTCTGTCTACCTGTTATTATCTATTTCTTCCATTATTTTCCATTCTATCAACTTTAGGTGTTTGAAGGTTAAAATCAATCATACCTTCATTATTGAACAGTTCGAATTCAAGAAAGAAGGGAGAGTTTTAGCTACTAATTGCTGAAGCTCTTCAAATTTGATTGCTCATTGAATTAATCTTCTATTTGTCTTGCAATTTTTAATTATTGGCCTTTAATTTTTATTTCTGTAATTGAAATAAAAAAGAAAAGAAAAAAAGAGAATCGGCCAAGAAGAAAAAGAAAAGAAAAAGAAGAATGAAGAGAAAATTTGGCAAATTAGAATTGTGTAGGTTTATATATAGCTTAATTCAAATTCTAGTGTAGAAATGACAAGGAACAAGAAAGGTACTGAATATCCAAGAAAATCAAGGAGAATCAAGAAAATCAGTTTGCTACAAGGAGTTTGACTAGGTTAAACTTACATTGCTAAACAAGTTAGGATTTGCTTCCTATTCCTCTAAATTCGGTTTGAGCTTTTCTTCTCTCTTACAAATTTGTTTTTGACTATTCTTAATTATTTTTCCTTTTTGTTTTCAATTTTGAATAATCCTAGTCCTCGTGTTACTTTTTAAAATTTATTTTTAGGTTAGGTTTAATTCTAAATTTTCAAATTTTCACTAAAGTTAATATTATGAATTTTCGAATTTCAGAATATTTCTTGTGTTTTTGCTCCTTTATTTCTTTAAAAAAATTTGTGTCAAAATTTTCTTAAGCCTTGGTTAATTGTTGGACTACTGAAAGAATTAATTTTGTCTAGATTAGAAACTGACTCTTTGTAAGAACGTTAAAAGAGAATTGAGAGGTAAAAGGCAAGAATGTGAGATCATCTAGAGAAAAGCCTAATTAATTGAGTGAAAAAAAAAAAAAAAAACAAACACGAGTGAACTTGAGTGAAAACACATGAGGGAGTGAAGTGAGATTATTTTTGCTTTACTAACCTTGTTTTCAGGATGAGTAATTTGGATACAAGATAAAGATCAAGCCTTCAACATACAAGCCATTCACCAATCTTTTCAAAGGTTGAACACTCGACTAGATGGCATGATGGACACCATAGAGAGGTATAACACTAACCTCAATGAGTTGAAAAGAGCATGTTCACAACAAACTCCATCTATGAGAGAAGTCTAAACAGCGCAAGATAATAAGGGTTTTGGATCTAATAATTATGATGAAGATGATACCATTGCGAGAATAGGACATAAAAGGGAAAGAAGGCAAGAAGACAATGGAGGTATCAAGTTAAAAATTCTTACTTTTAGAGGCAATAATGATCCAGAGGCATACCTTGATTGGGAAAAGAAAATGGAGCTAGTGTTCAATTGTCATGAATACTTCAAAACTAAGAAATTCAAAATTGCCATGGCTAAGTTTGATGATTATGCCATCATTAGTGGAATGGCACCAAACAAGGAAGAAGAAGGAATTGTGAAAGGCCCATTGAAGTATGGGAAGATCTTAAAGCTACAATGAGAAGGCAATTTATCCGCACTTACTATTATAGGGACTTGCATAACAAATTACAGAGCCTTACTCAAGGGCCCAAGAGTGTGGAAGATTATTACAAAGAGATGGAAGTTGCTATAGTTTGAGCCAACATTGATGAAGATAGAGAGGCCACCATAGCTATATTTTTGCATGAGTTGAATCGTGATATTGCCAATGTTGTTGAATTACAATATTATGTGAAACTTGAAGACATGTTGCATATGGCAATCAAGGTTGAAAGGAAACTTAAGTCTAAAGGTAGCAACAATCGAAGTTCATCTTCTTGAAATATATCTAAGTCATGGAAATCCAATTGGAAGAATGATGAAAAGGCTTATTTTAAGTCTAAATTTGATTCAAGAAAAAGGGATGCTAAGCTGATTTAAAAAAAAAAAAAGTAAATATGAAACTCCCAATTGTTCTCATGTTTTAAATGTTTGGGTTCAGGTCATATAATTTCTTAATGCCCTAACAAGAGAATGATGATCACATTCCATGGAGAGCTATTTTATGAAAGTGATAATGATGATGACAATGAGAGCATGCCACCATTAAAGGATGCAAATGATCACGAGCAAAATGAAGATGGTGAAGATGCTACTTATGGAGATATGCTTGTCACCATGCATCCATTAAGTGCATAAGTGAAAGCAGACGAAGAAGTTAACCAACAAAGGGAAAACTTTTCCATAACAAATGCTACAAACTACTATCTTGTTGAAAAGCTTAACTTGCCCACAATTAAACATACAAAACCCCATAAACTAAAGTGGTTAAATAAATGCGGTGAGATTGGAGTTCTTAAAAAGTTTTAGTTTCCTTTTCTATTAGTAGGTATAAGGATGAAGTTCTATGTGATGTGGTACTTATATAAGCTGGCCATTTACTTTTAGGTAGACCTTTACAATTTAATAAAAGAGCCAAACATGATAGGTTCGAAGGAATGATTACACCAATTATAGCGGAAGCAAGGTGGAGGGTGGGGATGAAATTTCAAACATTTTAAAATTTCACATCATTCAATTTGATCCAAACATTCATCCAAGTAATCAATAAATTTGCATGTAAAACACATATGCAAAGAAAGAAAAAGGAAAAGTAGTCATATTACCTCTTGAAGGTTCCTTCTTTCTTTAACAAAAAGCTTCCCAAGTATGAAGCCTGTAGATCATCCATACCTAGCTCACCTTCAAGTTTCCCTTTAGTTTTCTTAAATCCCTCTCTTGGTTGCCTGATATTGATTTAAGATTCTCCCTAAAAAACCCTTAGGAAGATTAGATTTCTATTTGATTTGTTTTGGACTAAACCAATTTTTAATTTGTAAATAATTGTTCTTTCATAAAGAACTAAGAAAAAGAATTAAAGATTAAAAGAAAACTTAAAGAAACTCTTTATTCTTTTCTTTTTCTCTTCGAACTTCTCTCTCTAAAATTGCTTCAAGTAGAAAAATGATGTTCATCCTAGAACATAAAAAATCATAGCTTTTATATTCTTTTCCAAGACTTAACCCTTAAGTTTTCACAAAGACTACAATACTCTTTTAGCACATCCAAATATGAGAAAGAAAATGTGGACCTTGCTACATCAAATGGTGAAATGATCACTTTATCTTTTAGGGGCAAAATAGACATTTCCATTATCTAAAAGATGTAAATACAATTTTAATCTTAGTGGAAAATTCTCTAACTCCTAAACTCATCACATGGGCTTATGAATAGTGAATTTTCTCTAACCCTTAAATTGCCTCTTTTCCATATCACATATGGGCTTAAGTCACATTTTATGTATTAAGTGTTTTTACTAAGTTTAAAATTAAGTGTTTGATTTATTTATTCCAAATCATATTCAATTTAATCTTTGTCATTTGCATCATATACAAATTAAGATTTAATTGAATCAAAGCCTTTATAGATTAAACATCAGGACATGCTAGGGTCCTTGTAAATTTAATTACATATTTAATCATTTTTCCACTAATCAACTAATTAAACACTTTAATTAATTATTATGGTAAACCTTTTATATTTGAAAGGTGATCACTATTGAGTGTGTGACTTTCTAGGTTCATGTCTAATTAGTAATGGGAATGAGAAAATATTTTTCTCTACTAATGTGAAATCCCCTTTTCATACTTAGTCCTATAAGTTGTGAGTGACAGTTGACATTCTATATCAGGACTACCTAATTAGAAATGAATGTTTACAGTTGATCACTTTAAACATCATATGGACCATCAATTATAAATTATCATGCACTAAAATCTCTTCATTAAAGATCCGAATCTCAACTAGGATAATGGTTTATGTCAAACCCTAATATACCTCGATTCTATGTCCTTATCTCGGTTTAATTCTTGATGAGATTAGATTCATGCTAGAGACTTTTTCTAGTGAATCTTTTTGTCTTGGCCAAGAACTTAAGTATTAAGAATGTGACACTCTGCATTATGTATAAAATTTTTCATTGCGATTGTATAATTTTTATGCTGCATTCTGATAATTTCTACACTGCATTCTATATAATTTCTGCACTGTCAGTGTCATTAGTACACTATACTAGTGAATTTAATTGTATTGTGTTAACATGTGTACTGTCTGCAAATTAATTGATATTGTGTTATTTTTATACTATCTATGAATAAAATGCACTGTGTTTAATAATTACTTTCACTGTGCCTAAAATGTGATTAAGAGACTAAAAGTGATTAACCATGTGTAATTGTGCATAAGTGATTAAGGATGACTAATTAATGAATATTTGTAATTAAGTGAACATCAAATAAAGGTGTGCATGTGACTAATGACATTTGGGATAAGTGGTGTGGTGTTTTAGTTTGTGCATAAGTGCCTCACCATTTTAGGCAAAAGTCACCATCTTACACCATATAGGAAACTTGACTATGGTCTTCAAATTTTCAAAAGCTATTTACCCAAATTACTATGCAAATGAAATAACAAAAAAGCCTAAACCTAGAACTCTCCTCTCCCATTTCATTAAGGGTGACCATGTCTTTTCACACTTGAATTGGCTATGAAATTGATTGTGTGAATTGATCATAAGAGATAAACATGTTAATTGAAAGGCTACTTGTCAAGATTCACATAAATGAAAAATGTAAGCATCCTAAGTTGAATGTTAGATTGAATTGAAATTAAGATTATGATATATTGTGTTTGACCTTAGAAGATTCTTAATATGGGTTATAATATGATTTCATGTGGGCCTATAAAGGCTAAGTGTGCAAGACTTTGAAAGTCAACATGTTATGTGCAAATGATGAGTGCACTTCTAAGTGCAACTCTAAGTGTATATAAATGTGATATGTACATGGGGAAGTTATGGGATAGGATAGCATGATGATTAAGAAAATTATTGAGTTATAACGTATGATAGAGCTTGAGGATTATTAGAACTTCAAAAAGGGCTACAAGTACTAGGAGCAAAGGAACCATAAGGTGAGTAAATATTATGTTTCAAGTTACAAGTACAAGTTATCATATTTTATGAACCCTTGATATCTTGAAGCCCAAGTTCTATTCTACTTTTAGTTATGTCTATATGATTTTATTTGTTAAGCTTATGTTGCCAAAGGACAATTGGTTCAAAACCATTTTTGATTATTCAACTATAATATAGTACCTTTGTGAATTGCTACTTACCTTACTTTTTTTCTAGAACCACACTATTAATTATCTTTTATTCAACAAGTAAAACTACTTTTGCTATTATGTTACATGTGATTGCATTCTTACATGTTATTGTGATAAGTGTTTGCCATTAGCTCTAGCTATGGTACGTATGAACTCTTTATGTAGAAATCCTTTGCCGATATGGGTAATCATTGGTACCTGTGCATATGGTCTTAACCCGATGGATAGGGGTAGTGTATCCACCTCAGCTAGATGGGGCGATTCTAGCTATGGAACCTGATCAGTTCCATGACTCTTTACAAGTTACAAGTTGGGAGTTGAAATTTGGTATAAGGCCACTTCTCCCCTGAGTGTATGAGCTAATAGCCATCACTTTTTACAAGTTTACAAGTTAGTTGATTTATGTGAACCTTTCTTATTTGCAAAACATGATTTATGAATCTTGAACCTTTATAAAAGGGATACATGCTATTTTCAAGTTTTATTATTTATTCATTGAGATCATCTACCTCACCCCTTTTTCCTTGTGTGGTTTCAGGTGAGCATTATGAGGAAGCAAGGTGATCGCTTAAGCAACCTACTCTGCTTAGGAAATTTCCTTTTCAAAGTTTATTTTTATGATATGTTATGATGAGTCTCTACACGCTCTAGGATTTCTTATTTTTGAAAGTCTTATTTTGGAATTATAAGTGGATGATTTATTTTGGAGTCTTAAAAATGTTCAATTATTTTGGGATTATGTTTAAAGGATATTTTAACTATTCTTCCGCAACTTGAAGTTTTCTTATAAATAGTTTAATTGGGTCAATGCATGAGGTTTTGGTACGATCCTAGACATTGTTTGTATATGTATGAGTGGATTCTATGGGCGTGGGTGACCTTATGTCTCCTCATATTCTAAGACCATCATATCTCTACAGTTGGGATGTGATAAGAAGTTTGGTTTAAGACCTGGAAATTTGAAGGCATAAACTTAGTTTAAAGGGAGACTTTATGTTCTAGTATTTGTTTTTGATGTTTGATTGATCATATAGGTTCTTCATCATGCCAATTTCATATTTGTATGATTAATTTAAAGATTTTATAATGAATTATAAGTTTCCCCAAATTTTCCCTGAGTTGGAAAAATTAGGATTTTATGAACTAAAGTGATTAAATTTTAATTAATTGATGGGAATTGATTGTCTAAGTGTTAATTTCATGAATTTATGATCATGTTGAGATTTGGGAGAGAAATTGATGGTTTTCCCCAAATTCTAGAGTTTATGGACCAATTTAGAGATTTTGAGATTTAAACTGGAATTCATAAAATTGAATGGGAAATTAAATTTGAAAATGTTGCAATGTAACTTGTGTAATGTTAATGTTGGAATTAAATCGCTAGAAATTATTTTCTCCAAATTTTATAAATTAAGCACCATTATGGAAATAAAAGGTATAAGTGTTAAGCACCATTATGGAATTAAAAGGTATAAGTGTGGCAATGTTGACATGCCTCAATTAGGATCTAAAATGATAAAGCAAGTATAGGATAGGTTAGATAAAGTAATGGCAAGGGTTAGCTAAATTATAAATTATGATTAGCCATATTACTAGGTACTAATTAATATGAATTGAAATGATAAGGTTGTATAATCCAAAAGCAAGGGCAAACATATTGCTCAAGATCATGAGCAATAATATTTTAATCAAGATTGACTACTAATAGGAGCAAAAGAGTCCAGGGTTTTGAACCATTATTGTTCAAACCATTTTCATTGAAATATTCCAATTGCATGCTAAGTATGAACTACCTATTTAATATTGACCCATTGGATATGATATTTCTTTATGACATTTGGCCATTGCTAGCCCTTTCATATTGATTTCATAATAGGAACATTAATGGGAACTATTATTATATTGACATATTTTCTATTGAACTCCCTATTGTTAATTTCATACAAACTTTTTTTATTGATATTGTCACATCCCAACCTTAGAGATACGATGCTCCTAGAACATGGGAAGACATAAGGTCACCCACGCTTGTAGAACCCACTTACATAACAAATCATTCCTAGGATCTTACCAAACCTCTTTCATTAACTCATTTAAAATATTTAGATGAATACCATAAATTGCGAAAGACTTAAAATAAATCATTACATATATAAAATCCATAAGGAAAAATAATATATATCAATAAGTATCAATCAACATTCCCGGAGCATCTAATGACAAGACTTCATAAAAATAGTATTATTGATAACATGGACAAGGAATTCCCCAAGCGAAGTAGAGTGCTTGAGCCATCACCTTGCCTCATCACATTTGCTCACCTGGAACCACACAAGGTAAAAGGGGTGAGGTAGATGATCTCAATGAGTAAATGAAAAGGCACATACATTATCACATATTCCTTTGAAAGGAAACACATAGCTTATACACATAGTTCATGATATATAATTCATGAATCAGGTTGCAATTTAGCAAGGGTTTAATTTGTCAAGTTTGTAGAAATCACAGTTATAACACATAGTGAGTGAAGGCTATTGCCCTATCATTCGAACACATTGAGGAGAGGTGGCCTTATACCAAATTCCAACTCCTATCACATAGAAGGCGTGAAGCTGATCAGGCCCCACGGCTAGAACCGCCCCTTTTAGTTGAGGTGGATACACTACCCCTATCCATCAGGTTAAGACCATGTGCACAAGTTCTGATGATTACCCGCGTCAGCACGAGGATTCTACATAAAGGGTAATAGGTACCATAGCTAGAGCTATTGGTAAACACAATTAATAATATCACATAAGGTAATAATAACATGTATTCCAATAACAATAGTGGTTTAGCTTTCAAACAAAAGATACAATACTAGTGTAGTTCCAGAAAGAATACAAGTTAGGGTGTTAATCACAATAATTTCTCATTGGATAACAAAATGGTTTTGGACCAAATGTTCCTTGGTAATCCAAGCTTGACAAAGAAATCATATAATGATATTTAAAATGGAAAGAACTTGGGTTTTAAAGATCACAAAGGTTCACATAACAATATATCACATTCTTGTAACACAACAAAATGTTACTTGCACTTGTAACATGAACATAGTGTTTACTCACACTTGAAGAATGAATACAATGTTTACTCACCTTGGGGTTCCTTTGCTCCTAGTACACGTAGTCCCTTTTACACTTCTAAAGCTCCTCAAACTCTAACATAATATTTGATTTAATACTTAGTATTTATTTACTCACGATGCTCCTATCCCATAACTACCCACGTATGTATAGCATACACATACACTTAGAGTCCACACATAGGTGTACTCGTCACTTGCACATAACACGTTGATTTTGAAAGTCTTGCATACTTGGCCTTATAGGCTCTCACAACAACACATTGCAATCACATTAATACCTTTTTAAGGTCATCTTAATATTATTACCTCAATATCAATTCACTTTAACAATCATCTTAGTTCACTTTACACTTCCATACATGTCAACTTAACAAATACTCTTTCAAGCATCATGCTTAACTCTTATGATCCCTTTCACTTCGTTAAATCATAACCATATGTTCATCATCAAGTCATCATAACATCTAGTTCCAAATTTCCTAATCACATTTGCATTCTAATCACCATATAAGGTTAAGATACCTTAAGTATACCTTAAGTATACCAAAATGCATTTAAGCTCATCTAGGATCATACCTTCAACTAACATGCAATTTTGTCATTTATTATACATACATACATGTCCACAATCATCAAAACACATCACATAAAATTTATAAGCATTGGGACAAAAATGTTCATGTAGGCCGAATGCATCATCAAGGTAAAAACTAAATTCTTCTTCTTTTCGTACTTTCCGTCTATTTCAGAAATATGT
Source organism: Reutealis trisperma (assembly GCA_947687605.1). NCBI lineage: Eukaryota > Viridiplantae > Streptophyta > Magnoliopsida > Malpighiales > Euphorbiaceae > Reutealis > Reutealis trisperma. The sequence continues at coordinate 557,712 of CANTUT010001278.1, read as the reverse complement.
AAAAACATGGTTTGAATCAAGATTTTTCATGTAAACATATCAAAAATCATTTTAGAATATGAATTCATAAGAATTGGCCACTATTGGTGTTATTTATATGCAAAAAATCAACTTTTGAATCATAGAGCACAAAACCATAAGTTTTCTTGTTTTTGGTATTTTTCGGTCATTTCAGAAATATGTAAACAGGTTGTTTAAACCATTATTTTTCATTCAATCGTAGAAAATATCAGTTTAGAACACATTCCTTCATGAATCAGCAGCCATAGATAGGGTTTATACAAAAAAATTCCAAGTTTAAAGGCTTAGGTGAAAAATCATGAGTTTCCACGCTTTCCGCGCATTTCGTTCATTTCAGCGATAAACAGACGCATGATTCAAATCATTATTTTTCATCTAAACAAAACAAATATAATATTAGGGTACTTATTGATACAAATTGGCAGCCATATTTCCATGCAAGAATAATATTTTCCAACTTCCAAGTTCTAACATAAAAACCTTAAACTCCTTTATTTTTCGAAACTTTTCGGTCATCGCAGAAATATGCAGAAATATTATTTAATCCAATATTTTTCATCAAAACAAATCAAAAATCAGTTTAGAATACAACCATGCACAAATCGCCCCCCCTTATGATGTTTATGCATAAAAATTGTGATTTTAAGTTATAGAATTCACTTTTGGAGAAATTTTGTGGAAAGAATCGTGTTTTCGGTAGAAAATAAATTTTCTCTCCCAAAAACTCATGTAAATAGAATTAAATATGTGAAAATCAGTAATCAAACAGTTCAAAATAATTTTTTCATAATTTATTTCATAGAAATCAGTTTAGAAATCGAAAGAGAATAAAAACTTACGATTACGGTGACGAAATCGTGAAACGGAAAGATGTTTTCAATATTTTTGTAGAGAGAAATATTTTGAGAGAATTTTCCACCAAGATACAGAAAGAATAAGAGAATGGCTTTTGGAAACCCTAGTTTGGCCGAAATTTAGAATAAATATTAGGGTTGGAGTGGAATTTCCACTAATACCCTTAATGAATTAGGTTAGGAGGATTTTTGTGTAGTGGGCTTTTGGGTATTTGGGCTTTTCCTTTAAATTTTCAGCTGAATAAGATTTAAAATAAAACTAATATTTTTCTTATTAATTCTGGAACATTTCCCTCAAAAATATTTATTTCAAAATATTTTAAAAATACCCATAAAATTATTTTATGCTTAAAAATTGTCTTATGCATGAAAATTCATTTTATTTAAAATAAATTCTTTTATGCAAATGCACTTCATGTATGTAACAACCCACATCTACTCTAGGAGTTTTTGTGATAAATTTCTTGAATTAAGAGTTGTTGTGACAAAATATTTGATTTTATGAAAATTTATGTGTGACGTGATTTATGAGTTTGGGGCATGTTAAATTAATTTTAATATGTCTAATATGAATTATTATTGTGAAATAAATGATTTGAATAAAATGTATTAGCATGAAATAATTTATTTTCCATAAAATGAATTTTCAAGTAAAAAGGCGATTTTTAAGCATAAAATAATTTTATGAGTATTTTAAAATAATTTTTAAAATAAATATTTTGGGAAAAATATTATAGAAATAATAAGAAAAATATAATTTTCATTTTAATTATAATCAGCCCAAAATTTAAATAAAAAGCCCAAATACCCAAAAGCCAATTACACTAAAATCCTCCTAACCCAGTTCATTAAGGGTATTAGTGGAAATTTCGCCCAAACCCTAATATTTATTCTAAATTTCAGCCAAACAAGGGTTTCCAGTAGCCATTCTCTTATTCTTTCTATATCTAGGTAGAAAATTCTCTCAAAATATTTCTCTCTACCGAAATATTGAAAACACTTTTCCGTTTTGCGATTTCGTGACCGTAATCATAAGTTTTTATTCTCTTTCGATTTCTAAACTGATTTCTATGAAATAAATTATAGGAAAATTATTTTGAACTGTTTGATTACTGATTTCTACAGATTCAATTCTATTTAAATGAATTTTTGGGAGAGAAAATTTATTTTCTACCGAAAACACGATTCTTTCCGCAAGATTTCTCCAAAGGTGAATTCTATAACATAAAATCACAATTTTTATGCATAAACATCATGGGTGGGGGAGGGGGGCGGAGGCGAGGCAATTTGTGCATGGTTGTATTCTAAATTGATTTTTGATTTTTTTTGATGAAAGATATTGGATTAAACAATACTTTTGCATATTTCTGCGATGACCAAAAAGTTTCAAAAAACGAAGGAATTCAAGGTTTTCGTGTTAGAACTTGGAAGTTAGAAAATTTTATTCTTGCATGGTCATATGGCTATTGATTTGTATGAATAAGTATTCTAATATGATATTTGTTTTTTTTATATGAAAAATAATGATTTGAATTATGTGTCTGTTTATCGCTGAAATGAACGAAATGCGCGGAAAGCGCGGAAACTCATGATTTTTCACCTAAGCCTTTAAACTTGGAATTGTTTTGTATAAACCCTATCTATGGCTGCCGATTCATGAAGGAATGTGTTCTAAACTGATATTTTCTATGATTGAATGAAAAATAATGGTTTAAACAACCTGTTTACATATTTCTGAAATGATTGAAAAATACCAAAAATAAGAAAACTCATGGTTTTGTGCTCTATAAGCCAAAAGTTGAATTTTAGTGTATAAATAACACCAATAGTGGCTGATTCCTATGAATTTATATTCTAAAATGATTTTTGTTATGTTGACATGAAAAATCTTGATTCAAACCATGTTTTTACATATTTCTGAAATAGACAGAAAGTGCGAAAAGAAGAAGAATTTGGTTGTTACCTTGATGATGCATTCGGCCTACATGAACATTTTTGTCCCAATGCTTATAAATTTTATGTGATGTGTTTTGATGATTGTGGATATGTATGTATGTATAATAAATGATAAAATTGCATGTTAGTTGATAGTATGATCCTAGATAAGCTTAAATAAATTTTGGTATACTTAAGGTATCTTAACCTTATATTGTGATTAGAATGCAAATGTGATTGGGAAATTTGGAACTAGATGTTATGATGACTTGATGATGAACATATGGTTATGAGTTAATGAAGTGAAAGGGATCATAAGAGTTAAGCATGACGCTTGAAAGGATAATTGTTAAGTTGACATGAATGGAAGTGTAAAGTGAACTAAGATAATTGTTAAAGTGAATTGATATTGACGTAATGATATTATGATGACCCTAAAAAGGTATTGATATGATTATAATGTGTTGTCTTGAGAGCCTATAAGGCCTAAGTATGCTAGACTTTTAAAGTCAACGTGCTATGTGCAAGTGATGAGTACATCTATGTGTGGACTCTAAGTGTATGTGTATGCTATATATGCATGGGTAGTTATGGGATAGGAACATCATGAGTAAATAAATACTAAGTATTAAATCAAATATTATGTTAGAGTTGAGGAGCTTTAGAAGTGCAAAAGGGACTATGAGTACTAGGAGCAAAGGAACCCTAAGGTGAGTAAACTCTATATTCCTGTTTCTAGTGTGAGCAAACACTATGTTCATGTTACAAGTGGAAGTAACATTTTGTTATGTTACAAATATGTGATGACATGCTATATGAGCCTTTGTGATCTTTGAAACCCAAGTTTCTTTCTATTTTAAATATTATTATATGATTTCTTTGTCAAGCTTGGGTTGCCAAAGGACATTTGGTCCAAAACTATTTTGCTATGCAATGAGAAATTCTTGTGATTAACACCCTAACTTGTATTCTTTCTAGAACTACACTTTCATTATATCATGGTTTAAAAGCTAAACCACTATTGTTATTGAAATGCATGTTATTGTTGCCTTATTTGATATTGTTAATTGTGATTACCATTAACTCTAGCTATGGTACCTTTTACCCTTTATGCAGAATCCTCGTGCTGATGTGAGAAATCATCGGAACCTGTGCACATGGTCTCAACCCGATGGATAGGGGTAGTGTATCTACCTCAGCTAGAAAGGGGCAATTCTAGTCGTGGGGCCTGATCAGCTTCACGCCTTCTACGTGATAGAAGTTGGAATTTGGTATAAGGCCACCTCTCCTCTATGTGTTCGAGTGATAGAGCAATAGCCTTCACTCATTATGTGTTATAAGTGTGATTTCTACAAATTTGCCTAATTGAACCCTTGCTAAATTGCAGCCTGATTCATGAATTACAAATCATGAACTATGTGTATAAGCTATGTGTTTCCTTTTCAAAGGAATATGTGATAATGTATGTGCCTTTTCGTTTACTCATTGAGATCATCTATCTCACCCCTTTTTCCTTGTGTGGTTCTAGGTGAGCAAATGTGAGGAGGCAAGGTGATGGTTCAAGCATTCTATTTCACTTGGGGAATTCCTTGTTCGAGTTATCAATAATACAATTTTTATGAAGTCTTGTCATTAGATGCTCCGGGAATGTTGATTGATACTTATTGATACATATTATTTATCCTTATGGATTTTATATGTAATAATTTATTTTAAGTCTTCCGCAATTTAAGGTATTCATCTAAATGTTTAAATGAGTAAATGAAAGAGGTTTGGTAAGATCCTAGGCATAATTTGTTATATGTAAGTGGGTTCTATGGGTGTGGGTGACCTTATGTCTCCCCATCTAGGACCGTCGTATCTCTAAGGTTGGGATGTGACAATGTAAATCATTTATTTCACAATAGCAACACATATTATGCATATTAAAATTAATTTAATATGCCACATACTCATTAATCACTTATATCACAAATTTTCACACAAGCACACACTTAGCCTTATTAGTTCTAAATCAAGCAATTTATCATGAAAATTTCTAGGGTGGGTGTAGGTTGTTACATTCTCCCCCCTTAAAGAAATTTCTCCTCGAATTTAAACCCTTACCTAGTTTCTTTTGAAAAGCTAAAGATGCTTCTGTCGCATCTCCTCCTTCGTTTCCCAGGTCCACTCATCTATCCTATGATTTCGCCACTGAACCTTAATCATGGGTATCTCATTATTTCTTAGCTTCTTTACTTGTTGATCCACTATAGCTATTGGTGACTCCTTATAGGATAGTTGCTCATCTAACGTAATGTCTGGAGGTAAAAGAACATGCGATGGATCTGACACATATTTCCTTAACATTGAGATGTGGAACAGTTGGTGTACATGTGCCAAAGTTGGAGGCAAGGAAAGTCTATAAGATACTTCTCCAACCTTATCTAAGATTTCAAAAGGACCAATGAAACGAGGTGATAATTTCCCTTTCTTGCCAAATCTCATAACTCCTTTCATTGGCGAGACCTTTAAGAATACGTGATCTCCCACGGTGAATTGGTCTTCCTTTCGTTTAGGGTCTGCGTAACTCTTTTGCCTACTAAACGCCATCTTCAGTCGATCTTGAATTATTGGTACTTTCTTAGTGGTCTCCTTAAGCAATTCGGGCATTTCTACATGTTTGTCTCTAGGTTCAATTCAACAAATCGGAGAATGACATCTTCTCCCATACAATGCCTCGTATGGTGCCATGCCAATGGACGAATGATAGCTATTATTGTAGGCAAATTTAATCAAGGGTAAATACTTATCCCAACTATCACCAAAGTCCAAGACACACATTCTTAGCATGTCCTCGAGTGTCCGAATCGTTCTTTCAGACTAGCCATCCGTTTGAGGGTGAAATGCCATACTAAAATCTAGTTGTGTTCCTAACGCTTCTTGTAACTTGTGCTAGAACCTTGAGGTGAATTGAGTTCCTCGATCTGAGATGATAGAAATTGGCACTCCATGTAATTTCATGATCTCATCTACATACAACTGCGCATACTGAGCTACAGAATATGTGGTCTTAACTCTTAGAAAATGAGTAGACTTTGTCAATCTATCTACTATGACCCATATAGAGCCATGTCCTTTGGAGGTTTTAGGCAAACTAACAATGAAGTCCATAGTGATGCGTTCCCACTTCCATTCAGGTAGTTTAATCTCTTGTAGTAATCTTGAGGGTCGCTGATGTTCATACTTGACTTGCTGGCAAGTCAGGCAAGATGCTACAAACTTAGCCACATCCTTCTTCAATCTAGGCTACCAATAATTAGCTTTCACATCATGGTACATCTTGGTAGTTCCAGGATGAGCACAGTAAGGTGTCTGATGTGCCTCCTTCAATATCCTTTCCTTTAGTCCATCCACATCAGGCATGCATACTCTATTCTTGCACTTTAAAATTCCATTGGCTATCTCAAACTCAGAGTTCTTTCCTTCTTTCGTCTCATCCTTCAACTTCATCATGTATGGGTCCCTATCTTGAGAATCCTTTATTTCCTCCATTAACTTAAATCTTACTTGAAAATGAGACAATAAAACTCTTGATCCTCCAATCTCCAGTTTCAATCCTTGATTAAACAATTCCTTTAGTTCCTTCACGATCGACCTCTTTCTCACATCTATATGGGCTAGGCTTCCCATCGACTTTCAACTCAAGGCATCTGCCACTACATTTGCCTTCCCAGGATGATAGAGAATCTGACAGTCATAATCCTTTAATAATTCAATCCATCTCCTTTATCTTAGATTGAGGTCTCTTTAGCTTAAGATGTATTGAAGACTCTTATGATCTGTGTAGATCTCACACTTCGTCCCATACATGTAATGTCTCCAGATCTTTAGAGCGAACACTACTGTAGCTAATTCTAAATCCTGAGTAGGGTAATTCACTTCATGTCTCTTTAGTTGTCATGATGCATAGGCGATGACTTTACCATTTTGCAGCAAAACACACCCAAGTCCTACTCTAGAAGCATCGCAATAGATAGTGAATCCTTCTTCTCCTTCTGGTAATGTCAAAACTGGAGCCGATACCAAGCACTCCTTGAGCTTCTGAAAACTCTTTTCACAGGACTCTTTCCAATTGAACTTAACTTGTTTTCATGTCAACTTGGTCAATAGGGCTGCTATCTTAGAAAATTCCTGTATGAATCTATGGTAATATCCTGCCATGCCTAAGAAACTTCGCACTTCTGAGACTATTGTGGGCCTTGGCCAATTTGCTACCGCTTCAACTTTTTTGGGATCAACTTGAATTCCTTCCTTACTTACTACATGTCCAAGAAAGTTGACCGACTCTATCCAAAATTCGCACTTAGATAATTTAGTGTAGAGTTAGTGATCATGTAACGTTTGAAGCACAATCCTCAAATGTTCTTCATGTTCCTCTTTATTCTTTGAGTAAATCAGGATGTCATCGATGAACATGATCACAAACTTGTCGAGGAATGGCTTGAATACTCTATTCATCAAGTCCATGAAAGCAGCAGGAGCATTCATCAAATCGAATGGCAAAACCATGAACTCGTAGTGTCCATATCTAGTATGGAAGGCAGTCTTGCAGATATCTTCTCCTCAGATCCTTAGTTGGTGATAGCCAGACCTTAAGTCAATCTTGGAGAAGTGACCAACTCCTTACAATTGATCAAAAAGATCATCGATCCTCGGTAATGGGTATCTATTCTTCACAGTGACTTTATTAAGTTGACGATGGTCAATGCACATTCTGAACGAGCCATCTTTCTTCTTTACGAACAACACTGGAGCACCTCATGGTGAACTGCTTGGTCAAATGAAGCCCTTATTGAGTAGATCATGCAATTGCGTCTTTAACTCCTTCAGCTCCATTAGTGCCATACAATATGGCAGTATCGATATCGGTTGCGTACCAAGTAGCAGTTTGATGTTGAACTCGATCTCACGATCAGGGGGTAATCTGAGTAAATCTTCTGGAAAGACATCCATGAACTCGTCCACCACTGGAATGCTCTCATCTCAAATGGCAGCTTCTTTGCTAGCGTCGATTACATGGGCTAGATATGCTTGGCATCCTTTCCTTAACATCCGCCTTGTTCCTAAGGCCGATATCAAGTTCAGAGGATTCTCATTCCTATCTCCTTGGTACACAAACTCCTTCCTATCTCTAGTTTGAAACTTGACAAGTTTCTTCCTATAGTCGATATGAGCTCCATGGTCATACAACTAGTCCATCCCTAATATCACATCAAATTCTACTATGTCTAATTCTAGGAATACTACCGGAAGTGTTTATCCATTAATGTCTACATCACAGCCCTTATACTTATTCTTTACTTCCATCACTTCCCCTAAAGGAGTTGCTATTACTAACGGTTCACTCATCAATTTCTTATCTATACCTAAGTACTTAGCAAACTAGGTGACACAAAAGAATGGGTAGCACCATAATCAATTAAACATTTTGCACTAGAACTTTGGATGGGGATGATACCTGTGATGGTGGTGTGCGAATCGCGAGCCTCTTGCGGATTTGATGCGAAGACTCGACCTTTGCCCTTATTTTCTGTCATCGGTGCATTCCCAACCATTGGCCTTTTGTCCTTGACTCCTTGTCCTTGTGTTTGGAATAGCTTGGATTATGGTCGCACTATTGTCCCATTCCCTTGACTCCTCATCTCAGGGCAATCCTTTATGAAGTGCCTGATTTGCCCACACCTAAGGCAAGCGCCAGTATCTTTCCGGCAGACTCCAAAATGTTTCTTTCCACATTGGCCGCAAGTGGGGATCTCTTGCTTAGTTTGACCATTTCGTGGTCCAGATGATGAAGACTCCTTCTTTTGTTCTTCTCCATTTCCATGCTGTCCTTTATGACCTTTGTTCTTATGCCTTCCCTTTTGGTCTCATTCAGCTCGTTCAGCTCTCTCTGCCTTGTATCTTTTCTCCATGGCCTTGGCCTTATCTATAAGCTTGGCTAAGGTTGGAAACTCTATTGCTACCAATGAATTGAGTAGAGGTGTGATTAGTCCTCTAAGGAAGTGATTGACGCAACTTGCTTCGATAGGAATGATGTTGACAGCGAATCAACTAAGTCGGTTAAACTCCTTAGCATAATTTGACACGGACATTTCTGGCCTTTGTTTCAGTTGCTCAAACTGCAATGCCCTATCTTGCCTTTCTCCTTCTGGTAAGAATTGATCCATTACTTCTTGCTTAAACTCTGCCCACGTAGGTGGGTCAGCATCGTAAAGTCATTCTTCAATATTCCTCTCATACCAATACCAAGCTTCTTTCTTGAGTTGGAGTCCTACCAACTCAATCACTGGAGCATCTGAGCAAGATAAACGACAGACTAGCTTATCCATCTCATCCAAAAATTTGTGAGGGTCATCTCCTTCCTCACCACAAAAGGTAGGCAGTTGCAGCTTCTTAAACTCCGTCATGGTCATTCCTTCATTAGGTAGCTGTTTCCTCTCTCTCTGAGCAGGTGTCACTACCGCAGGTGGCGTACCTCCATTCCTTTCTTGAGTTAGCGGTGATTCTCACCTTTGAGCTCATAGCTCATCCGGTTCCTTGCACAAATCTCTCATTTCTTCGCACATGACGTACACTTCTTGCGAAGATGCTTGCTCACTAGAGCCCATAGTCGATGCCCTCGAGTTGGACCCTTCTCTTGACCGTATAGGTGCAGAGGCAACATTCGATGCGGTGTCCAACATAGCATCATCGTTAGCCCTAACAGATTGGGCGACTATGTGAACCTTTTTCTTGGGAGGCATTCTATCTATCATAATAAGGGAATTTAGTAGTAATCCCCTATCCTAACCTGTTTAACCTCCCCCTTATCCTAGCACACATTATCATGCATTTACCATGTCACATCACTAAGCACATGTCATGTATGAATCACATATCACATAGTTTTGCACATATCACATATCATAATCATGTAGCATATGTCTCATAAGATCATACTATAACATAACAATGAAGGAAATCATCTCATCCTAGGTAACTAGGAAATCAAGGAAAATCATTCATATCATATAAAGTGCTATGCTGTTATGTCGATCATCATATCTACTCAACCTAGTTATCGTGTCCACCTCTAGAGCAATCAAGAGTGACATGGCCACTACTGCCACATTGGTAGCAAAGAAGGTCTCTATCTTGATGGCGATTAGTTGAAGATGCAGACCTCATCGGTGAGTAATCTCTTCTTCATCAAGGGTCTTCTCTTTCATGGGGCGAATCACAATTACTACTTTCTCAAACATCTCTGGCCAAGTCCTCTTATAGGTCACACGGGGTGCTATGGGTCATGATCTTTGAGCAGGCATAATCTTCTTGGTCATCTGTCGGAAGAATCGTAAGGTAAGCAAACAATAACAAGGACTACTAAAATCTATTAGGATTTTGCGAAACTATGCTAGCGATAGACCGCAAGTGACAAGATAGCAAAATTCCTATGCTCCAGGATTTTACTTAAGCAACTCATATAAGACAAGCCTAAACTAAACCTTTAAAAACTACGGCTCTGATACCACCTTTGCCACATCCCAACCTTAAAGATATGACGGTCCTAAAACATGGGAAGACATAGGTCACCTACGCCCATAGAACCCACTTACATATAACAGATCATGCCTAGGATCTTACCAAACCTCTTTCATTAACTCATTTAAAACATTTAGATGAATACCATAAATTGCGGAAGACTTAAAATAAATCATTACATATATAAAATCCATAAGGAAAAATAACATATATCAATAAGTATCAATCAACATTCCCGGAGCATCTAATGACAAGACTTCATAAAAATAGTATTATTGATAACTTGGACAAGGAATTCCCCAAGTGAAGTAGAATGCTTGAGCCATCACCTTGCCTTATCAGATTTGCTCACCTGGAACCACACAAGGAAAAAGGGGTGAGATAGATGATCTCAATGAGTAAACGAAAAGGCACATACATTATCACATATTCCTTTGAAAGGAAACACATAGCTTATACACATAGCTTATACACATAGTTCATGATTTCTAATTCATGAATCAGGTTGCAATTTAGCAAGGGTTCAATTTGTCAAGTTTGCAGAAATCACACTTATAACACATAGTGAGTGAAGGCTATTGCTCTATCACTCGAACATATTAAGGAGAGGTGGCCTTATACCAAATTCCAACTCCTATCAAATAGAAGGCATGAAGCTGATCAGGCCCCACGGCTAGAACCGCCCCTTCTAGCTGAGGTGGATACAGTACCCCTATCCATCGGGTTAAGACCATATGCATAGGTTCCGATGATTACCCGTATCGGCATGAGGATTCTGCATAAAGGGTAATAGGTACCATAGCTAGAGCTATTGGTAAACACAATTAATGATATCACATAAGGCAACAATAACATGTATTCCAATAACAATCATGGTTTAGCTTTCAAACAAAAGATACAATGCTAGTGTAGTTCTAGAAAGAATACAAGTTAGGGTGTTAATCACAAGAATTTCTCATTGGATAACAAAATAGTTTTGGACCAAATGTCCCTTGGCAACCCAAGCTTGAGAAAGAAATCATATAATGATATTTAAAATGGAAAGAACTTGGGTTTCAAAGATCACAAAGGTTCACATAACAATATATCACATTCTTATAACACAACAAAATGTTACTTGCACTTGTAACATAAACATAGTGTTTACTCACACTTGAAGAATGAATACGATGTTTACTCACCTTGGGGTTCCTTTGCTCCTAGTACACGTAGTCCCTTTTGCACTTCTAAAGCTCCTCAAACTCTAACATAATATTTGATTTAACATTTAGTATTTATTTACTCATGATGCTCCTATCCTATAACTACCCACGCATATATAACATACACATACACTTAGAGTCCACACATAGGTGTACACGTCACTTGCACATAACACATTGACTTTGAAAGTCTTGCATACTTGGCCTTATAGGCTCTCATGAAAGCACATTGCAATCACATTACTTCCTTTTTAAGGTCATCTCAATATTATTACCTCAATATCAATTCACTTTAACAATCATCTTAGTTCATTTTACACTTCCATACATGTCAACTTAATTAATCTTTCAAGCGTCATGCTTAACTCTTATGATCCCTTTCACTTCATTAACTCATAACCATATGTTCATTATCAAGTCATCAGAACATCTAGTTCCAAATTTCCCAATCACATTTGCATTCTAATCACCATATAAGGTTAAGATACCTTAAGTATACCAAAATGCATTTAAGCTTATCTAGGATCATACCTTCAAGTGAAATGCAATTTTGTCATTTATTATACATACATACATGTCCATAATCATCAAAACACATCATATAAAATTTATAAGCATTGGGACAAAAACGTTCATATAGGCCGAATGCATCATCAAGGTAAAAACTAAATTCTTCTTCTTTTCGTACTTTCCATCTATTTCAGAAATATGTAAAAACATGGTTTGAATCAAGATTTTTCATGTAAACATAACAAAAATCATTTTAGAATATGAATTCATAAGAATCAGCCACTACTGGTGTTATTTATACACAAAATTCAACTTTTGAATCATAGAGCACAAAACCATAAGTTTTCTTGTTTTTGGTATTTTCTGGTCATTTCAGAAATATGTAAACAGATTGTTTAAACCATTATTTTTCATTCAATCATAGAAAATATCAGTTTATAACACATTCCTTCATGAATTGGCAGCCATAGATAGGGTTTATACAAAAAAATTCCAAGTTTAAAGGCTTAGGTGAAAAATCGTGAGTTTCCGCGCTTTCCGCGCATTTCGTTCATTTCAGCGATAAACAAACGCATGATTCAAATCATTATTTTTCATCTAAACAAAACAAATATCATATTAGGGTACTTATTCATACAAATTGGCAGCCATATGTTCATGCAAGAATAATATTTTCCAACTTCGAAGTTCTAACACAAAAACCTTGAACTCTTTTGTTTTTTGAAACTTTTCGGTCATCACAAAAATATGCAGAAATATTATTTAATCCAATATTTTTCATCAAAAAAAATCAAAAATCAGTTTAGAATACAACCATGCACAAATCACACCCCCCTTATGATTTTTATGCATAAAAATTGTGATTTTAAGTTATAGAATTTACCTTTGGAGAAATCTTGCGGAAAGAATCGTGTTTTCGGTAGAAAATAAATTTTCTCCCCCAAAAACTCACCCAAACAGAATTAAATATGTGAAAATCAGTAATCAAATAGTTCAAAATAATTTTTCCATAATTTATTTCATAGAAATTAGTTTAGAAATCGAAAGAGAATAAAAACTTATGATTACGGTCACGAAATCGCAAAACGGAAAGGTGTTTTCAATACTTCGGTAGAGAGAAATATTTTGAGAGAATTTTCTACCAAGATACAGAAAGAATAAGAGAATGGCTGCTGAAAACCCTTGTTTGGCCAAAATTTAGAACAAATATTAGGGTTGGAGTGGAATTTCCACTAATACCCTTAATGAATTAGGTTAGAAGGATTTTGGTGTAGTGGGCTTTTGGGTATTTGGACTTTTCCTTTAAATTTTCAGCTGAATAAGATTTAAAATAAAAATACTATTTTTCTTATTAATTCTGGAACATTTCCCTGAAAAATATTTATTTTAAAATATTTTAAAAATATCCACAAAATTATCTTATGCTTAAAAATTGTCTTATGCATGAAAATTCATTTTATTTAAAATCAATTCTTTTATGCAAATGCACTTCATGTAAATCATTTATTTCATAATAGCAACACATATTATGCATATTAAAATTAATTTAGTATGCCACATACTCATCAATAACTTATATCACAAATTTTCACACAAGCACACACTTAGCCTTATTAGTTCTAAATCAAGCAATTTATCATGAAAATTCCTAGGGTGGGTCTGGGTTGTTACAGATATCTAGTGATCGTAGAAATACTCTTTTGATGTGAGGTAACACATTGGACCTTGTGCACATGGTATAAGCCTTTGAGTAGGGTGGACCCAACCTCTATTGGGGAGAATGCTTAGCTGTAAGATCTGATTAGTCTTGTATAATGTGATGCATGTGACTGAGCAAGGCTTAGGCTACCACTCTTCAATTTACATATATGGGAAGCATTCCACTTCTAAGAATTTATTATTTTTGCTAAAGACATTGTTCCTATCTTAAATGGGAAATTTAAATATATGAACAATTTTGATTAACATCAATCCATTGCCACATTTGAGCCTATCAAGATAATGACCTCTTAATTCACCTTATATTATATTATATTATATTATTATGTACTCATTAAACTTGTCTCATCTTGTAGTTGTTTAAATTTTTTAGGTTAGGGTGACGTGCTAGCAAGATAAATTCCAATCGGTATTCTTCCGCTTGGAAATTGCTCTGCTAAGTTTTGGTGTTTTTTGGATTTTTGGTTATGTTACTCTAAAGATTGTTATTCTAGAGCTCTATAGTCATTCAAGGTCTAGTATTAATATGTATCAAACTTATAAGTACTATAAACCTTATTGTAATAATTAATATATATTTTAGTAAGTAGTGAATGCATGAATGAAATACAAATATATGAAATGAGAGATTTAAAGAAATAAATATGAAAATGACATTATTGGACATTTCAAAAATGTGTAAACTGGTAAAATAATAATTGGTAATGGAAAGGAGTAATTGGGATTTGATCTAAGGATAAGATTCAAAATGGTAAATAACAATTAATAATAAGTTCAACGGGATTCTACAAGTTTAGGTGATCTTATATCTTCCTATGCCCTAGGTCCGTCGCAGCCTAAAATTTGGGTCATGACAATTAGAGCAATTGGTATACATGAGTGATTGATTAATGAACAATAAGATAAAGCTAATGTTGGCTATGATCTTGGTGCAACATTATAAGTAAAGTAGTGCATTAGGAGTTCTACGGGTTTGGGTGATCTTAAGTCTTCTCATACCTTAGGACCATCATATTTCAAAGACAAGGATATGATAAAGGTGGTATTAGAACATAAGTTTAAGTCTAGTATAGACTTTGGTAGACTATAAGAGTCACAATGTTTAAGAAAATCCTAGAGCATAGGATTATGTGTCGTCATTACAAGTTCATTGATAGGATAGTTCTACAATTCCTTTATCTATGCAAAACTCCTTTATGACTATTATATGTGTTGCTTTTTGGTGTGCTTTATTAGCCTTGTTTACATAGATGCCGCTAAGAAGACCCTACCTAAGGAAAGGAAGAGCAAATACATCATGAGATACAGTGCACTAGATACATGCCTTTTTGAGGAAGAGTATGTTGACAAGATGGATCTCATAGAACATGGTGATGCTACATAGATCGGGACTGCAAAGGGGAAATTC
>CANTUT010001278.1:147500-535000 GCA_947687605.1 Reutealis trisperma | reverse complement strand
ATTGTGACAAAGTGTGTTCTTTTATGAAATTTCATATGCTATGTGATTTATGTGCAAGTGGCATGTTAGACTAGTTCTAATATGCATAATATAAATTTTGAATATAAAATAGGTGATTTATGTGAAGTGCAAATGCATAAAATGATTTAAATGCATACAAAGTGAATTTTCATGCATAAAGCAGTTTTTAAGCATAAAATAATTTTTATGAGCATTTTTTAAAAATATTTTAAATTAAATATTTTTGGGGGGATTTTAATGAAAATAAGAAGCAAAATATTTTATTTTTAATTATTTATAATTAGTCCATAAATTAGATTACAGGCCCAACTTACCAAAAGCCCAACAAACCAAAATACTCCTAACCTAACTCATTAATGGCAAACTTGTAATTTAGCATCAAAACCCTAATAATAACCTAAAATTTGGTTTCTCCTTGTTGTGGTAGCCTCCATTGTATTATTCATCATATTTTTTTATAGAAATTTCTCTCAAAAATTTTCTCTCAACCGAAATTCACAAGGTGCCTCTAAACTTTGTGATTTTGTGATATTTTTCGTAAGTTTTTCTCTTCTTTCAAGTTATTATTTGATTTTTATGGAACTAATCATAAGTAATCCATATGGGGCTATTTATTTACTATTTTTCTTCTCATTAAGTTTTGCTTAGGTTGTGTTTTTGAAGAAGAAACTGATTTCCAACCGTAAACATATCTCTTTCTTCTTAAATCCATTAAAGGTGAACCCTAAAGCCAAAAATTTGGAATTTTCATGCATATGAACATAAAGAAAAGGGGGGGGGGGGGGAGGGGAAATTTATGTATTTTGATGTTCTAAATTGACTTTTGTTATGATTTCATGAAAAATATTGGTTTAAATCATGTGTTTACATATTATTGTAATGATCAAAAAATATAAAAAGCAAGAAAATCCATGGTTTTCCATGGTTATGTGATTTAGCCTACCTTGGGATTTTGATCCCAAGGCCTATAATTTTTGTAAGATATATTTTAATGATTGTTGACATGTGTACCTAAATAATACATGATTTAATTATATATTGGTTGAAGGAGTAGCTTAAGCAAACACCTATAGTGTTTCGACCTACCTAGGGTTTCCAAAATCCTAGTTGTCATGTTTGATTAATATGTGACATGTGAATTAGGTTTTATGATGTTTTAATAGTGAATTAATGATCTTAAATTGATAATAGAATTGATTGTATGAATCAGTCAAAGGAGATAAGTTTGACTCTTTCAAGGCTTACTTGTTAAGTTGATGTATATGGAAAGTATTAAGTGTACCAAGTTGGAAGTTAAATTAAATTGATATTAAGGTTATGATTTATTGTGTTTGGCTTTAGAAAAGTCTTGGTATGAGTTATTATGATTTCATATGAGCTTAAGAATGCAAAATTATGCAAAACTTAAAAGTCAGCATGCTATGTGCAAGTAACGAGTGCACTTCTAAGTGCAACTCCAAGTATATGTGAATGACGTATATGCATGGGGTAGTTATTTTTAATTATCTATAATCAACCCATAAATTAAATTAAAAGACCCAACTCACCAAAAGCCGAACACACTAAAACACTCCTAACCTGGCTCATTAATGGCAAACTTTTAATTTTGCACCATAACCCTAATATTAACCTAAAATTTATCCTCCCCATCCTTTTGGCAGCCTCCATTCTATTTTATATTAGAATTTTATAGAAAAATTCTCTCAATCGAAATTCACAAGGTGCCTTTAAACTTTGTGATTTTGTGATCATTTTCGTAAGTTTTTCATTTTTTTCAATCTATTATTTGATTTTATGAAACTAACCATGAGAAATCCATATGGGGCTGTATATTTACTATTTTTTATTGATGTTTAATTCAACCTTTTAATTAAAGAAGAAACCAATTTTCAACTGAATACACAAACTCTTTCTTTGCACATCTACCAATGGTGAACCCCAAAACCTAAAGTTGTAATTTTCATGCATATAATTCATAGGGGGGTGATTTGCATATTAAAGTGTTCTAAACTAATTTTTGTTGTGATTAGATTGCAAATATTGGTTTAAATCGTGTTTTTGAATATTACTGTAATGACTGAAAAGTACAGAAAAGTAAGAGAATCTATGATTTCAACCCTAAAACCTAAAATTAGAATTTTCATACATATATATTCTAAGGAGGGGTGTCAATTCTTGAATTAATGTGTTCTAAACTAATTTTTGTTATGTTTTGATGAAAAATATTGGTTTAAATAATGTGTTTACATATTACTGTAATGATCGGAAAGTGCAAAAAGCAAGAAAATCCATAGTTTCCATGATTATATGGTATTCGGCCTACCTTGGGATTTTGATCCCAATGTCTATAATTTTTATGTGATATATTTTAATGATTGTTATCATATGTATATGAATGATACATGATTAAATTGCATAGTGGTTGAAGGAGTAACTCTAGACAAATCTTAGAGAGATTCGACCTACACTAGGGTTTCTAAACGCAAATTATCATGTTTGATTAATATGTGTATATGATTAAGTGGCATGTGAATTAGGCTTTATGATGTGATAATTTTGGATTAATGGACTTAAATTGACTATAAGATTGATTGTATAATTTGGTCAAAAGAGATAAGTATGGTACTTTTAAGGTTACTTGATAAGTTGAGGTATATGAAAAGTATTAAATGTGACAAGTTGGAAGTGAAATTGAGTTGATATTAAGATCATGATTTATTGTATTTGTCTATAGAAAAGTCTTGGTATAAGTTATTATGTGTTTTCATGTGAGCCTAAATGGCTAAGTATGCAAGACTAAAAAGTCAATATGTTATGTGCAAGTGATGAGAGCATTTCTTAGTGCAACTCTAAGTATATGTGAGTGTTATTTGTGCATGGGATAGGTATAGGATAGGATAGCATAATGCTAAGCAAATGCTAAGTATTGAATTGTAATGTATGTTAGAGCTTGAGGATGATTAGAAGTTCAAGGGCTATAAGAGCTTAAGGATGATTAGAAGTTCAAGGGCTAGAAGCACTAGAAGTTAAGGAACCACAAGGTGAGTAAACATTATATTCATGTTACAAGTATGAGTTATCATGATATGTGAACCTTTGAGATTTTTGAAACCCAAGTTCCTTTTTATTACCAATTATAACTATATGATTTCTTTGTTAAGCTTGGGTTGCTAAAGGACAATTGGTCCAAAAATATTATTGATCATTCATTGACAAGAAAAGAGCCTTTATGATTGTTTCTTTACCTTACATTCTTGTTGGAGCCACATTATTGTTTATCTTTTATTCAATAAGCTAAACATCTTTTGCTATTATGTTACATTTTAAGAGTTTGAATTTAGTATGATGCCACCTCTCCTTTATGAGCCGGAGTGAATACGGTAACAGCCTTTGCTCTATATGTTATAAGTTATGAGTGAATATGGCAGCAGCCTTCACTCTATATGTTATAAGTTACGAGTGAATATGGTAGCAGCCTTCGTTCTATATGTTATAAGTTATGAGTGAATATGGTACCAGCCTTTGCTCTATATATTGTAAGCTACAAGTGAATATGGTTGCAGCCTTCACTCTATATGTTATAAGCTATGAGTGAATACAACAACTACCTTCACTTTATATGTTATAAGTTACAAGTGAATATGGTAGCAACCTTTGCTCTATATGTTATAGGTTATAAGTTCGATTTCTATGAACCTTTCTAAATTGCAAACTATGAACCATGATCTATGGACCTTTTCTAAGGGATATGTGTTATTGTATAAGTTGTGTTGTTTACTCATTGAGATCATCTTGTGTGGTTTCCAAGTGGGCATTATAAGGAGGCAAGATGATAGCTCAAGCAATCTACTCCGCTTAGGGGATTTCCTTGTCCAAATTTATTATTATGCTGTGATATGAAGAGTCTCTTTTTAGATGCTTTGGGAGTCCTTGTTGGAGAAATTTTATTTTATTGAATGTTATGTTTTGATGATTTTTATGGAGTCTTAAAACGTTCTTTTCTTATGGATTGTATTTAAGGTATTTTTAAACTGATCTTCCGCAATTAAGGTTTTCCTTTATTATTGGTTATTTAAGTTAATGCATGAGGTTTGGTGTGATCCTATGTAGTGTTTATATATACCTAAGTGGGTTTTATGGGCGTGGGTGACCTTATATCTCCCCATGTTATAGGACCATCATATCTTAGAAAATTAGGATGTGACAAAGATGGTATTAGAGTTATAGTTTTTAAGTCTAGTTTAGACCTTTTTTTGGTTATTAGGTTGACTAAGTATAATCTTGGAGCATAGGAATTTTCTTGTAATGTCACTTGCAATCTATCGGTAGTATAGTTCTGTGAAATCATAATAAGTTATAGTACTCCTTTTTACTATTCTATACGCCTTATGATTTTCTTATCAGATGACCAAGAATAGTACCCCTATTAGAGAACCCTGATCCAGAGCACCTCATGTGACGTGTAAGGGGACTTGGCCAGAGATGTTAGAGAAGGCTATGCTTGTGATCCACCTTAAGAGAGAAAAGATTCCTGAAGAGGAACACCTTGTGGAATGTCTAGGTTATACCTAGATTCAAAGTAAGATGCAGAGGTTCGAAAGAGACTGCTCAGACTTGATAAAGGAAAATCAATGTCTAAGGTCCCTAGTGTATGCTATGAGAAAGGACATGGAACAGATTAAGGCCAAAGATGTTGAGCAGATGGGAGACTATGCAGCTAATGTTCGCCCTAATGAGGGACATAATTGGGACTCGAGCTAGTAGTTGGTAACTATTAGCCTAGTGGCATAAGACCTATGTGATATGAATGATATTATTTGACTACTTGGTTACTTGGCTTGGGTTTGATTTCTTTTATTGCCTATGATATGATTGAATTTAGATGATAGAAGAGCTCATTATGCTATAAGTTATGTGTTACATGATTAGGATACTTGATACATGCCATGATATGTGATATATGCTAAGTGATATGTGTCCTATGATGTGATATTATATGATGGGTGCTCATGTTAAATGCATGGTAAGTATGATAATTTGATAGTGGGGTTAGGTGGATTAGAAAGAGAAGTTGACTAAGTTTTAATCCAACTTAGATTAATGATTGATATGTATAATGCTATGCTATATGAAATACTTACATGTGACAATGGTTTGATATATGAATTATATGAAATTATTAAATGATAATTGTGATTGATGCCATAAGAAGAGAAATGATATTTAGTAATGATTAGTATAAGAATGAAATAAATCAATTACATTATATATACATAAGTGAATTATATTAAGGAATTTGTGGCTTAGTTGCTATCATATAAGGTAGAACAACAAGAAAGGCAGGGATTCTCTGTCACTTATGTAAATATCAAGTATAGTCAAAGGAAGAATATTAATCTAGTGTGATTTAAAAGAAGAAGGTATCATTCCCATTCAAACTTCTAGTGTAAGATGTTTGATAGATTCTTGTGCTACACACTCATTTTTGTCTCTGTGTTTTGTTAAGAGTTTGGGTAGAGATAAGAAATTAATTAAGGAACCCTTAGTAGTGTCAACTTCTTTGGGAGAAATGATGGAAGTAAAGAATGTGTTTAAGGACTGTAAGGTAGACATTCATGGACGGAAACTTCCTGTGGAATTGTTAGAATTTGATGTAGTGCTAGAATTTGATGTAATCTTAGGAATGGACTAGCTATATGTGCATGGAGCTTGTATTGACTATAGAAAAAAGCTAGTAGAGTTGTGAACTTAGGATGGGGAGAAATTTGTGTATTAAGGAGATGCCTATGATTAAAGTCCACTAGTATAATCATGGAATAGATGAGTGCACTTAGGAAGCCAAAGTAGTGATGTCGCAGAAGCATCCCCAATTTTTTTTTTGTTTTGAGAATGTATGAGTAAGTATTTAAATTTGAGGATGAATTTCTTTTAAGGGGGGAGAATATAACAATCCACACCGACCCTAGGAGTTTCATCACAATTTACTTGAATTTAGAGCTATTATGACAAA
Organism: Reutealis trisperma; assembly: GCA_947687605.1. NCBI lineage: Eukaryota > Viridiplantae > Streptophyta > Magnoliopsida > Malpighiales > Euphorbiaceae > Reutealis > Reutealis trisperma. Next base: position 528,969 of record CANTUT010001278.1, on the reverse strand, counting down.
ATGTGTGCTTTTATGAAAATTCATGTGTTATGTGATTGATGAGTATGTGGCATGTTAGATTAGTTCTAATATGCATGATATGGATTTTTAATATGAAATAAGTAATTTTGTGAAGTACATAAGCATAAATTAATTTATTGCATAAAAAATGAATTTTTATGCACAAAGCGATTTTTAAGCAAAAAATAATTTTTATGAGCATTTTTAAAATATTTGTAAATAAATATTTTTGAAGGGATTTTAATGGAAATAATAATAAAAATATATTATTTTTAATTATTTGTAATCAGCCCATAAATTAAATTAAAAGGCCCAACTCACCAAAAGCCCAATTCATGAAAACACTCATAACCTAGCTCATTAATGACAAACTTGTAATTTTGCACCATAACCCTAATATTAACCTAAAATTTGGCCTCCCCATCCTTTTTGCAGACTCCATTCTATTTTTTATCAGAATTTTATAGAAAAATTCTCTCAAAAAAATTCTCTCAATCGAAATTCACAAGGTGCCTTCAAACCTTGCCATTTTGTAATCGTTTTCGTAAGTTTTTCGTTTCTTTCAATATACTATTTCATTTTTATGAAACTAACCATGAGAAATCCATATGGGAATGTATATTTACTATTTTTTATTGATGTTTAGTTCTGCCTAGGTGTTTTAATTGAGGAAGAAACTGATTTTCAATCGAAAACACAGCTCTTTCTTCGCACATCCACCAAAGGTGAACCCCAAAACTTGAAGTTGGAATTTTCATGCATATAATTCATAGGGGGGGTGATTTTCATATTGAAGTGTTCTAAACTAATTTTTGTAATGATTAGATGGAAAATATTGGTTTAAATCATGTCTTTGCATATTACTATAATGACCAGAAAGTACGAAAAAGCAAAAGAATCCATGATTTCCACCCTAAAATCTAAAATTGAAATTTTCATGTATATATTCTAAAGAGGGCTGCTAATTCCTATATTAATGTGTTCTAAAATGATTTTTGTTATGTTTGGATGAAAAATATTGGTTTAAATAATGTGTTTACATATTACTATAATGATAAAAAAGTACGAAAAGCAAGAAAATTCATAGTTTCTATGATTATATAGTATTCGACCTACCTTGGGATTTTGATCCCAATGTCTATAATTTTATGTGATATATTTTAATGATTATTATCATATGTATATGAATGATACATGATTAAATTGCATGCTGGTTGAAGCAGTAACTCTAGACAAAGCCTAGAAAGATTCGGCCTACACTTGGGTTTCCAAACGCAAAGTACCATGTTTAATTAGTATGTGTATATGATTAAATGGCATGTGAATTAGGCCATATGATGTGATAATTTTGGATTAATAACCTTAAATTGACTATGAGATTGATTGTATAATTTGGTCAAAAGAGAAAACTATGATACTTTTAAGGTTACGTGTTAAGTTGAGGTATATGAAAAGTATTAAGTGTGACAAGTTGAAAGTGAAATTGAATTGATATTAAGATCATGATTTATTATGTTTGGCTATAGAAAAGTCTTGGCATAAGTTATTATGTGTTTTCATGTGAGCTTAAATGGTTAAGTGTGCAAGACTGAAAAGTCAACATGTTATGTGCAAGTGATGAGAGCACTTCTAAGTGCAACTCCAAGTATATGTGAATGTTATATGTTCATGGGGTAGTTATGGGATAGGATAGCATGATGTTAAGCAAATTCTAAGTATTGAATTGTAATGTATGTTAGAGCTTGAGGATGTTTAGAAGTTCAACGGCTACAAGCACTAAGAGTTAAAGAACCACAAGGTGAGTAAACATTATGTTCATATTACAAGTATGAGTTATCACGATATGTGAACCTTTGAGATTTCTGAAACCAAAGTTCATTTCTATTACCAATTATAACTATATGATTTCTTTGTTGAGCTTGGGTTGCCAAGGGACAATTGGTCCAAAACCATTATTGATCATTCATTGATAAGAAATGAGCCTTTGTGATTTTTGCTTTACCTTACACTCTTGTTGCAACCACATTATTGTTTATCATTTCTTCAATAAGCTAAACATCTTTTGCTATTATGTTACATGTTAAGAGTTGGAATTTGGTAAGATGCTACCTCTCTTTTATGAGCCCGAGTAAATATGGCAGTAGCCTTCACTCTATATGTTATAAGCTATGAGTGAATATGGCAGCAACCTTCGCTCTATATGTTATAAGCTACGAGTAAATATGGTAGGAGCTTTCACTCTATATGTTATAAGCTATGAGTGAATACGATAGTAGCCTTCATTCTATATGTTATAAGCTATGAGTGAACACAGCAGTAGCCTTCACTTTATGTGTTATGAGTTACGAGTGAATATGGTAGCAACCTTCACTTTATATGTTGTGGGTTATAAGTTTGATTTATGTGAATGTTGCTATATTGCAAACTATGAACCATGATCTATGAACCCTTTATAAGGGATATATGTTATTGTATAAGCCATATTGTTTACTCGTTGAGATCATCTATCTCACCCTTTTTCTTGTGTGGTTTCCAAATGGGCATTATGAGGAGGGAAAGTGATAGCTCATGCAATCCACTTCGCTTGGGGGATTTCCTTGTCCAAGTTTACTATTATGCTATGATATGAAGAGTCTCTTTTTAAATGTTGAGTATTTTTAAACTGATCTTCCACAACTAAGTTTTTCCTTTATTATTGGCTATTCAAGTTAATGCATAAGGTTTGGTACGATCCTAAGTAGTGTTTACATATACATGAGTGGGTTATACGAGTGTGGGTGACCTTATGTCTACCTATGTTCTAGGACCATCGTATCTCAGAAAATTGGGATGTGATATTATGGGATAGGATAGCATGATGTTCACCAAATGCTAAGTATTGAATTATAATGTTATGTTAGAGCTTGAGGATTGTTAGAAGTGTAAAGGCCACAGGCATTAGGAGGTAAGGAACCACAAGGTGAGTAAACATTATGTTCATATTTCAAGTATAAGTTATCATGATATTAAACCTTTGAGATTCTGAAAACTCAAGTTCCTTTCTATTTTCAATTATAATTATATGATTTCTTTGTTAAGATTGGGTTGCCAAAAGACAATTGGTCCAAAACTATTTTTGATTATTTAATAATAAGAAAGAACTATTGTGATTGTTGCCTTACCTTATTTTCTTTCTGCAACCACACTATTGTTTATCCTTTGTTTAATAAGCTAAACATCTATTACTATTGTGTTACATGTGATTGCATTCTTTAATGTAATTGTTACAAGTGATTGTTGATAAGTGCTAAACTGACTATATTTTGACCTTTATTTTTAATGTATTTTATCCTTAAATTGAGTTTGATTTGTTTGTTTAGTGCTTTTCTAGAATTCTTTTAGTTAACCCAGTGCCAAATGATGCCATGAACCAAATGTGACCCAGAATTATGAAAGATCCAAGCCAAAATGCTGACTTTTGGAAAAGGATGGGCAGCCAATGATCACACGGCTGGAATCCAGTGATCACACGGCTGGGATTCCAGCCGTGTGATAAGAGCAAATTGGCAATACATTTGGTAGCCTCACACAGATAGAGGCACAGTTGAGGTTTTGCCCATGGGAAGTTACATTCTCCTGGACTCATTGGCAAGGCTGGAACCCCAGCCATGGGTATAGCCGTGTGAGGTTAAATTTTAGCAATATAAATCAAATTGTTCATGAGAGTTTTGGAAGGGGGGAGGCTTAGGGAAAACCTTAGTTGTAAGGTTAGGAATTCTTAGGTTACCCTTTGTTAGTAGATAGTCTAGGACTTTCATTTTCACGAGATTGAAGTTATAAATCAAGATAAAGATCCATTTTTGTATAGATTTGGCATGGAAATCAAGGATTGAAAAGGGGATTTCTTCAACACCATCTATGGATGATTTGAGATTCCTCCTTTGTTTTATTTATCATCTTTCAATTCTATTATGAACTAATTGCTTTCTATCTAGATATTGATGAACCCTAGTTCTTGATTGTATGGATTAAATAATTCAATATTAATTAATTCATCTTTGATTGTCTTGTTTCTATGATTAATCTTATTATTCTAATTGGCAATTACTAGCTTGTTGATTAGATATTGTTTCCATATTAAATGAATGTAGATACCTTAATATGGATTGATTGTTCATAGAAACTGAGGGTGGATTGGGGCACTAAAGATAGGCCTACAAAACCCTTTAGTATTTTGTTCCTTGTTCTTAGTGCGCGAACTATTTGATTGTGTTTGAGAAGAGATTCCTTGCACTTTACTTAGGAATTAGGGATTAAATCACTCAAAAGAGTTTTAATCTAAGTTAATGGAATGCCAATTCGATGCATTGTTTGATTAATTGATTTTTTTTCATGACTTATATGAGAGGCTAAGGGGATTCATATCTAGGTAGCTTTATCCTTGTTTATATTTATCAATCTTCTCTTGTTTTAGTTTAGCTTTAGTTTTAGTTTTGATTACCCTTAATTGTTTATTCACTAGATAATAGTTGAAGTTTGTACTAGTACTTATAAACTATCATTGTGGAGACAATACTCATACTCACTACTTTATTACTTGATAATGACCTGTGCACTTACAGTTTGTTAGTGTATGTTTTGACACATCAAGTTTTTGGTGCTGTTGCTAGAGATAGTTTTATAATATTAGCAATATTAATAAAGATTATTGATCTAGTTTTCATTTTCATATTTGTTTTTTTTTTGCTTTACTTGTTTTATTTTTAGCTATTTTATTTGTTTTATTTTTCTATTTTACGTTTTTGTTTTGTTTTAAGTTTGTGTTTCTAGAAAAAAAAAATTTCCTCTATGGCTTATTGGATCTATCAGGGCTGGAATTCTTACCCAAATCCAGAATGGGGATACTAAGAAAATCAGTATCATGATCATGGATACATCTATCACACTTATTTCTCGTAAGAATATGCATGGGAAGCACCAAAAGAGAAGTCATCCCTTGAGTTTGCATTAGAAAGATTCATCGAATCTATGGAGAATTAGGTCGAGGAAGTGGACAAAAGAAACAATGCATTAGATGTTGGCTTCCTAACTCAATTTGAAGTGGATAGTACATTAAAGGATGATAAGCAGGAGGAGCATAAGTTGGAAGAGATGCTTGTCAGATACATGGAAGCTACAGAGAAAACATTTCAAAGCATCGAGATAGCTTTGGAATACCAACAGACCTCTCTTCACAATTTAGACAATTTTGTTGGGCAGAATTTGGAATTGTTAAGTGAGAGATCTGCAAGTAATTTACCAAATGATACCAAAGCCATTCTAAAAGAGTAACAAAAGACTACAGCTATCAATTGGTTTTGGGGTGATGAAAATCAAGAAGACGAGAATGGTGAGGTGAATTTGGGAATGCTGCATAAAGAAGTTGATGAGGATGATTGGTTAAGTGAGCAACCCCAAATTGAACCATGTTATAACATGGTTGGAGTGCATTCAACTGTTAAAGAATTCTCTTCTGATGACAGTGAGTTATGTGAGAACATGGAAAGGGAAATTATAGATATAGAGACTAATGAAAATTGCATCTCCCCTATCATTCCATCTCTCCCACCTTATGAAGATAATAGAAATAACCCACTTACAACCCTAATACTGACCCTTCCTATACCCCAAATTCCATTAAATTAATAACTAGCCACAAATGATCTTATGCCCTTGCCACTTTTCTCTAAATGTGTCTTTGTTAGAAAATCAAGTATGTAGCCAGTACTTGTAGTCTCTAAATTTTCTTTGGGAAGGGAAATTTATTTTATGGAGGTGTTGAAGCTAAAGGTTAGTGAATTTGGGTAGAGCATCTTAGAATTGCAAGAGGTGGCTAACATTGGTAAAATACATGCTTTTCTTAGTGCCAAAGTTGAAATTCCTTCATCTAGTCCATGGGTGAGATTGTTCAACTATGGTTCTGAAACTGGCAAGCTTATGTTTACACGAAATGGGGAGCCAAAAATATTTGTTATTGAAAGAAGGCTATGCAAAGGACAAAACCTTTGGATACTCTTCTTTATCTTGGTTTATGGAGGTAGATAGCACAAGGAATCTTCCACTCCCTTGGTGGAAGATGAATAACGATAACGTCCAGCTAATACAATGTTAAAGAAGTGCTGGATGGGAGGCAACCCATTAATGGTTTATATTTATATTTATATTATTTCTAATTTATTTTTATTTTCTTTCTATTTAAGTGGATAATGCACTTTGATTATATTTGATTGGTATGCAAGTGAAAGAAAGCAAAAGAAAGAAAAATTTTTAGGGTGCCATGACTAGAATCTTAGCCATGCTGCCACCTATGTGATAAGAGAAGATAAAAATTTGAGACTGAAGCATCACATGGGTGAGCCCATTGTTGAAACCCTAGCCATGTGAGGGACCTGGGCATGAAAAATCATGGCCACAAATGAAATCCCAGCCAAGGGACCACCTTGCGAACAGTAATTGAAAAAAAAAAAAAACACGGCAATTTACACATTCTCCAAATTTTCAATTTTCTCTCTTCTTCTTCTTCCCTCATCTCTCCCATGCTTAAAATCACACACACATTCAGTCGTAAGCAATTTTCACACTAAAGGAAGAAATTTTCAAGTGATTTCACACACTCACACACACTCTCTCTCTCTTTGAATTCTTCTTTTTCATAGGTTTGGGTTTCTACTTCTTCCTTAATTTTTGCTCGTATTTCTTGTTTTGAATCCATTTAATCTTATACTCTTTATGTATATACATGATTTAGGATAGAATATTTTGATTTTGTGAGTTTGGGTTGAGCAAAATACATGAAATCTATGTTCTAGTGAGAGATAGAGTATGAACTAAAAGGCTATGATCATTTGGGTTTGTCTTTGACTATTAATCATGAAATTGTGAGTTTGATTCATTGTATATGCATAACTTTTTGTTTAATTGGTAGTTTAGGGGGGTTAATCCTTGATTTTGTTTTTGATTTTGTGTAAACCCATAATGCTATTTTTCCCTTGTTATGCATTTTTGTTAATTCTATCTTATGATTTCACAATTTCATGAACCTTTAGAGTTTTACTATTGACTGAGTGTGTGAATGATTAAGTGTGATCATGTTGAATGCTTGATGAAAATTAAGTGTAGTAAAGGAGAGTTTCTATTGCTTAAATTGTTTGAATTTGGTTTGTGTTGATTTTCTTTGTTGAGCATAAATTTGTGATTGAAATTTTGGGACTCCAATTTCTATGGTGTTATAATGCCAAAATTCTAACTCAACTAACAACAACTTTTGCTTTTATTTTTACTAGTTTGTTTTTCAATTTGTGTTTTTATAGGAATGAGCCCTAAGAAATCATTGAAGACAGTAACCAAATTACTGGCCAAGAGGGCTAGAGGGAAAAGCAGTTCTCGTAACTCCCCACCAGTAATAGTTCCCACCATTTCCTTCAACCCCAACCATGTTTGTGTCTAGTTTATAAACAATGAGTCTCGTGCTCACTTTGAGCACTTAGCTAACAAAGATTTTGAGGTGACAAGGAGGATCAATTGGAATTTTATGTAGACCATTAGTTTAGATGAGGATCTTCGATGATGGACTTCACAGCCGAGCTAGAGGGGATTGTTTGAGATCTTAAAGCCCATATATAGAGAGTTGACACTCGTGTTCTATTATTCACTTCTAGTTGATCAAAAGGTAGTGTCAGTCAGGATGAAGATGATGAGATTCAAAATAGGAATGAAGCAGTTTGAGATGAGTGTAAATGATTTGGCCATAATTATGGGTTTATATATAGAGGAAGAGCTGTAGATAGATGTTTATTATGAGACACCTATTGGATTTCCCAATGATGATGTCCCTAATCAGGTGTGGGACAGGTTTGCTCCAGAGGGTAGGAGATTCAATGCCTCAGTCTCTAAGGCATCACAGTTCACTTCATTCAGTCTATGAGTACTACACTTTCTTATGATGAAGACTATCTTAAGCAGACGAGATAGTGGAGAGGCTATAACTAGACATGAATTATTTTTCTTGATGTGCATGAATGAAGACAAGAGGTGCAATGTAGCTTATACTTTGATTAGATTCTTTGATGATCAATCTAGGAAAGGCAAGACTGGAGCTCTATTTGGGGGTATGTACATCACTAAGCTAGCTAAGAGTTTGGGTGTTTTTGATAACTTGGCTCCGATGACATTAGATGACATGCCTAAGCTAATCAATTATGCCACATTGCTGAAGATGGATAAAAGGACAAACTTTATGCCAGCTATTGCCCCTCCATTAGAGCTAGTAGCCCCTGGGCTAGCTCTAACACTAACCACTGATCCCACTACTTAGCCTTCTTTTACTGCTGGTACTTCCACTGCTATTGAGCCATCTTCCTCATCAGCCGTTCCTCCTTTCTACAGTGCGACTCCATTCAAAGATTGGATGTCCTATATAGGAGCTGATGAGGAGGAGGACAGGAAGCCCACAGACTTTAAGCACCAAATATGTAGGTTGGAGAGGACCATCACAAGTCTACAGGTTCAGCAGAACAAACTCCTTACCAACCAGCATCAGATTATGAGCAAGTTGTAGCACCAACAGGTGACACTTGAGTTCAAGGTGCAGAACAAAGCATGGCTTTAGTAGTCCATGCTAGATTACTAGAGAACTCAAGAGTATATGCCTCATAGTTTAGCACCACAGCATCAGCAGAAACAATAGCCAATTTATGTCAAACTAGATGTTGGCGAGGAGAATGATGACTCCAATGATGCCATGGATGACAGACCTTCCATTATTCCTCTTCATTCATTTTTTTATTTTATTATTTATTTTACATTTCAAATGACTATACTCTTTATATTTAGGATGATTTAACTTTTTATCTTTGGTCTGTAGAGCAGATAATGTTGTGGCATAGAATATGGAACAGACTGGAATGGCAAAGCAATATAATGCGATAATAAGATAGTTTTCTATATCTTTCCTTTCTTCCATATGATTTTTCATTTTTCAAACACATTGGGGACAATGTGTTACTTAAGTGTGGGGGAAAGGTATTTTATTATGCCATATTTTTTATTGAATCTTGCATTTAAGTGAATTAAGTTGTGGTGATCGTTTGATTTGAAATTAACTCTCTAGTGATAAATTGGTCTAATTTTGCTATGACAATGACTTGTTGAAGTGTGGCTTGATTGAACTGATTATGTGTTAAGGATTGAATGTGGTGGTCATGATTAGGGAATATATTCTTTTTGCAAATTTTTGCCTAAAATTTGAAACTTCAGTTACACTTTTTTGAGCCTATTTTATTCCACTGTTACTTTTGTTCTAGTTTAGTAGAGATGCTTAATACCTTAGGTAGCTTGGCTGTTTTTCTTGAAAAAAAAAAAAGAAAAAAAAGGTAAATATATATAAAAAAAAAGATAGTGTAATGGAGCTTGAAAATATTTACATATTTTGCTATTCTTGGCACTTTTAAACAAAAGGGTTTGAGATTATGAATAGTGCTAATAGCCATTTGGATGTGTGATTCTAGCTGAGTAACCAGAGGCTGGCACCAAAAGTGTTTGCATTCACTTAATAAGGCTAGTATGATGGTTCAAACAAGTCGGGCTCCTCAAGTAATTGAAAAGAAAACATGAAAATGAAGTGCATGATCATATTATAAAAGTGAAAGAAAAGTTAAGGGAATAGTTAGGCACCTAAGAGAAACATCTTTATAAATATACTTTTCTTGAATTTTTGTCTCTGTGGAATTGTTTGCTCAAACTTGTAATTTTATAATTTAGGTTTTAGGTTTTTGAGACTTGTTTTGGAGATTTCTTGATTTGGCTACCATGTTTGAGAATTGGCGCTTGATTGAGGATGTCGAGCCTTGTTGATTACAAGTTAGTGTAAATCTTTTTGAAACTCTTTAATTAGAAAGGGTAAGTTTTATTTATTACTATTATTACGAATTAATTTTCTTGAGGACAGGCAAATACTCAAGTGTGGGGGAATTTGATAAGTGCTAAATTGACTTCATTTTTCCCTTGTTTTTAATGTATTTTATCCTTAAATTTAGTTTGATTCTTTTGTTTAGTGCTTTTCCAAAATTCTTTTTGTTAACCCAGTGCCAAATGATGCCATGAACCAAATGTAACCTAGAATAGTGAAAGATCTAAGCCAAAATGCTAACTTTTGGAAAAAGATGGGTAGCCACTAGTGATCACACGGTTGGGATTCCAGTGGTGTGATAAGAACAAATTGGAAATACATATAGTAACCTCACATGGGTAAAGGTACGGCTGAGATTTCACTAATGGGAAGTTAGATTCCATTCTCCTGGACTCGTTGGCATGGTTGGAACCCATCCGTGGGTCCAACCGTGCGAGGTTAAATTTCAGCAATATAAATCAAATCGCTTGAGAGAGTTTTGGAAGGGGAGAGGCTTAGGGAAAACCTTAGCCATAAGGCTGGGAATTCTTAGGTTTCTCTTTGTTAGTAGATAGTTTAGGACTTTCATTTTCGAGAGATTGGAGGTATAAATCAAGATAAAGATCCATTTTTGTATAGATTTGGAGTGGAAATCAAGGATTGAAAAAGGGATTTCTTCAACACTATCCATGGATGATTTGAGATTCCTCCTTGCTTTTATTTATCATCTTTCAATTCTATTATAAACTAATTGCTTTCTGTCTAAATATTGATGAACCCTAGTTATTGATTATATGGATTGAATAATTTCAATATTAATTAATTCACCTTTGATTGTCTTGTTTCTATGACTAATCTTGTTATTCTAATTAGCAATTGCTAACTTGTTGATTAGATATTATTTCCATATTAAATGAGTAGAGATACATTAATATGGATTGATCGCTCATAGAAATTGAGGGTTGATTGGGGCACTAGAGATAGGCCTATAAAACCCTTTGGTATTTTGTTCCTTGTTCTTAATGCATGAACTATTTGATTGTGTTTGAGAAGAGATTCTTTGCACTTTACCTAGGAAGTAGTGGTTAAATTGCTCAAGAGAGATCTTAATCTAAGTTAGTGGAATGCCAATTTGATACATTGTTTGATTAATTGATTTTTTTTCATGACATATATGAAAGGCTAAGGGGATTCATATCTAGGTAGGTTTATTCTTGTTTATATCTATCAATCTTCTCAAGTTTTAGTTTAGCTTTAGTTTTAGTTTTAATTATCATTGATTGATTATTCATTAGACAATAGTTAAAGTGTGTGCTAGTACTTATAAACTATCTTCGTAGAAATGATACTAACACTCACTACTTTATTACTTGATAATGACTTGTGCACTTGCAGTTTGTTAGTGTGCATTTTGGCACATCAATTGCCATTAGCTGTGGTACCCATAAAACCTTTTATGCAGAAATCCTCATGCCAATATGGGAAATCATTAGAACTTGTACATATGGTCTTAACCCAATGGATAGGAACAGAGTATCCACCTCAGCTAGAAGGGGTGGTTCTAGCCTTGGGGCTTGATCAGCTTCACACTTATTAAGTGATAGCAGTTGGAATTTGGTTTGATGCCACCTTTCCTCTAAGTGTTCAAGTGAATATGGCAACAACCTTCACTCTCTATATGATAAGTGATAAGTGTGATTGTTGCGAACCTTACTAAATTGCAAACTATGAACCATGAACTATGAATCATGAATTATGAAATTTGAACTATGAGCCATGATCTATGAACCTTTTCTAAGGGATATGTGTTTTTGTATAAGCTGTATTGTTTACTCATTGAGATCATCTATCTCACCCCTTTTCTTATGTGGTTTCCAAGTGAGCATTATGAGGAGGCAAGGTGATAGCTCAAGCAATCTACTTTGCTCGGGGGATTTCCTTGTCTGAGTCTATTTATATATTATGATATGTAAGAGTCGCTCTTAGATGCTCTGGGAGTTCTTGTTTGGGATTTTATTTTGGAACATTATTTATTTGATGATTAATTTGGAGTTTTAATCAATCTTTTCTTATGGATTGTATTCAAAGTTTATTAAACTATTCTTTTGCTAGTTAAGGATTTCCTTTATTATTGGTTATTCAAGTTAATGCATACAATTTTGGTATGATCCTAGGCAGTGTTTATAAGTGTATGAGAGGGTTCTACTGGCATGGGTGACTTTATGTCTTCCCATGTTCTAAGATCGTCATATCTCCAAAGTTGAGATGTGACATCCTTCCCGAGGGAGAGAGACAAACTAGAGCACTTCAGTTCGAGTAGTTGAAGCAAAAGCCGAGAATGTTAGATTAGATTATGCTAGAGAATTCATAAGGTTAAGCAAATTTACCCCTCTCATAATGCCTACAGAAGCCAACTGTATTGAGAGGTTCCGTTGAGGATGAATTGCCCCGCTCTACCATACATTGATAACCATAGATTTCCTAATGATGGCCAAGCTTGTGGATAAGGTCAAACTAATGGAAGCAAAGTATAAAACTGAGAAGACTAAGTGGGTTAATGGAGACTAGAAAAATAAGAACAAGAATAAAGGATAAGGAAACCAGTTTAGAGGAGGAAATACCTAGGGAAAGGTACATAATCAGACAGCTACATCTACTACACCCTAATAGACTTGAGGGGGAATCAAAGTTGAAATTATGCTAGTACTATTTTAGTGGCTTCAGCACCAGGGAATGTAGTTGCTTATGGATCTAGGCAACAAAGTCAAATCGTTCTTACATGCACTACCTATAAAAGTTAGCATGGAGGAGTTTGCAGGAGGACTTCTGGTGCATGTCTCAAGTGTGGCTAGATGGGCCACTTCATCAAGAATTGCCTAGTGATGGGAAACCAAGAAACTATAATTGCTTATTAGCAGCCTATAATAATGATGAGCCAAGCAGATAATCGGGGACAAGGAGCCAGAGGCAATGGTCCAGGATTGTCACATCTCAACTTTAAAGATATGACGGTCCAAGAACATAGGGAGACATAAGGTCACCCATGTCCATAGAACCCACTCATGCATATAATAATTTTGCCTAGGATCATACCGAACCTTATGTATTAACTTGATAAAACCTTTTATAAAGGAAAACCTTAAGTTACGAAATAAAAGTTAAATATACTTTAAACACAATCCCAAAATACGTGAACATTTTTAAGACTCTAAAATAAATCATCAAATATATAGTTCCAAAATAAGACTCCTAAAATAAGAACTCTTGGAGCATCTAGAGGCTCATCATAACATATCATAGTAATAAACTTTGACAAGGGAATTTCCAAGCGGAGTAGGTTGCTTGAGCGATGTAACAACCCATACCCACCCTAGGAAATTTTCGTGATAAATTGCTTGAATTAGAATCTATAAGGTTAAGTGTGTGCTTGTGTGAATGCTTGTGATCTAAGTGATTGATGAGTATGTGGCATATTAAATTAATTTTAATATGCCTAATATGTGTTGCTATTGTGAAATAAATGATTTACATGAAGTGCATTTGCATAAAAGAATTTATTTTAAAATAAAATGAATTTTCATGCATAAAACAATTTTTAGCATAAAATAATTTTATGGGTATTTTTAAAATATTTTTAAATAAATATTTTTAAGGGAAATATTCCAGAATTTAAAAAGAAAAATATTATTTTTATTTCTAAACACTTCAGCCAAAATTTTTAAAGAAAAAGGCCCAATACCCAAAAGCCCACTACACAAAAATGCTCCTAACTTATTTCATTAAGGGTAATAGTGGAAATTCCACTCCAACCCTAATATATATTCAAATTTTCGGCCAGCAAGGGTTTTCCAGCAGCCACTCCCTCATTCTTTCTGTATTCAGCAGAAAAACCTCTCAAAATAATTCTCTCTACCGAAATATCAAAAACACTTTACCGTTTCGTGATTTCGTGACCGTAATCGTAAGTTTTTAATCTCTTTTGATTTCTAAACTGTTTTCTATGAAATAAATTATAGGAAAATTATTTTGAACTATTTGATTACTGATTTCTACAGATTCAATTCTATTTGAGTGAATTTTTGGGAGAAAAAATTTATTTTCTACCGAAAACACGATTCTTTTCGCAAGATTTCTCCAAAGGTGAATTCTATAACTTAAAATCACAATTTTATTGCATAGACATCATAGGGGGGGGGGGGGGGGGGGGGGGGCAATTTGTGTTTATTTGCATTCTAAACTGATTTTTGATTTTTTTTGATGAAAAATATTGCATGAAATAATATTTCTGTATATTTCTGTGATGATCGAAAAGTTTCAAAAAACAAAGGAATTCAAGATTTTCGTGTTAGGATTTGGAAATTGGAAAATTCTATTCTTTCATGAATACATGGCTGCCGATTTATGTGAATTGATGTTCTAATATGATATTTGTTTTGTTTAGATGAAAAATAATGACTTGAATCATGTGTCTATTTATCGCAGAAATAAACGAAATGCGCGGAAAGCGCGGAAACTCATGATTTTTCACCTAAGCCTTTGAACTTGGAATTTTTTTGTATAAACCTTACCTATGGTTGCCGATTTGTGAGATAATGTGTTCTAAACTAATATTTTCAATGATTGAATGAAAAATAATGGTTTAAACAACTTGTTTGCATATTTCTGAAATGACCGGAAAATATCGAAAACAAGAAAACTCATGTTTTATGCGCTATAATGCAAAAGATTGAATTTTTATATATCAATGGCACCAATAGTGGCTGATTCTTATGGATTTGAGTTCTAAAATGATTTTTGTTATGTTTACATGAAAAATCTTGGTTTAAATCATGTTTTTACATATTTCTGAAATAGATGGAAAACATGAAAAGAAGAAGAATTTGGTTTTCACCTTAAAGATGCATTCGGCCTACATGGACCATTGTGTCCAAATGTTTATAAATTTAATGTGATGTGTTTTGATGATTATTGACATGTATGTATGTATAGTAGATGATGAAAATTGCATGTTAATTAAAGGTATGATCTTAGATAAGCTTAAATGTGTTTTGGTATACTTAAGGTATACTTAAGGTATCTTGATATCATATTGTGGTTAGAATGCAAATGTGATTGAGGAATTTAGAGCTAGATGTCATGATGACTTGATGATGAATATATGGTTATGAGTTAATGAAGTGAAAGGGATCATAAGAGTTAAGCATGATGTTTGAAGTATTAATTGCCAAATTGACATGTATAGAAGTATAAAGTGAACTAAGATAATTGATAAGTGAATTGATATTGAGGTAATGATAGTGTGATGACCTTAAAAAGGTATTGATATGATTGCAACGTGTTTTCGTGTGAGCCTATAAGGCCTAAGTATGCAAGACTTTTAAGTCAACGTGATATGTACAAGTGATGAGTACACCTATGAGTGAACTCTAATGTGTATGCTATATATGTATGGGTAGTTATGGGATAGGAACATCATGAGTAAATAAATACTAAGTATTAAATCAAATATTATATTAGAGTTTGAGGAGCCTTAGAAGTGCAAAGGGGACTACGAGTATTAGGAGCAAAGGAACCCTAAGGTGAGTAAACACTATGTCCATGCTACATGCGTGAGTAAACGCAATGTTCTTGTTACAAATGTGAACAACATCATGTTGTGCTTTAAGAATGTGATATATTGATATGTGAACCTTTGTGAGCTTTGAAACCCAAGTTCTTTCTGTTTTCATTTTATAACATGATTTCTTTGTTAAGCTTGGGTTGCCATAAGGACACTTGGTCCAAAACTATTTTGTTTATCCAATGAGAACTTTTTTTGTGAAAAATACCCTAACTTGTATTCTCTCTGGAACTACACTTTCATTGTATTATTGTTGAAAGCCCAACTATTATTGTTATTGAAATACATATTATTGTTGCCATATGTGATATTGTTAATTGTGTTTACCAATAGCTCTAGCTATGGTACCTTTACCCTTTATACAGAATCCTCATGCTGATGCGGGTAATCATCGGAACCTGTGCACACGGTCTTAACCCGATGGATAGGGGTAGTGTATCCACCTCAGCTAGAAGGGGCAGTTCTAGCCATAGAGCCTGATCAGTTTCACGCTTTATAAGTGATGGGAGTTGGAATTTGGCAAAGGCCACCTCTCCTCAATGTGTTTAGAGTGGATTGAGCAGTGTCTCTACTCTATAAGTGTTATAAGTGTGATTTCTGCAAACTTGCTAAATTGAACCTTGCTTAAATTGCAACCTGATTCATGAGTTATAAACCATGAACTATGTGTATAAGCTATGTGTTTCCTTTCAAAGGAATATGTGATAATGTATGAGCCCTTTTTGTTTACTCATTGAGATCATCTATCTCACCCCTTTTCCTTGTGTGGTTCCAGGTGAGCAAATGTGAGGAGGCAAGGTGATGGCTCAAGCATCCTACTTCGCTTGGGAAATTCCTTGTTCGAGTTATCAATAATACTATGATTATGAAGTCTTTTCTTTCGATGCTCCGGGAATGTTAATCGATACTCATAGAGATTTATATTATTTTCTTATGGATTTTATATGTAACGATTTACTTTAAGTCTTCCGCAAATTATGGTATTTATCTAGATGTTTGAATGAGTTAATGAAAGAGGTTCGGTAAGATCCTAGGCATGATTGTTATATGTTAATGGGTTCTACGGGCGTGGGTGACCTTATGTCTCCCCATGTTCTAGGATTGTCGTATCTCATAAGGTTAGGATGTGACAAGCGATCACCTTGCCTCCTTATAATGCTCACCTAAAACCACACAAGGAAAAGGGGTGAGATAGATGATCTCAATTAGTAAACAATACAATCTTGTAAAATAGCATATATCCCTTTACAAGGGTTCAAGGTTCATAAATCATGGTTTCCAAATGAGCAAGATTCATATAAATCAACTTGTAACTTGTAAACTTGTAAAGAGTGACTGCTATTAGTTAATTCGCTCAAGCGAGATGTGGCATCATACCAAATTCCAACTCCCAACTTGTGAAGAGTCATGAAATTGATTAGGCTCCATAGCTAAAACTGCCCCTTCTAGCTGAGGTGGATACACTACCCCTATCTATCGGGTTAAGACCATGTGCACAGGTACCAATGATTACTCGCATCAGCACGAGGATTTCTGCATAAGGGTTCATAGATACCATAGCTAGAGCTAATGTCAAACACTCATAACAATAACATTAAAAAATGAAATCACATGTAACATAATAGCAATAGCAGTTTAACTTGTTGAATAAAAGATAAATAATAGTGTGGCTCTAGAAAGAAAGTAAGGTAAGGCAATAATTCACAAAGGTTTTTTATTATCATTGAATAATCAAAAGTGGTTTTGGACCAATTATCCTTTAGCAACCCAAACTTAATAAAGAAATCATATAGTTATAATTAAAAATAGAAAAGAACTTGGGTTTCAAAGATCTCAAAGGTTCATATAACATGATAACTTATACTTGTAACATAATATCTATTCACCTTGTGATTCCTTTGCTCATAGTACTTACAGCCTTTTGTACTTTTACTACTCCTCAAGCTCTAACATAATATTTAATTCAATACTAGCATTTGCTTAATTCATCATGCTATCCTATCCCATAACTACCCCATGAACATAGAACATTCACATAAACTTGGAGTTGCACTTAGAAGTGCACTTATCACTTGCACATAACATGTTGACTTTCAAAATCTTGCATACTTTGCCTTTATAGACTCACATGAAATCACATGGTAACTTATACCAAGACTCTTCTAAAGTCAAATACAATATATCATGATCTTAATATCAATTCAATTTAACATTCAACTTAGTACACTTAACACTTTCCATATATGTTAACAAGTAACCCTTCAAGTGTCATGCTTATCTCTCATGACCAATCCATACAATCAAACTCATAGTCAAGCTAAGATCATTAATTCAATATTAACTCATCATAAAACCTATTTTCCATATCACTTAATCATATTAACCATACATAGTAATAGGGTTAGGAAAATCCTAGGTATACCTAATCGTCTCTAGACTTGTATGGAATTATTCCTTCAACCAACATGCAATTAAATCAGTTATCATTCATATATACATGTCAATAACCATTAAAATATATCATGTAAAAATTATAGACATTGGGATTAAAATCTCTATGTTGGCCGAATTTACCTATAAAAAAAAAAACATGAATTTTCTTATTTTTCACACTTTCCATTTATTATAGTAATATGCAAAAACATGGTTTAAACCAAGATTTTTCATGTAAACATAAGAAAAATCATTTTAGAACACAATAATGCACCAATCGGCACCCTTATGTATATTTATGCATGAAAATTTTCTAACTTTAGGTTTTAGAATGAAACCATAAATCTTTCTTGTTTCTGGTACTTTCTGGTAATTACAGTAATATTTAAGTACATGATTTAAATTGATATTTTTCATGTAAACATGACAAAAATTATTTTAGAACATCAACATGTAGGAATCGGCAGCACTTGGTAATTCACATGTATGAAAATTCCAATTTTAGGTTGTAAAGTGAAAATCATGAGTTCTCTTGCTTTTCGGTATTTTCAATCATTATAGTAATATACAAAAATATGTTTTAAATCAATATTTTTCATCTAAACACAATAAAAATCAATTTAGAACACAATGAAATACAAATTGGCGGCCCCTCTACTACTATGCATGAAAATTCCCAACTTTGAGTTTTAGGATTCACCTTTGGAAGATTCACGTAGAAAGGTTTGTATTTTCATTTGAAAATCAATTTCTCCTTCCACACAATCACCTAGGCCAAATTTAATCACAATAAAAATATTAAATTGATAGCCCAAAATAGTTTTCTCATGATTAGTTTCATAAAAATCAAATAATAAATTGAAAGGAGCGAAAAACTTATGGAAACAGTCATGAAATTGCAAGGTTTAAAGGCACCTTGTGAATTTCGGTTGAGAGAATATTTTTAAGAGAATTTTCTATTGGAAATATGATAGAAAATAGAATGGTGGCTGTCTCCCCTAGGTCTAGCCAAATTTTAGCTTAAATATTTAGGGTTTTGGTCAAATTCCAAGTTTACCCTTAATGAGCTAGGTTAGGAGTGTTTTGGTATAGTAGGCTTTTGGAAAATTGGGCATTTTATTTAATTTATAAGCTAACTATAGGTAATTAAACATAAAATATTTTCTTATTATTTTCATTAAAATTCCCCCAAAAATATTTATTTAAAAATATTTTTAAAATGCTCATAAAAATTATTTTATGCTTAGAAAATTGCTTTTTGCATGAAAATTTATTTTATGTGCAATAAATTATTTTTGTGCTTATGCATGTAACAATCCATATCTACCCTAGGAGTTTTCATGACAAATTATTTGAATTTAGGGTTATTGTGACAAATTGTGTGACTATATGAAAATTCATGTGTAAAGTGATTTATGAGTTTGGGGCATGTTAAAATAATTTTAATATACCTAATATGAATTATTATTGTGAAATAAATGGTTTAAATAAAATACATTAACATGAAATAATTTATTTTTTGTAAAATGAATTTTCATGTAAAAAGGCAATTTTTAAGTATAAAATAATTTTATGAGTATTTTTAAAATATTTTTAAATAAATGTTTGGAGGAAATTTTAATGAAAATAATAAGAAAAATATTTTATTTTTAATTACCTATAATCAGTCCTAAATTAAACAAAAAGCCCAAATACCCAAAAACCCACTACACCAAAACACTCCTAACCTAGCTCATTAAAGGTAAACTTGAAAATTGCACCCCAAACCCTAATATATAATGAGAATTTTGGCCAGTACTTTCATTCCAGTAGCCATCACTCCATTTTTCTGTATCTTGACAGAAAAATTCTTTGAAAATATTTTTGTCTACCAAAATTAAGAAAACACCTTTAGTTTTGCGATTTCTTGAATGTAATTGTAAGTTTTTCTTCTCTTTCAATTCCTTAACTAATTTCTATGAAATAAATTATGAGAAAATTATTTTGAACTGGTTTTTTATCTGATTTTTACAGATTTAATTCATTTTGGATGTGTTTTTTGAGAGAGAAATTTAATTCTCTACCGAAAATAAAAATCTTTTTGAGAAATTTAATTCTCTACCGCATAGCTCTTTTGTCAACTAAAAGCCATTTCAAGTTGATCTTGAATTAAGGGTACCTTCTCGATAGTCTCCTTAAGCAACTCTGGCATCTCCACATGCTTGTCTCTAGGTTCGATCAAACAAACTGGAGAATGATATTTTCTCCCATATAACGCTTCATATGGTGCCATACCAATGGACAAATGATAGTTGTTGTTATAGGCAAATTCAATCAAGGGTAGGTACTTATCCCAGCTACCACCAAAGTCTAAAACGCATATCCTTAGCATATCCTCGAATGTCTAAATTGTTCTTTTAGACTGTCCATCCATTTAAGGGTGAAACGGCGTACTAAAATCCAGTTGTGTTCCTAATGCTTCTTGCAACTTTTGCCAAAACCTAAAGGTAAATTGAGTCCCTCGATCCAAGCTGATGGAAATTAGCACTCCGTGTAGTTTCACGATCTCATCCATATGCAACTGTGCATTCTGGGCTATAGAATATGTGGTCTTAATTGCTAGAAAATGAGCAAACTTTGTTAGTCGATCCACTATGATCCATACAGAGTCATACCCTTTAGAGGTTCTTGGTAAGCCAACAGCAAAGTCCATAGTGATGCGCTCCCACTTCTATTCAAGTAGTTAAATTTCTTGCAGCAATCCAAAGGGTCCTTGATGCTCATACTTGACTTGCTGGAAAGTCAGGCAGGATGCTACAAACTTAGCCACATCCTTCTTTAGTCTAGGCCACAAATAGTTAGCTTTCACATCATGGTACATCTTGGTAGTTCTAGGATGAGCACAGTAAGGTGTCTGATGAGCCTCCTTCAGTATCCTTTCCCGCAATCCATCCATATTAGTCATGCATACTCTAATTCCACACTTTAAAATTCCATTGACCACTTCAAACTCAGAGTTCTTCCTTTTTTTCATCTCATCCTTCAACTTCACCATGTGTAGGTCCCTATCTTGTGAATCCTTTATTTCTTCCACTAGCTTAGATTTCACTTGAAAATAAGCCACTAAAATTCTCGATCTTCCAATCTGCAGCTTCAAGTCTTAGCTAAATAATTTCCTTAAATTCCTTCATGATCGACCTTTTTTGCACAGTCACATAGGTTAGGCTTCTCATTGATTTTTGACTCAAGGCATCCACCACCACTTTTGCCTTTCCGGGGTGCTAGAGAATCTGACAGTCATAATCCTTCAACAATTCAATCCATCTCCTCTACCTCAGGTTGAGGTTTCTTTGGCTCAAGATGTATTGAAGACTCTTATGATATGTGTAGATCTCACATTTTGTTCCATACACGTAATATCTCTAGATCTTTAGAGCAAACACTACTACGACTAACTCTAAATCGCGAGTAGGGAAATTCACTTCATGCCTCTTTAGTTGTCATGATGCATAGGTGATGACTTTGCCATTTTGTATCAAGACACATCTAAGTCCTACTCTCGAAGCATCACAGTAGATGGTGAATCCTTCTTCTCCTTTGGGTGACGCCAAACCTAGGGTTGATATCCAGCATTTTTTTAGCTTCTAAAAGCTCTCCTCATAGGACTTTTCCTAATTAAACTTAATTTACTTTCTTGTCAATTTGGTCAATAGGGCTGCTATCTTGTAAAAGTCCTATAAGAACTTACGATAATATCCAGCCATGCCTAAGAAACTCCATACTTCTGTGACTGTTGTGGGTCGTGGCCAACTTGCTACTGCTTGAACTTTCTTAGGATCAACTTGAATCCCCTCCTTACTTACTGTATGTCCAAGAAAGTTGATAGACTCATCCAAAACTCACACTTTGATAGCTTAGCGTAAAGCTAATGATCACATAACGTTTGAAGCACGATCCTCAAATGTTCTTCACGATTTTCTTTGCTCTTAGAGTAAATCAGGATGTTGTCAATGAACACAATCATGAACTTGTCAAGGAATGGCCTGAATACTCAATTCATCAAGTCCATGAAAGTAGCAGGGGCATTTGTCAATCTGAATGGCAGAACTGTGAAATGATAATGTCTGCATCTAGTACAAAAGGCAGTCTTGTAGATGTCTTCACTATGGATCTTTAGTTAATGATATCCAAACCTTAAGTTGATCTTAGAGAAGTGACCAACTCCTTGCAATTGATCATAAAGATGATCGATCCTTAGTAAAGGATATCTATTATTAACAGTGACTTTGTTAAGCTAGCAATTGTTGATGCACATTCGGAATGAGCCATCCTTCTTCTTTATGAATAGCACTAGAGCACCTTATAGCGAGCTACTCGATCGGATAAAACCCTTGTCAAGTAGATCATACAATTGCGTCTTTAATTCTTTCAACTCCATTAGTACCATATGATATGGTGGTATTGATATAGGTTGCGTACTAGGTAGCAGTTCAATGTTAAACTCAATCTCACAGTCAGGTGGTAATCCATGTAAAACTTCTGGGAATATGTCCATGAATTCCTCCATCATTGGAATGCTCTCATCTTGAATGGTGGCCTCTTTGTCAGTATCGATTACATGGGCTATGTACACTTGGCATCGTTTCCTTAACATCCTTTTTGCTCCTAAGGCTGATATCAAGTTTAGAGGATTTTCATTCCTATTTCCTTGATACACAAACTCCTTCCCATCCTTGGTTCGAAACTTGACAAGTTTCTTTCTATAGTCAATATAAGCTCTATGCTTATATAACTAGTCCATTCTTAATATCACATCAAATTCTTGTACATCCAATTCTAGCAATTCTACAGGAAGTTTTTATCCATTAATATCTACCTTCCAACCTTTAAACCCATACTTAACTTCCAAAGGAGTTGATACTACTAAAAGTTCACTCATTAATTCCTTATTTCTACCCAAACTCTCAGCAAAACAAGGCAACACAAAAGAGTGGGTAGTACCAGAATCAATCAAACAT
This sequence comes from Reutealis trisperma, assembly GCA_947687605.1. Classification (NCBI taxonomy): domain Eukaryota; kingdom Viridiplantae; phylum Streptophyta; class Magnoliopsida; order Malpighiales; family Euphorbiaceae; genus Reutealis; species Reutealis trisperma. Next base: position 506,015 of record CANTUT010001278.1, on the reverse strand, counting down.
TTTACACTAGAATTTTAGATAGGGATGATACCTATAATAGCTGGGTGTGAAGCATGAGCCTCTTACTGGTTTAAGGCAAAGACTCAACCTTTGCCCTTATTCTCCATTATCGGTGCATTCCGAACCGTTGGTCCTTTATCCTTGCTATTGGAATGGTCTAGATTGTCGACATGCTGTGGTCCCATTCCCTTAACTCCTTAACTTAGGGTAGTCCTTAATGAAGTGTCCTGATAAGTGTTGAAAATACTATATTTTGGACCTTGTTTTTAATGTATTTTGTGCCTCCAATTGAGTTTAATTTGTTTGTTTTAGTGCTTTCACAGTTCTTTTAGTTAAATATAGTGTTAGAGGATGCCATGTTTCGAATGTGACCCAGAATGGTGAAGATCCAAGCCAAAATGCTAATTCTTGGAAAAATATGGGCTGCCACGGGTTGAGCCACGGTTAGGATTATAGCCATGTGATAAGAGCAAAGTGGAAAATTATTCAGTAGCCTTCCACAGGTGGAGGCACAGCTGATGTCTCACTTGTGGGAAGTTACATTTTTTTTTATTCTCCCATTGCCACGGCTGGAACCCTAGCCGTGGGTCCAGTGGTGCGCATTAGAAATTTTAGAAATAAAAAACTAGATCTGACAACATTTTTAGGAGAGGTCGCTGAGGGATTAGAGAGAGGTTAGTAAAGGAAAGGAGACATTGAAGATCGCAAATCAAAAAACAGGATTTCTCTACACTTAATTCATGAATTGTTTGAGATTTCTTACTTCTTTAATTCTTTCTTTGGTTTCAATCTGTGATATGAACTAATTCTTTCCAATTTGGGTATTGATGAACCCTAGAACCTTTTGTATATATTGAATTACTTTTTATTCAATTAAATCATTCCTTGAGTTGTTTTATCTTTATGACCATTATTGCTTAAATACCAATTGATAATTGTATGCTTATTAATTGGGGATTATTTTCATATAATTGACTAGAGATAGCTTTATGTGAATTGATCACTCATAAAGATTGAGGGTTGATCGGGGCACTAGAGATAGGCTTACAAGACTTCTTTGGTAGATAGTTTCTTGAATCTAAAGCATGACCTAATTGAGTTTGCTTAAGAAGAGATTCCTTGCATTCCTTTTGGGAAATAGGGATTTAATTACTCAAGAGAGATTTTTATCTAATTTAGTGAAATGCCAATTCAACTTATGGAATGAATTTGATTGATGTGCAGTTCATGATATATAATTAGGGGCTAGGGGGATTCAATACCTGAATGGGCCTTTATCCCTTATTTCATCTCTTTTTTCTTTCTTGTTATTTTACTTAAATTAGATTTTAGTTTAGTTTGAATATAATAATAATCATTCTCATCAACACAAATTTGATTAACTAAACATTAGCAGATATTTGAGCTAGTACTTACCTAAAGTCTCTAGTGGAATGATAACTCACTCACTACTGTATTGCTTGTGCGATCTGTACACTTACAAATTACACACCAAGTTTTTAGCGCCGTTGCCGGGGACTTTTAAAGTGATATTAGTAATAAAGTTGAAGCTAGTGATTTGGTTTTTAATTTTTATTTATTATTTGATTTTTGTTTTGTTTTTCTTTGCAAAATTCTCTTTTTAAGTACCCTTTTTTGTTTATGACCAGAGCTACTTCCTCCAACCTACTTGAATTTGATCCAAAGCTAGAGAGAACATTGAGACAAAAGTGAAAGGAGGAATGGGAACTAGCCTTAGTAGGAGAGGCAGTAGACGTGGAAGACATTGATTCAGAAGAAGAGGTTGAAATAATGGTAGAAAACTAGCCAAGAACCATGTAAGAATATGCAAGGCCCACTTTTAATGGGGCTTACTCAAGCATATGGAGGCTGACAGTCACTGTAAACAATTTTGAAATTAAGCCAAATATGATACATATGGTACAACAGACTTGCCAATTTGATGGCTTCCCATATGAAGATCCTAACGCTCATCTTGAGAATTTTTTGGAGATTTGTGACACATTTAAGATCAATAATGTCTCAGATGATGTGATTAGGCTATGTTTGTTTCCCTTTTCACTATGAAACAAACCAAGGAAATGGCTTAAGTCTTTCTTAGCTAGCACTTTTACTACATAGATTCAATTGGTAGAGAAATTCTTAGAGAAATACTTTCCACCATCCAAGACCGCTAAGTTGAGGAATGACAAAACTTCCTTGCTTCAGCAAGATGGTGAGACTCTTTATGATGCGTGGGAAAGATTTAAAGATTTGTTGAGGAGGTGTCCACATCATGGCCTTCCACCATGGCACTAGGTTCAAACCTTTTACAACGATTTGAACTATATAAACAAGTAGTCTATCAATGTGGCTGCCGGTGGTTCCATCAACAACAAGACACTTAAAGAGGCAAGGGACTTAATTGAAGACATGGCTCTCACAAACTATCAGTGGCAAGTCCCTATAGATCAGAGAAGAATTGGAGGGGGTGGTTCACATCAGGTGGACCTAATTGTCGCATTGACCGCTCAGCTTGGAGCCATGAACAAAAAAATGGATTCCTTGACTACATCTTCATTTGGAAGACAAGCTCAACCTATGTGTTATGATTGGTGCGAGGGAGGACACCAAAGTCAAGATTGCCAAAGTGGTAATAATTTTGCTAAGATAAAGCATATAGATTATATAGGAAATGCTTCGAGATAGCAGAACAACCCCTATAACAACACATATAATATGGGGTGGAGGAATCACCCTAATTTCTCATGGTGTAATCAGTCTAACCCAAGAACTCCACCTGGATTTCAGCAGCAGCCTCAATACCAACAAGCTCCACCTAAGAAGACTTCTTTAGAGGAGATGATAGAGAAATTCATTTAGTCTTTTGACTAGAGGCATAAGGCAGCTGAGATAGCACTTAGGAATCAACAGACCTCCATTCATAATTTGGAGATTCGGATGGGCCAGATGGTTAAAATGCTTAGTGACTGGCCGCAAGCAAGTTTGCCTAGCAACACCGAGGAAAACTTAAAAGAACAGCTGAAAGCAATCACTCTAAGGAGTGGCAAGCAAGTTGAGGGGGCTGTTAAGAAAAACCAAGAAGAAGTGGTTGGGGAAGAGGCACAAGGTGCCTTTGACAAAGAAGCTAAAAAGGAAGTTGTAGAGAGGGAGAAGGCAACAGTGGAGAAAGAGAGAAAAAAGACAACACAAAAGCCTACCCTAATGGTAAATGAGTATCAGCCTCGAGTGCCATATTCGGCTTATTTGCATAAGGATAAAATGGATGCTCAGTTTGGTAAGTTTTGTGAATTATTTAAGCAACTTCATATTAACATACCATTTGCTGAGGGTTTATCACAAATGCCCAAATATGCTAAGTTTTTAGAAGAGTTACTTTCTAATAAAAGAAAGCTTGAAGAGGTATCATTTATGCATTTGTCAGAAAAGAGCTCGGCAATTTTGCAAAGAAGGCTACCTAAGAAGTTGAAAGACCCTAGTAGTTTTAATATTCCTTGTTTTATAGGTAGCCTTTTAATTGAAAATTCCTTAGCTAACTTGGGGAGTAACATTAGTGTTATGCCCTACAATATGTTCAAAGAATTGGGTATTGGAGAACCCAAACCAACACATATGACTATTCAGCTAGCTGATAAGTTTATGGTACATCCTCGAGAGATTTTGAAAGATGTGTTGGTAAAAGTGGGGGAATTTATTTTCCCTAATGACTTTGTCATCATTGATATGGATGAGGACACGAATGTTTCACTTATCTTTGGTAGGCCATTCTTAAATATAGCTCGTGCCTTTATTGACGTCCATGATGGCATATTGACTTTGAGAGTGGGGAGCAAAAAAGTTATCTTCCATATTGCTAATGCTATGAAGTACCCACTTAAAATTGATGAGATGGATTCATGCAATGATGTTGTTGAGCATGAAACCATCACTTTTATTACTAACATTATTTCCAAGGATCCCCTTGAGTTGTGTTTGGTCCAGGAAAATGTTGAGGATCAGGAAGCAAAAGAGTAGCTAGCTTATTTGGAGGCAAACAAGTCATTTAAGAGTCGGGCATTTGAACCAATTGAAATGCCCAAGAAAGAAAAGATGAGGCCTTCTATAGTAGATCCACCTGTTCTAGAACTTAAACCCCTCTTAAAGCACCTTGAGTATGGATTCTTGGAAGAGGGAAAGAAGTTACTGATAATTTTGAATGCAAGCCTATCTTCCCAGCGAAAAGCTAGAATGATTGAAATGCTGAAAAAGTACAAAAAAGTAATAGCTTAGAAGATAGCAAACATTGAAGGTATTAGTCTACCATTCTACACTCATAAAATATTTATGGAGGATGAGTTTAAAGCAGTTGTGCAGCCACAGAGGAGACTAAACCTGAAGATAAAGGAGGTAGTAAAGGCTGAGGTAATCAAATTACTTGATGCAGGAATCATCTATCCAATTTTAGATAGCTCCCGGGTGAGCCCGGTTCAAGTAGTACCCAAGAAAGGAGGAATGACTGTAGTGCCTAATGAGAATAATGAACTCATCCCTACAAGAACGGTTACCAGATGGAGGGTCTGTATTGACTACCGAAAGCTAAATGATGCAACTAGAAAAGATCATTTTCCATTATCCTTCATCGACGAAATGTTAGAAAGGTTGTCTGGACATGAATACTACTATTTTTTGGATGGTCTTTCGGGTTACTTTCAGATTCCTATTGCTTCAGAAGACTAAGAAAAGACAATCTTTACCTGTCCCTATGGTACTTTTGCATATAAGAGGATGCCATTTGGTTTGTGCAATGCACCAGCCACCTTCCAATGGTGTATGATGGCAATTTTTGATGACCTGATTGAGATATCATGGAGGTTTTCGTGGATGACTTTTTAGTCCATGGGGACTCCTTTGATGACTGTCTACTAAATTTGGAGAAAGTTTTAGTTTAGTGTGAAGAGACTCATCTTGTGCTCAATTGGGAGAAATGTCACTTTATGGTTAGTGAAGGCATAGTTTTGGGGCACAAGATTTCGAGCAAGGGTATTGAGGTGGATCGAGCAAAAACTGAAACCATTGAAAAATTGCCACCTCCTACAACCGTGAAGGCGATTAGAAGCTTTTTGGGGCATGCTGGGTTTTATCAAAGGTTTATCAAAGACTTCTCAAAAATTGCTCGCCCTTTGACAAGGTTGCTTGAGAAGGACACTAAATTTATCTTTGATGGAGAGTGTCTAAAAGCCTTTAATGTTTTAAAAGAGAAATTGATACATGCTCCGATCATGGTGGCCCTTGATTGGAATCTTCCTTTTGACTTGATGTGTGATGCAAGCGACTTCGCAGTCAGGGCAGTTTTGGGCCAAAGGAAGGAGAAACATTTTTAGCCTATCTATTATGCTAGCAAAACATTGAATGAGGCCCAATCTAACTACACCACCACAGAAAAAGAGATGCTGGCTGTTCTTTTTGCTTTTGACAAGTTCCATTCATATTTGATCTTGTCAAAAGTAGTGGTTTACACGAATCACTCGGGTTTGAGATACTTGTTCTCAAAAACTGATGCAAAGCAAAGATTGATCCTATAGGTGTTATTGCTGCAAGAATTTGATTTGGAGATACAAGACAAGAAAGGAGCAAAAAACCTTGCAGCATATCATTTGTCTAGATTGGAGAACCCAAACTTTGAGCAGCTGAAAGAAAAGGATGTTAATGACAACTTCCCTGATGAGCAGCTCTACGCTATGGTAAGTTTGGTAAGTGGTTCTAATCTTAATCCTGAATTTCCTTGGTTTGTAGATTTTGCAAATTTTCTTATTGCTAGGGAACTTCCAAAAGATTTTTCACATCAGTAAAAGAAGAAATTCTTTTCGGACCTATGCTGACAGGATAATTAGGAGATATATGGGATGGCCCGAGAATATGAGCATTCTAAAGCAATGTCACACTGGACCAGCTGGAGGACATTATGGACCTAGCAGGATCGCTCAAAAAGTTTTGGAGTTGGGATTCTATTAGCCAACTCTTTTCAAGGATAGCTATAACTTTATGCAACAATGTGATCATTGCCAAAGAACATGTAACATCTCATCTCATGATGAGATGCCCCAAAATGGTATTCTTGAGTGTGAGGTTTTTGATGTATGAGACATCAACTTCATGGGACCTTTCGTAAGTTCTTTTGGCAATAAAAACATTTTAATAGCTGTTGATTATGTGTCTAAATGGGTAGAGCCTCAAGCTTTACCCATAAATGATGCTAGGGTGCTAGTGAAGTTCCTTAAGAAACTCTTCTCTAGGTTTGGCACTCCAAAAGCCATTATAAGCGATAGAGGAATTCACTTTTGTAACAACCAATAAGAAAAAGTGCTGAAAAGATTAGGTGTTACACACAAGTTTGCTACTCCCTATCATCTGCAGACAAATGGTTAGGTAGAAAACTCAAATAGAGAACTCAAGAGAGTTCTTGAGAAGTCAATAGAGAGCTCTAGGAAAGATTGGTCAGAAAAGCTTGATAGCGCTCTATGGGCTTATAGGACTACCTATAAAACCCTTTGGGTACCACACCATACATATTGGTCTATAGAAAGGATTGTCATTTGCCGGTTGAGATTGAGCATAAGGCCTATTTGGCTATAAAGCAAGTTAACCTTGATTTAGATGTTGCAGGTACCAAAAGAAATTTGCAGGTTAATGAGCTTGATGAATGGCAATTGGCAGCTTATGACAATGCAAGGATGTACAAGGAGAGAACCAAGAGATGGCATGATTCTCGAGTTAAGCAAGGGAGAGACTTCAAAGTAGGAGATCAGGTATTGCTCTATAACTCTAGGCTAAGGCTTTTCCCTGGAAAATTAAAGTCTCGGTGGTCAGGTCCATTGGTTGTTAAAAATATCTTCCCCTATGGAATAGTTGAATTAAGTCATCTTGAGAAGGGTGATTTTAAAGTAAATGGTCAATGGCTTAAATTATATTTTGGAGGAGAATTGAATCAAGTGATGGAAATTAAGTATCTCCAGGATTCGGGGTGAGCAATCACCCTAAACGTCCAGCTAAGATGACGTTAAAGAAGCACTAGGTGGGAGGCAACCCACTGTTTTAATTAAGCTTTATTTTTTTGTCTTGAGTTGTTTTCAATAAAAAAAATTATATATATATATATATATATATATATATATATATATATATATATATATATATATATATATATATATGTATGTATGTATGTATGTATGTATGTATGTATATTATTTTAAGTGCTTCAGTTTTATTTTTTATCTTTTTATCTTTATTTTAGTTGTTGCTACTCATTGGTTGCATTAGATTTGTCATGTAGTTTTTGGGGAGAGGAAAAGATTAGTTGATAAATGCATAACCTACCTACCCCCTCATGAAATTGTCATTCATTGTGGGTTTTTAATAAGAGAACTACACAAATAGACTATGCTCTAAACTGAATTTGTTGCTCTCACCTAGTTGAAAGTAGGATTTCAAGTATGAGTTCTAAGAATCCTAAAGGCCATAGCTCCAAAAACAAAAGGGATTCCTCTCCTCCATCCATGACCCCTGAATAAAGCTTTTTGTGCTTACAGTAGGCCATACCCAGCTATGAATGACTGCACTTTTCCCTAGAGGAGATAGTGGCAATGGAAAACAAGGCCAAAAAGGCTAGAAAGTGATTTCATGCAGCAAGAACTAGCAAAAAGGGAGACCAGTGAACCTCCAAAGGTGAAAAGGGGAAGAGGGAGGCCTAGGAAGGAGAAGTGAGGAGCCAACTTGACCTAGTTTAGATTACACTAGAATGAACTTTACTAAATAATTATAATTCTAGGCTAGGCATTCCATCTATCTTTCTTGTATGAGCAATTAGCTATCTTTCATGTTTCTTATTTTCTTTTCATTATGTTATATCTTAATGTAGTTTTTATGTTTTGTGAATAACTCCCATGTCTCTCTTTGTATTTGAACAAGCACCACATGCAATCACGCATCTTTTTAGGTATTTCTATTTAGGGTAGTACAACATTTCTCCTATTCGTGCTTAGTTTTAATAAAAAAGGGGAAAAATCAGGTGACACAGCTGGAACCCCAACCATGCCTTCAACTGTGTGATAAGGATAACTGTAATTTCTTTGGCAGTAGCATCACACGGCTGAAACCCCAGTCGTGCCTTTAGCCGCGTGACAAGGAAATTAATTTTTTTCTAGCAGTAGCATCACATGGCTGGGTCTTCATCCGTGTGATAAGGAAAATTAAACTTTAGTTTGGCAAAAGCATCACACAATTGGGACCACAGCTGAAGCCCAAGCCGTGTGATGCACTTAAAGAGGTAGCATCGTGCCCATGGGTGGAATGCCAGCCATAAGGTCACCCATGGGCACGGCAAATAAAAGAAAAAAAATAGATCACCCAACACTCCACACACTCACATTTTCAATTTTCTTCCTTTCCCTTCCTCTTCCCTCACCTCTCCCACACTTGAATCACACACACCATACTTGTCAAACCAATTTTCGCACTCAAGGAAGCAATTTTGAAGTAATCTCAAGCACACACACTCTCTCTCTCTTCGGATTCTTCACCATAGGTATGGATTTTTGTTTGTTCTTTGATTTTTGGCTCATTTTCTTATTTTAAATCCGTTTCATCTTGTGCATTGTCAAGATTTATATGATTGAGGGTAGAATTTTTGATTTTAGGGATTTGGGTTTCTAATAAGGTATGGGACAAATTTGCTCTAGTTGGTAAGAGATTTGTTGCCTCGGTCTCTAAGGCATCCCAGTTTGCTTCCTTCAGTCTGCGAGTTCTTCATTTTCTTCTGACGAAGACCATTTCCTATAGATGGGATATTGGAGGGGCTATGACTAGACATGAGCTATTTTATTTGATGTGCATGCATGAGGACAAGAGGTGCAATATGGCTTATTCTCTCATGTGGTTTTTTGATGATCAGTGTAAGAGGGGCAAATCCAGTGCATTGTTTGGAGGGATGTATATCACTAAACTTGCTAAGAGCTTGGGTGTTTTTGATGGCTTGCCTCCAATGACACTAAATGACATGCTTAAGCTGATAAGGTATGCCATATTATTGCAGATGGATAAGACGAAGAGCTTCATGCCAGCCTTTGCCCCTCCACTAGATCTAGTAGCTCCTGAGCTAGCTTCCATTCCTGCTAAGTCTTTTGCTGATGCCAGTACTTCTGCTGCTACTAGTACTTCCACTACCGTCAGACCTTCTTCTTCATCGGCTGTACCTCCTTTCTTTAGCCTAACCCCATTCCAAGATTAGATGTCATATATGGGAGCAAATGATGTAGATGACAGGAAGCCCACTGAGTTTGAGAGACAGATATGCCAGTTGGAGAAGACCATGACCGGTCTTTAAGTCTAGTAGAACAGACTCTTTACTAACTAACATCAGATCCTGACTATATTGCAATGCCAGCAGGAGACACTTGAGTTTAAGGCACAGAACCAAGATGACTTCAGCAGTCTATGCTAGATTATTGGGAAACTCAAGGGTATATGCCTCCTACCCCTACACCGCAGCCACAGTAGAGATTGCCTCCAGTCCAGGTAGAGTCAGATGATGGCAAGGGGAGTGACGACTTCGATGACACTATGGATGATTGATCCTTCCATTTTCTTTTTCTTTTTCTTTTATTCTTTAATTTATTTTAAGCTTTGGATTACTGTACTTATACTATTTAGGCTTATTTTTTTATTTTTATTTCTCTTTTTATGTTTTATTTTTTATTTTGTTTTTCTTTTTCTTTCTTAGCCTAATTTGGGTCTGTAGAACAGATAATGACATGGCATGGACTATGGAACAACTGACATAGAAATTCGATAATAGGGCAGTTTTTCTATATCTTTCTTCTTTCCCTTATATGTTTTTCTTTCTATTCATTTTCAAACACATTAGGGACAATGTGTTATTTAAGTGTGGGGGAGGGATATTTATTTGTTTATTTATTTATTCTTTCTATCCTATTTTGTCTCAAGTGAGCTAAATTGTAATAATGGCATGAATTGGAATGATTCCCTTTTTAGCTCATAATTGATGATTATTTTTCTTTATATATGACAATCTCTCATTGATGTTTGGTTCGGTTGAATTAATCATTTGCTAAGGATTAAGTGTGGTAGTCATAATTAGGGAATTAAACTGATGAAATCTGCATTTCTAGAGTTTTAAACCTTAGTTACATTTTTGAGCATATATTGATTCCTTTGTGACTTGAGTTATGATTAGTAAGATACACTTAATATCTCAGGTTCCTTGACTATTTTTCTTGATATAAAAATAAAAAAAAAATTGTATATGGAGCTTTGAAAATTTTTCCCTATTCCACTAATTTTGACTCTACTAACCTAAGGAGTTGAAATTATGAATAGTGATAGTAGCCATTTGGATTCGTGATTCTAGTTGAGTAACTAGGGGTTGGCATCACAAATGTTTACCTTCGTGTCAAAAGGCTAGTAAGACGATTCAAACAAGTCAGGCTCCTTAAAAAAAAAAAAAGAGAAAAGTGCAATAACGTTACATTTGAATGTTAAAGTCAATCAAAAAATCGAGAGAGTAGTTAGGTGCCTAAGAGAAAATCCTTCATTTCTTCCTTTTGTTTGGCTTTTGTTTCTTTGGGATTGTATGCTCAATCTTTTAACTCTAGAATTTAGACTTTAGGATTGTGAGTTTTATCTTTGTGTTTGAGGGTTTTTGATTTGTAGATCCTTTAATTTGACTACTACATTTAAGAATTAGTTGTTGATTATGAGATTCGAGCCTTAATGATTTGAGTAGTGTCAATCTTGGTGTTTTTTTTTTCTTTTTTTGGCTTTAAAGGGGTTGTCCATTTTCTAAACTATTATTGTAATTTAGTTTGCTTGAGCACAAGCAAAAACTCAGGTGTGGGGGAATTTGATAAGTGTTGAAAACACTATATTTTTGCCCTTGTTCTTAATGTATTTTATGCCTCCAATTTAGTTTAATCTGTTTGTTTTAGTGCTTTCATAGTTCTTTTAGTTAAATCCAGTGTCAGAGGATGCAATGTTTTGAATGTGACCCAGGATGGTGAAGATCCAAGCCAAAATGTTGATTTTTGGAAAAATATGGGCTGCCATGGGTTGAGCCACGGCTAGGATTCTAGCTGTGTGATAAGAGTAAAGCGGCAAATTATCCAATAGCCTCCTATGGGTGGAGGCATAGCTGAGGTCTCACCCGTGGGAAGTTATATTTTTTTTTGATTCTCCCGATGTGAACCCTCAAATTTGCACCCTTAGGATCCGATTGCTGCTTGACACTTGCTAAGATTCGTGCGCTATTCATACGACAGTCCTGCTAGCCGGTTAGTGGGTAGGGGTCAAGGGAGTAGCACCCCATTGAAAAATAAATTTCTTGAAACTTGCACCTTCAGATGATTAGCACTCAATTACGAACACATAGAATCAAGCTAGGCTCAAATCGGATAAAAAACGGGTGAGAACGGGTTGAAAAATGAACTACGGTAGCTCGCGGGCTCGCTGTGGTAACCTATGGCCGCCTTTGCGGTTACTGCAGAGGTCCCTGCGGTAACTGAAAAGGGCCCTGCAATAATTGCAAAAGGCTCTGCGGTTACCGTAGCCGACACCTCAGTTATCGCAGCGTGCCCTTTTCAGAATCCTACTTGGAAATTGTGAATTTTTAGCCCTAAACTCCTCCTATAAATACCTTGCACCTCATAACAACAAAGACACACAATTACATTCTTCTATACTCTCCCTAAATCTTTCTAAACCCTATTTCTAAGCTTTCCAATTATCAAAACCCTCTTCCTAAACCTCCAAATCTCTAAAACCCCATTCCAAAACCTCATCCATCACATAAAACCCCATTCATAAGCTCCCTAATCATCTCAAAACCCCCTTCACAAGCCTACTAGTCACCTCAAAACCAATCTCTAAACTTCCTAATCAAGAAAAGGTTCAACTCAAGCCCTTTCTTTTAAAGGGAATTGGTTCTCAAACAAAGGTGATCCAAAGTCCCTCCAAGAAGAGTTCACGCTATTTAAGAGTCCTTCTTCCCAAAAGGAGTACTCGTGATATCCCTGGGCCAAAGTGGAACATAGATCCAGTGCTAAGCTCGCTCCCTATATTCCTTACTAGTGGAAGCCAAAGGTAAAAGTTCTTTCCTTTTCTTTTTCAATTTCAATCTCAAGATCTAAAACTAAAAAGATCTAATTTTTGCTAATTAAAATCTGAACTAATTAACAAATCCCTAAGCCCTTTAAAATCAATCAAAATGATAACAAAGGCTATGACTTAAAAATCCCTCCTTCGCAAGAAGAAATAATTGCGTGGGGTTTGATTCCCATTCAAAAGGATATGCAGGCTTACCATCTCTAAAGCATTCAACTCCGCTAAAATTAACAACTTCTTCTCTCTATCACCTTCTTCACATAGCTTAGGATTGAAATTTTTTTTTAAATAAAAGTCAAAATTTTAGTTCTTTTATTAAAATTGTTTTATTATTTTCCTTACTTTAGTTGTTTAAATTACATTTGGGGAATGTGTGCTTTTCCTAGAACTCATAAGGGTTAGAGGAAAGATCCATGATTTTGATATTTTGACTTGTAATAGTTTTAGATAGTTTCTGCCTTATCTTTTTGCATCTTGTGATTATCATTATCTCATATTTGTCATGTTTTACACGAGTACAATTTGTTTCATTCATTATATTATATCTATTCATGCATACATAAAAACTTCTTTTTTACAAGAGTTATTTTGTATTTAAGTCAAACTAAATTTTTTGTATTATTTTAACCAAAACCTGGTCCCCGAACCCTCTTTGGTCATTCGAGGACTAGTGCATTTCCTTGGGATAAATGGCATAATTTTGGAGTCAATGAAATTGGGTTTTTCCTTTAATTTTCCTAACTAAAATAAACAAAAATTAAAGTGGTGACTCCTTTTGCAACTTCCAACTTACAAAATATAATTTTCTGAACTCATAGCGTATTCCACTCATGATATTTCTCCCAAATAGGCATTTTCAATTCCCTTTAGCAGATCAGACTCGGTGCTCGAACGAGGCCTCACAGTTGGCGACTCCACTAGGGAATTCAAAATCTTTTTTCAAAATGAAAGATGAAAGTGGACTACTCTTGGTAAAACAAGAAGTTTGGCTTTTATTACAAAATGGTTTTTTTAATGCATCATTACATTGGGCTCCTTGTCCAAAAACCCTAGTTTCTTAGGAAAACAAAAGATAGAAAGTAACATCGAGTAGGCAACCTTGCTTAGGTCTGCTTGCCGATAGTGAAATCATCTAGCCCATGACATATCTTCTAATCTTTTTAGAGGTGTAACGAGTATGCAAGTACCGTTGGACCTACGCGAGGCTCCTTGACTCATATGTGGTTAGGTATATCGCATCTCTAGTGTGATGGGTTCCTTTCAAACCACCTTTACCCTTTCATGACTCATAGAACCTTCCTTTAGGATTGTATGAACCATAATACTAAACTTGGTATTTCATGAAACCTTTTTCAATCATTCATTCATACATGCATGCATAGATTAAACCTTGTGAATAGTCTAAAACCTATCCAAACATCTTCACACCTAAAACCCAATGTCAAAACCCAAAACCCATGGTCCACCTAAACCTATGGTCAAAACCCAAAATCCATGGTCCACCTAAACTCATGGTCAAAACTTAAAACTCATGGTTTGCCTAAACCTACAGTCGGGTCCTACCCAAATCTGTGTTAAACTCATGGTAAAAATAAACCCATATATGGTACCCCCATCTAAATCCACAATCCTTGTCCAAGCTAAACACTAATCTAGCTCTATTTTAGCTTCATCCTTCATAATTCTTATCTAAGCTAAACATTGATCTAGCTTTCATCTTTCATAATTCTTGCCCAAGCTAAACACTAACCTAGCCTTCATCTTTCACAATTCCTACCCAAGCTAAATACTGATCTAGCTTTACCCTTAATAATCCTAACCAAAGCTATAAACACTAACCTAACTTCACTCTTATCCTTAATCATTACCCAAACTAAATGCTGACTTAGTTTCATCTTTTACATTACTATCCAAATCCATACTTCTATTTAAGCCTATAGTCTAGTCCACCATTATCTAACTATCACAAAACCTATGGTCTACCCAACCCCCAAATCCATGGTACATTTATAACCTAATCACAAAACCCATGGCCTCTCCATCCTTAAGCCCATACTAAACCATCCATAAATTGCAAATCTAATCACTTGAGGCTAAACTCTAACCTAGCCTTCCTAACTAAACTTTGGTTCCTCAAAAAATAAAATCCGGCCTAGCTACTCAAAGCTAAAAATTTGACCTAGCTACTCAAAAGCTAAAATCTGACCTAGCTACTCAAAAGCTAAAATCTGACATAGCCACTCAAAGCTAAAATTTGATCTAACAACCCAAAGCTAAAATCTGACCAAGCTCCCCTAGCTAAATACCTACCTAGCTAACATCGCATACCTCTCCTTTTTACTCATACCTTGCCAACCTAGCCATAAGACACTATCGCCTATAAGCCCAACATCCTTAGCCCATTACTTTCAAAACCAATCCATTACCCCTAGATTGACAAATGCCTATAAGCCTACCCTAAGCCCAATACCTTTAGCTTAACACACTACCCTTGGCCCAACATGCTACCTTAAGCCCAGTACCTTTACCCCAATGCAATATCCTAAACCCAATACCTTTGGCCCAGCACACTTACCTTTGGCCCCAGCACAACACCTTAAGCCTAATACCTTTGGTCTAATACACTATCTTAAGTCCAATACCTTTGGTTCAACTTGATACCTTAAGCCTGAAACCTTGACCTGTGCAATATTAGGAAATCATCAAAAGCCCAAATGCAGTCAGCTTACAACATCAATGGGAGACTTTTCCCTCAAAGTGTGCATGCCCATCTCATTGCTTCTTTCCTAAGCACTTACCTTATTCTTTGACTTGGTTTTAAAGGTACCAATGGCAAGCCTGACTGATGTGGAAGCTCTAACCAACCTACTCAATGGTAAGAAGAGAACCTTCAAGCCATTCTCATCTCCGTCCTAGACGCTCAATGAGCCAATTTCAATCAAGCTTTAGCTAGCCAACAATCCAGTTTTAATAATGCCCTAATCCATCCTACTTTTGCTTTCATTAATGCTTTGAGTTTCCAATGTCAACTTATCATTGATGAAGTGAGAGGAATGTTGAACCAAGTTAAGCCCACCAATGTTGCACCTACCATTGACATGACCCATAATTTTACATCTTCAATCATAAACACTAATGCCATCTAGCCTCAGCCATGCCATTAGTCTTAGATACTAACCTTGCCTCTTCTTTGAATCCTTTTCAAAGCAAGGAAAACCCCACCTCTTCTGCTATAAAAAGACCTTTAAACCTAAATAGTGATGCATTAGAGAAAATCCTCACAATGGAAAAAGGGTGCAAGAAGAGCAATACCTCCACTCCCTTTGCTTCTACTGAATGGAAGGATATAGACACCTACACTCCCTTTGTTGATGTTAAGTGAGATAGCATAGAGGTAGCTGGTATGACTAGTAGGCAACCCTTGAAATCTCAACAAAGGGCTTTCACAGATTTAGGAGTTCCATTAGCAATGGTTTATAAGAAGGCTTTGAAGGCAAGAATGGTAAAACCCTTAGAACTAAGAGTCCCTCCTAATCCCTTATTAAAGAGCTACCACCCCAATGAGTATTGTGAATATCATCAAGGAGCGGGGCACTAAATTAATGCATGTAAAGCTTTGAAACATAGAATCCAGGATCTCATTGATAGTGGAGATATCATCCCCTTAAAGCAAGACCCAAGTCCCTAATTCAACCTTGAGTAGCATAACATAGAAGGGTTCAAGTCTAGCTAATCTGACCTCTCTGAGGTTGAAATCTAAATCTAAGTCTGAGTCTAAGCCTAAGCCTAAAAGTTTGAGTCTGAGTTTGTCATTTTATTTTATTTTGTCAACCATATTACTCCCTTTTTTTTGTTATTTTATAATAAAGTTTCCTTTATAGTAATGCATCTATGTTTTATTTTCATTATTTATGCATTAACTTGCTTATCTTCCTTGATTGAGTCTGGCACATATGAGGTTTTTTTTTTTTTTTTAAAAAAGGAAGAATAAGAAGAAAAAATGAAAAGAAAAGAAAACGAAGAAAAAGGGGGTAAAGATTAAATCCACCATAATTAGCATAAATCAAAACGTGGGATGTCCTCATTCTCTCAAATCAATAAACGCTTCACAAGCTCCTAACCAAAGAATGACCTTTCATCAAATAGTTGAAGCACAAGGAGCAATTAAATGTAATTACCTATTGCACAATTGGGTAATCAAATGATGCACCTCAAACAAGGGGCGACAAGTTCAAAGAAGACCTCTGTCAAACCCAAAACACAAGATCAGAGCCTCTCGACATGAAGAAAAATAATAAATCATGGTGAAATGCCTTCTCCCAAATTTCATTAATCCAAGCTTGTTAAGTTGAAAATCTGAAAGGGCAGCTTAGATAAAAGTTAGAGCTAGAGAGAGAGAGAGAGAGAGAGAGAGAGAGAGAGAGAAAGCTCATCCAAGTCACCTCCCCTAATGTCCAAAGTTGTTAAATTATCAATCTATCTGGTCTCATGTCTCCAAAGTCATCCTTCCTTATCAAAGGCTAATTCTTTAAAGTTATGTTGTCTTCTATGCCCTTATCTTGCAATAAGGCCATGTCTTCCCAGAACGTCATCATTTGTTGTCAGTCTATCCCATCACTTAGTTCAAAGAGTTAATACATATCTCTAGTCCATCACATCCCTATCTCTCATTTGGGACCATGATCCCCAAGTTGTCTTCCTCCACTAGTCCTTTAGCCATTCCTAAGGGCTCTTTATTTTAACTAGTGCAGTCAGTGTGTCATCAAGTCAAATCAATTAAGTGTCACTCCAAGAGTCTCTTCAAACTCAAACTAAAAAAGCTTGACTCGCTCTTTTCCATGATTTATGCTACAACAAGCAAAACCATACAACCTCCATGATTCTTTTCAGAAGTTTTAGCCTACCTTCAAACCATTCCTAAACTTTTCTATCCCAAGCCTCATTTGTAAATCATACCATCATTTCAAGCTCAAGCCATGTACCACCCTTTTTTTTGGCAAAATCTCCTTATAGGCAGAACCAAAAATCCCAAGTCTCTCAAGACTAATCATCTTTAAATCTAGTTTCCTTGGCAAAACTAGAACTCGAGGCATATCTCCCAAAGCCTATCATCCTCAAGTTGATTAATAAGGACTTGAACCAGTCAAGGCCTATCTCATGCCTTTTTTGGCAAATATCTCATGACCTTTGAAAGATTAAATTGGTAAAACACATAATCCCTGAGAATCAAAGCCTCTTAAAGCCTGCAAACTATTCTGATGCAACCATGTCAAAGGGCAAACCCTTATCCATAAGCCTATGGTATCCTTATGACCAAAACCTGTAGCACCATACTTGAGCCAAAGCCAGCCTTCCAAAGCACTCTTATAGAAAATTATCCTCAACACCTAGAAGCCTTCACCTTGAAGCCCAAATTTAGAAGCCTTCACCATGAAGCCCAAAACCAAAAGCCTTCACCATGAAACCCAAATCTAGAAGCCTTCACCATAAAGCCCAAACCAAAAAACCTTCACCATAAAATCCAAACCAAGAAGCCTTCACCATAAAGCTCACTCCCAAAAATCCTTCACTATGAAGCTCACTCCCAAAAGGCCTTCATTTATGAAACCCATGATCTCCTCTAAGGCAAAATCTAACTCAGCCTTCCAAATTGATTGCCTAGCCTGACCTTTTCCTCTAAGCCAAGATTAGCCTCCTAGGTTTAGCATTCTAACCTAATCTCTCTAGCCAAGCCTTCCGAATGAACTCACCAAAAGGCCATAACTTGACCGAGCATCTAATCTAATCTCTCATGGAGCCAAACCAGACTGAGTGTCCAAATGAACCTAGCTGAACTTGACTTAACCTTCTAAGATAATTTACTCATTCTAAACAAATCTCCCTTAAAGCCAAAAGCAGAAGGCCATAATTGACCAAGCCAATTGCCAGACCTGACCTTCCCTAAAACTAGACCTGACCTAAACTTTATTGTCTCAAAGGACTTGACCCCTTATTCAAGCTTCCCAATTCAGCATTAAGCCAAACATTATTGCAAACCGGACACACTTAAACCTTGCCTGACCTCTTTCAGCCATACTTGGTTTAACCTCCCAAAGTGACTTCTTCCTAGGCCAAAATAATAGCCATTGACCAACTAGCCTTGTACCTGACATGCCCATTTCACCTCTAAGCTAGCCAATCAGCCAAAAAAAAATAAAAAAAAATCCAAACTACTTTCCTTTATCATCCTAAATTGGGGGCACCTCCCTTCCAAATATTCACTTTTCCAAAGTAGGGGCATCTTTCTCCCAAAAGCTCAGCACTCTCCTGTAAAACTAACCCTTCATAAGTTCAAGGTATCCAATCATTGTATAGTTAGATGCATTTCACAATAGAACAAGTTGTAAGTCAGACTTTCGAATCAGAATGGATCATCTCTTTCTTACCAGACAGGGTCGTCATCATTCTTACCAGACAAGAATATCATTTTTTTAGTTCCTACCAGAAAGGACAGCCTTAGGATTCATACCTTAAATCTAAATTAGGTATCTCTTTTAATCAAACCATCCTAAGATAGCCTTAGGATCCATACCTTAAATATAAATTAGGTATCTCTTTTTTAATTAGACTCATCCTAGGATAGCCTTAGGATCATACCTTAAATCTGAATTAGGTATCTCTTTTAATCGGACTCATCCTAGGATAGCCTTAGGATCCATACCTTGAATTTGAATTAGGTATCTCTTTTAATCGGACCGATCCTAGGATAGCTTTAGGATCTATACCTTGAATCTGAATTAGGTATCCCTTTTGATCGAACCTATCCTAGGATAGCCTTAAGATCCATACCTTAAATCTAAATTAGGTATCTTTTTTAATCGGACTCGTCCTAAGATAGCCTTAGGATCCATATCTTAAATCTGAATTAGGTATCTCTTTTAATCAAATCATCCTAGGATAGCCTTAGGATCCATACCTTAAATTTAAATCAATTATCTCTTTTAATTAGACTCATCCTAGGATAACCTTAGGATCCATACCTTAAAACTGAATAAGGTATCTCTTTTAATTGGACCCATCCTGGGATAGCCTTAAGATTGATACCTTAAATCTAAATAAGGTATCTCTTTTAATCGAACTCATCGTAGGATAGCCTTAGGATTCATACCTTAAATCTTAACAAGGTATCCCTTTTAATCAAACCATCCTAGGATAGCCTTAGGATCTATACCTTAAATCTGAATTAGGTATCTCTCTTGATCAAACTCATCCTAGGATAGCTTTAGGATTCATACCTTAAATCTGAATTAGGTATCTCTTTTAATCAGACTCATCCTAGGATAGCCTTAGGATCCATACCTTAAATCTGAATTAGGTATCTCTTTTAATCAAATCATCCTAGGATGGCCTTAGGATCTATACTTTAAATCTAAATCAGTTATCTCTTTTAATTAGACTCATCCTAGGATAACCTTAGGATCTATACCTTAAATCTGAATTAGGTATCTCTTTTAATTGGACCCATCCTATAACCTTAGGATTCATACCTTAAATCTAAATAAGGTATCTCTTTTAATCGAACTCATTGTAGGATAGCTTTAGGATTCATACCTTAAATCTTAACAAGGTATCCCTTTTAATCAAACCATCCTAGGATAGCCTTAGGATCTATACCTTAAATCTGAATTAGGTATCTCTCTTGATCGAACTCATCCTAGGATAGCTTTAGGATTCATACCTTAAATCTGAATTAGGTATCTCTTTTAATTGGACTCATCCTAGGATAGCCTTAGGATTCATACCTTAAATATGAATCAAGTATCTCTTTTAATCGGACCCATCCTAGATAGCCTTAGGATTCATACCTTAAATTTGAATTAGGTATCACTTTTAATCGAACCATCCTAGGATAGCCCTAGGATTTATACCTTAAATCTAAATTAGGTATCCCTTTTGATCAGACCCATCCTAGGATAACCTTAGGATTCATACCTTAAATCTAAATTAGGTATCCTTTTTAATCTGACCATCCTAGGATAGCCTTAGGATCATTTCACCCATAAATGTTTAGATCATCTAAGCATCCTATGGTTCCTTTTTCACTACTTTTTAAAAATAAACCATTTTCACCCAAACATGTCTAGATGCTGACTTAGGCATCCATTTGGTTCATCTTACCATCCCTCATTCCAGGGTTCACTATCATTAGAATCGCCTTTTGCTCAAAGCCAATCCTGATGAGGGGGCTGCTGTGAACCCTCAAATTTGCACCCTTAAGATCTGATTATGGCTTGACACTTGCTAAGATTCATCTGCTATGCATATGGCGATCCCATTAGCCAGTTAATAGGCAGGAGTCAAGGGGGCAACGCCCCTTGCAGGGTGCAGGGCGGTGCCTTATTGGAAAATAAATTTCTTGAAACTTGCACCTTTAAATGATTAGCATTCGATTGTGAACCCATATAATCAAGCTAGGCTCAAATTGGATAAAAAACGGGTGAGAACAGGCCCACTGCGGTAACTCTCAATCAACTGCGGTTACCATAGCTGCCTCTGCGATTACCGCAGAGTCCTTGTGGTAGCCAATTGGCTACTGCAACCAGCCTTGCGCTACCCACAAAGGGCTCTGCCGTTATTGCAGCCCACACCTCAGTTACTGCAGCGTGCCCCCTTCAGAATCTTACCTGAAAACTGTGAATTTTTAGCCCCAAACTCCTCCTATAAATACCTTGCACCTCATAACAACAAAGACACACAATTACATACTTCTATACTCTCCCTAAAGCTTTCTAAACCCTATTTCTAAGATTTCCAATTATCAAAACCCTCTACCTAAACCTCTAAATCTCTAAAACCCCCATTCATAAGCTCCCTAATCATCTTAAAACCCCATTCATAAGCCTTCTAATCACCTCAAAACCTATCTTCAAACTTCCTAATCAAGAAAAGGTTTAACTTAAGCCCTTTCTTTCAAAGGGAATTCATGGTACTCAAGCACAGGTGATCCAAAGTCCCTCCAAGAAGAGTTCACGCTATTCAAGAGTCCTTCTTCCCAAAAGGAGTACTTTTGATATCCCCTAGCCAAGGTGGAACTTAGATTTGGTGCTAAGCTTGCTCCCGACATTCCTTGCCCGCAAAAGCCAAAGGTAAAAATTCTTTCCTTTTCCTTTTCAATTTCAATCTTAAGATCTAAATTTGAGAATATCTACTTTTTGCTAATTAAAATATGAACTAATTAACAAATCCCTAAGCCCTTTAAAATCAATCAAAACATGATAACAAAGGCTATGACTTAAAAATCCCTCCTTCGCAAGAAGGAAAAACTGCGTGGAGTTTGATTCCCATTCAAAGGGATACGCAGGCTTGCCGTCTCTAAGGCATTCAACTCTACTAAAATTAACAACTTCTTATCTCTATCACCTTCTTCAATTAGCTTAGGATTGAAAATTTTTTTATTTTTAAATAAAAGTCAAAAATTTAGTTCTTTTATTAAAATTGTTTTATTATTTTCCTTACTTTAGTTGTTTAAATTACATTTGGGGAATGTGTGCTTTTCCTAGAACTCATAAGGGCTAGAGGAAAGATCCCCTGATTTTGATATTTTGACTTGTAATTGTTTTAAGTAGTTTCTCCCTTATCTTTTTGTATCTTGTGATTATCATTATCTCATATTTGTCATGCATTGCATGGGTAATATTTGTTTCATACATCATATTATATCTATTCATGTATATATAAAAACTTATTTTTTACAAGAGCTATTCTGTATTTAAACCAAACTAAATTTTTTGTATTGTTTTAACCAAAACCTGGTCCCGAACCATCTTTGGTCATTCAAGGACTAATGTTTTTCCTTGGGATAAATGGTATAATTTTGGAGTCAATCAAATTGGGTTTTTCCTTTAATTTTCCCAACTAAAATAAACAAAAATTAAAGTGGCGACTCCTTTTGCAACTTCCAACTTACAAAATACATTTTTTTGAACTCATAGCGTATTCCAATCGTGATGTTTCTCCCAAATGGGCATTTTTGATTCCCTTTAGAGGATCAGACTGGGTGCTCAGGCGAGACCTCACACCCATTGCCACAGCTGGAACCTTAGTCGTGGGTCTAGTAGTGCACATTAGAAATTTTAGGAATATAAAACCAGATCTAATAGCATTTTTGGGGGAGATTGCCGAGGTATTAAAGAAAGGTTATTAAGGGAAAAGAGACATTTAAGATTGCGGATCAAAGAATGGGATTTCTCTACACTTAATTCATGAATTGTTTGAGATTTCTTACTTCTTTAATTCTTTCTTTAGTTTCAATGTGTGATATAAACTAATTCTTTCCAATTTGGGTATTGATGAACCCTATAACCTTTTGTATAGATTGAATTACTTTTTATTCAATTAAATCATTCCTTGAGTTGTTTTATCTTTATGATCATTATTGCTTAAATAGCAATTGATAATTGCATGCTTATTAATTGGGGATTGTTTTCATATAATTGACTAGAGATAACTTTATGTGATTTGATCACTCATAGAGATTGAGGGTTGATTGGGGCACTAGAGATAGGCTTATAAGACTTCTTTAGTAGATAGTTTCTCAAATCTAAAGCATGACTTAATTAAGTTTGCTTGAGAAGAGATTCCTTGCATTCCACTTAGGAAATAGGGATTTAATTATTCGAGAGAGATTTTTATCTAATTTAGTGAAATGCCAATTCAACTTATGGAATGAATTTGATTGATGTGTAGTTCATGATATACAATTAGGGGCTAGGGGGATTCAATACCTGAATAGGCTTTTATCCCTGATTTCGTCTCCTTTTTCTTTCTTGTTAAATTAGATTTTAGTTTAGTTTGAATATAATTATAATCATTCTCATCAACACCAATTTGATTAACTAGACATTAGCAAACATTTGAGCTAGTACTTACCTAAAGTCTCTAATGGAATGATAACTCACTCACTGCTGTATTACTTGTGTGATCTGTACACTTGCAAATTATGCACCATGTCCCATTTGCCCACACTTAAGGTAAGCACCAGAACCTTTTCAGCAAATTTCGAGATGCTTCTTTCCATATTTGCCTTAAATGGGGAGTTCCTGCTTGGCTTGACCATTCCGTGGTCTAGGTGTTGAAGATTCCTTCCTTGGGCCTCCTCCTCCTCCATGCTGTCCTCCATGACCTTTGTTCTTATGCTTCCCCTTCTGGTCTCATTCAGCTCATTTGGCTTTCTCTGCCTTGTACTTTTTCTCCATTATTTTAGCCTTATCTATTAGCTTGGCCAAGGTTAGAAATTCTGTTGCTGCTAGTGAATTAAACAGAGGCATGATCAATCCTCTTAAGAATTGGTTGATGCGGCTAGCTTCTATAGGAACGATGTTGACAGCAAATTGACTAAGTCGATTGAACTCTTTAGTGTACTCTATCACTAACATTCCAGGTTTCTACTTTAGCTGCTCGAACTGCAGTGCCCTATTTTGCCTTTCACCTTCAAGCAAGAACTAATCCATTACTTCTTGCTTGAATCTGCCCTCGTGTGTGGGTCTGCTCCATTAAGCCATTCTTCAATGTTCCTCTTGTACTAGTACCAAGCTTCCTTCTTAAGCTGGAGTCCTACCAATTCAATCAATTGGGCATCCGAGCAAGACAATCAATGGACTAGCTTGTCCATCTCATTTAAGAATTCATATGGGTCATTAACCTCCTCACCACAAAAGGTAGGCAGTTACAGCTTCTTGAACTCCACTACGATCATCCCTTCGCCAAGTAACCGCTTCCTCTCTCTCCGAGCGGGTGCGATTATCATAGGTGGTGGAACTCCATTCCTTTCTTGAGTTGGCAGTGCTTCCCACCATTGAGCTAGTCCATTTCCTTACGCAAGTCCCTCATTTCCTCGCATATGGCATGCACCTCTTATGAAGATTCTTGCTCACTAAAGCCCATAGTCGGTGCCTTCAAGCTGGATCTTTCTCTTGACTGTACAGGTACAGAGGCAGCACTAGATGCAGTGTCTGATATGACATCATCATTTGCCCTAATGGACTGGGCAGTTATGTGAACCTTCATTTTAGGAAGCATTCTGCTTATCACGATATGGGAATTTAGTACTAATCCCCTATTCTAACCCATCTAACCCCACTTTGTACTAGTGTAATCATCATGCATTTATCATATCAAATCACTAAGCACATGTCATATATATATCACATATCACATAGTTTTGCACATATCATATATCACAATCAAATAACATATATCTCATAATATGAAAATAACCTCCTATCATGGTAAGTTAATCACATAATAACAATAAAGGAAATGATCTCATACTAAGTGACTAGGCAATTAAAGAAAATGTCATTCATATCATATAAAGTACTATACTATTATGTCGATCATCACCAACTACTCATCCTAGCTTTTTGTGTGTCCTCCACTAGGGCAATCAAGGGCCACATGGCTACTGCTAGTAACAAAGAAGATCTCCATCCGGTTGGTGACTAGTCAAAGATCAGGACCTAGTTAGCAAGTAGTCTCCCTTATACTCATCAATCCCTCCTTGAGCTGCTCCACATCCTCTCTCAAGGCATGAACCAAAAGCCTAAGACGTCGGTTTTCCTCTTGCAAGTATGAGTAGTCATCCTCCAATTTTTGGATCTTACTATAAACCCAATCAGGATCCAAGCACTTCTTAGGGTCCTCCTCTTCATCAAGGGTCTCCTCCCTCGTGGGGCGATTCACAGATACAACTTTTTCAAACATCCCTGGCCAAGCCCTTTTGCAAGTCACACAGGGTGCTTTGGGTTGCAGTCCTTAAGCAGGGGTAATCTTCTTGGTCATCTGCTAAAAGAATTGTAAGGCGAGCAAACAATAACAAGGATTACTAAAACCTACTAGGATTTTGCAAAACTATGCTAGCGATGACTACAAATGACATGACAGAAAAATTCCTATGCTCTAGGATTATACTTAATTAACTCGATAAATAAATAAGTCTAAACTAAACTTTTTAAAAGGAAAAACTTTAGCTCTGATACCAACTTTGTCACATCCCAACTTTTGACATATGATGGTCCTAGAACACAGGGAGACAAAAGGTCATCCATGCCCGTAGAACCCATTAACACATATACAAATCACGCCTCATATCATACCAAACCTCATACAATAGCTCATTTAAAACATTTTTTTTTGAAAACCTTTAGTTGCGGAAGACAATAATTGGACATTTCAAATATAATCCATAAGCAAAATAATATTCATAATCCACTTGAAAGCTTAAGAAATAATAACACAAAATAAAATAAAAAATAAATATTCTCGAAGCATCTAATGACAACACTTCATAACATGGTATTATTAACAACTTTGACAAGGAATCCCCAAGTGAAGTAGAATGTTTGAGCCATCACTTTACCTCCTCACATTTGCTCACCTGGAACCACACAAGGAAAGAAAATGGGGTAAGATAGATGATCTTAATGAGTAAATGATAAAGCACTTACATTAACATATATTCCATTGAAAAGGAAACTCATAGCTTATACATATAGTTCATAATTTACAATTCATGAATCAAGTTGCAATTTATCAAGGGTTCAATTTAGCAAGTTTGTAGAAATCACACTTATAACACATAGAGAGTGAAGGCTACTGGTATTTCACATATAACAATAACATTTAAGCTAGCACTAACATATATCATAATAACAATGGCAATTTAACTTTGAGCAAAGATACAAAATAGTGTAGTTTCAGAAGGAATATAAGTTTGGGTAATAATCATAAAGGTATTATTATTGGATAATAAAAAATGGTTTTGGACCAAATGCCCTTTGGCAACCCAAGCTTTACAAAGAAATCACTTAATCATATTTGAGGATAGGATGAACTTGGGTTTCAAGATCTCAAAGGCTCACATAACATGATATCACATATTTGTAACATAACATAATATTACTCACATTTGAAGTAAGATTGCAGTGTTTACTCATACTTGTAGCATGAATATAGGGCTTACTCACCTTGTGGTTCCTTTGCTCCTATTTCACATAGCTCTTCTTAACCTCTAAAGCTCCTTAAGCTTTAACATAATATTTAATTCAGTACTTAGTATTCATTTAATCATGATGCTATCTTATCCTATAACTACCCCATGCACATATAACATTCACATACACATAGAGTTGCAAATATAAGTGCATTCACCATTTGCACATAACAGGCTGACTTTAAAAGTCTTGCACACTTAGCCTTAATAGGCCCATATGAAAACACATTATAACTCATGTCAATACCTTTCTAAGGTTAACACAATATCATTATCTTAATATCAATTCACTTTAACAATCATCTTTGTACACTTAACACTTCCATACATGTCATATTAACAAATAACCTTTCAAACATCATTCTTATCTCTTATGACCAATTCTTTCAATCAATATATTCATAAATTCAAGACCATTATTCATTATTAATTCATCATAAAACCTATTTCCATATTATCCAATCACATTCACATTCTAATCACAACATAAGGTTAAGATACCTTAAGTATACCAAAGTGCCTTTAGGCTAGTCTATAGTCATTCCTTCAACCAACATGTAGTTTAACTATTTATCATACATAAATATATGCCAATAATCATTAAAATATATTACATAAAAATTATAGACATTGGGATAAAAATATCAATGTAGGCCGAATGCCTTATTCAAAGAAAAACCTAAATTTTCTCACTATTCGCACTTTTCGTCTATTACAGTAATATATAAAAACATTGTTTGATTCAAGATTTTTCATGTAAACATGACAAAAATCATTTTAGAACATCAATCTACATGAA
The DNA here is from genome assembly GCA_947687605.1 of Reutealis trisperma. Taxonomy (NCBI): domain Eukaryota; kingdom Viridiplantae; phylum Streptophyta; class Magnoliopsida; order Malpighiales; family Euphorbiaceae; genus Reutealis; species Reutealis trisperma. The sequence goes on along the minus strand of CANTUT010001278.1, from coordinate 479,037 downwards.
TCAATAACAATAGGTATAACTTATACATGAAATTCAAATTTTGGGTTTTAGGATGCAAAACCATGAGTTTTGTTATTTTCGGTATTTTTCGATCATTATAGTAATATGTAGACAGACAGTTTAAACCATTATTTTTCATTCAATCATAGGAGGTAGAACTTTATTTCCTTCTTGAGTTGGTGGCACTTCCTGCCTTTGAGCTCATAGCTTGTCCAATTCCTTGCGTAAGTCCCTCATTTCCTTGTGCATAGCGTGAACCTCTTGCGAAGAGGCTTGTTCGCTAGAGCCTATGGTCGGTTGCCCCCAAATTAGCTCTTTCTCTTGACCGTACAGGTGTAGAGGCATTATTCAAAGTAGTGTCTGATATTGCATCCTCATAGCCTTAACAGGTCAGGCAGCTATGCGAACCTTCTTCTTAGGAGGCATTTTGCTATCATGATAAGGGATTTAGTGCTAACTCCCTTCTAACCCATCTAACCCCACTATCATATCATACTTACCTTGCATTTTACATGAGTACACATCATATCATATCACATCTTAGATCACATATCACATAGTGTGAACCCTCAAATTTGCACCTCCTGATCCGACTGCAGCTTAACACCTACTAAGAATAGGGCGCTACGCGTACGGCGGTCCCGCTAGCCGGTTAGCGGGCAGGGGTCAAGGGGGCAGCGCCCAGTAGAAAAATAAATTTCCTAAATCTTTTCTCCTCCAGTCGATTGCTTTTCAATTATGAATCTATAGAATCAAGTAGAGCTTGAATCGGAGTTGAAACGGGCCCAAAACGGACAGAAACAGATTGAGCCGCGCGAGTGGCGCTGGGAGGCACGATTTCCATGCCGCCCAGTAGGCGGCACGCATCCTGTGCCACCCGTAAAAGTCCATGCCGCTGGAGCGGCATCAAATTCATGCCGCCAGTATGGCGGCACGTCTGGCGTGCCACCCAGACGGCCGGTTCGTCAGCCGTGCCACCCCTGCCGCCGGAGCCGCAATGGCGCCGCCGTCCATACCGCCGGCACCTCCTCTATCAGCTCTATAAATAGGAGCCTCCTCCAGCCTCATTTGGCACAGTTTTTGATGACTTTTGATAATTATCAAGAGATTCTAAAGCATTCTAGAGTATTTCAAAGCAATCGGAGCAATTTCGAAACATACTTTTGTTCTTATACTCACATATTTGCCGTTTTCTAGATCCAGATTCCAAGCTTCCTTTGAATTCAAGGTAGAGTTGAGATCTGAAGCCAAACTAGTTCCATTCGTTCGAAAGCCGAGAAAAGCAAAGGTATAATCCCTTTCCCATTTTAAAATTCTAAATTCAGATTTAGAATTATATTTAGGTCTAAAACTGAAAAGATCTAAATAACTTATTAATTTAAGGATCAAAATTAAGTTAATAAGCAAACCAACACATTTTTAAAACCCTCCTTCGCAAGAAGGGAGAACTGCATAGGGTTTGATTCCTATTCAATAGGATACGCAGGCTGCCAATCTGAAGGGCATCAACTCCAAAAATCTTTTTATCAATATTGTTTTGCTTTTTATTTTGATTTATTCATATTAATCTTTTACTTGTGATTTTATTTTTGGTTTATTTTGGGGAATGTGTGCTTTTCCTAGTACCTATAAGGGCTAGAGAAAAGATCCCTTTATTTCATTTATTTTGGTATTGTAATAATTAAGTAGGATTTATTTTGCCTATTTATTTATTATTGTCATTCCATCATATTATATATCTGTTCATTCATTATATTCTTATTCATGCATACACAAAAATTCATTTTTCAAGAGTTATTTTGCATTTCAAGCCAAGCAAAAGAAAATAACATTTTCTTAAATTGTGTAATTACCAAAACCTGATCCCCAAGCCCTCCTTAGTCACTTGTGGATTGGTGCACTTTTCCATTGGGATAAAACCAAATTATTTTAGAGTCAATCATGTTGGGTTTTCTTTAATTTTCCCAATTAAAATAAATAAATTAAAGTGGCGACTCACTTTTCAACCTTCAAAATACAAAAATCAATTTTCTGAACTCACAGCGAGTTCCAATCGTGGAGTTTCTCCCGAAGAGCATTTCGATCCCTCGGCGGATCGGACCTGTGCTCGGGCGAGGCCTCACACATAGCATATATCATAAATTAAGGCATGTATCATGTATCATATTCATGTAACATATAACTTTTACCATCATAAATTTCCCTATCATATATAAGTCAATCATGTCATAGGCAATATAAGAAATCAATGCATACTAAGTTGCTAGACATTCAAATAATATTATTCGCATCATATGAATCCTATACCCCATGCCAATAGTTATCAACTACCAGCACAAACCTCAATTATGCCCCTCGTCCAGATGAATGTCAAGTAGTTTCTAAGGTCATTTAGGTGAGTAATCGATAAGAGGGCAATCGGCAGAAATGTGACTGAAACCATGACATTTGTAGCAAAATAAATCTTTATTTAGTGTATGACCCATTGAGGACAAAGTCTTAGATGGCGAGTAGCGAGAATCTCTAGGTGTGTGATCTCCCAGCTACTCAACATCTCTGGTCTTAAGCTACTGCACGTCCTCCCTTAAGGTATGGACCAAAAGCCTAAGACATCAGTTTTCCTCCTTCAAATATGAGCAGTCACTCTCTAGTTTCTGAATCTTACCATAAACCTAATCACAGTCTAAATATTGCTCGAGCTCCTCTTCTTCAAGCACATTCTCTACCTTGCGATGAATCATGGGCATGACTTTTTTGAACATCTCTCCCCATGTCCTATTGTATGCCACATGCAGTGCTCTAGGTCACAGTCCTCTAGCAAGAGTAATCTTTCTGGTCATCTGGTAAAAGAATCATAAGTCACATAAACAATAATGAGTACTATAGCTTATTAAGATTTCATAAAACTATACTAGCGATAGATTACAATGACATGATAAGAATATTCCTATACTCCAAGATTATACTTTACCATCCCAATAAATAGACAACTTTAAACTAGACTTTAAAAACTATAGCTCTGATACCAACTTTGTCACATCCCAACTTTAGAGATATGACAGTCTTAGAACATTACGAGACATAAGATCACCCATGCTCGTAGAACCCACTTATGTATATAATAACTCTGCCTAGGATCGTATCGAACCTCATGCATTAACTTGATAAAAACTTTTATAAAGGAAAATCTTAAGTTGCAAAAGAATAGTTAAATATAATTTAAACATAATCCCAAAATAAATGAACATTTTTAAGACTCCAAAATAAATCATCAAACATATAGTTCCAAAATAAGTCTCCCAAAATAAGAATTCCTATAGCATCTAAAGACTTATCATAACATATCATAGTAATAAACTTTGACAAGGGAATTTCCCAAGCGGAGTAGGTTGCTTAAGTGATCACCTTGTCTCCTTATACTGCTCACTTGAAACCACATAAAGAAAAGGGGTGAGATAGATGATGTCAATGAGTAAGCAATACAATATTGTAAAATAGCATATATCCATTTATAGGGGTTCAAGGTTCATAAATCCTGGTTTGGAAATGAGCAAGGTTCACAGAAATCAACTTGTAACTTATAAACTTGTAAAGAGTGATGGCTATTAGCTCATTCACTCAAGGGAGAGGTGGCATCATAACAAATTCCAACTCCCAACTTGTAATTTGTAAAGAGTCGTGAAACTGATCAGGCTCCATAGCTAGAATCTCCCCTTTTAGCTGAGGTGGATACATTTCACATCTCATTTTAAAGATATGATAGTCCTAGAATATAGGGAGATATAAGGTCACCCATGCCTATAGAACCCACTCATATAAGCAAACATTGCCTAGGATCATATCGAACCTCATGCATTAACTTGATAAAACCTTTTATAAAGGAAAACCTTAAGTTTTAGAATAATAGTTTAATATACTTTAAACATAATCCCAAAATAAATGAACATTTTTAAGACTTCAAAATAACTCATCAAACTTATAATTCCAAAATAAGACTTCTAAAATAAGAACTCTTGGAGGTTTAGAGACTCATCATAACATATTATAGCAATAAAATTTGACAAGGGAATTTCCTAAGAGGAGTGGATTTCTTAAGCGATCACCTTGCCTCCTCATGATGCTCACCTAAAAGCACACAAGGAAAAGGGGTGAGATAGATGATCTCAATAAGTAAACAATAAAACTTGTAAAATAATGTATATCCCTTTATAATGGTTCAAGATTCATAAATCATGGTTTGCAAATGAGCAAGGTTCACAAAAATCAACTTGTAACTTGTAAACTTATAAAGAGTGACGGCTATTAGCTCATTCACTTAAGGGAGAGATGGAATTATACCAAATTCCAACTCCTAACTTGTAACTTGTAAAGAGTCAAGAAACTAATCAGGCTCTATGGCTTGAATTGCCCCTTTTACTTGAGGTGGATACACTACCTCCATCCATTGTGTTATGACCATATGCACAGGTATCGATGATTACCCATATATGCATAAGGATTTTTGCATAAAGGGTTCATAGATACCATAGCTAGAGCTAATAGCAAATACTTATAACAATAGTATTTAAGAATGCAATCACATGTAATATAATAGCAATAGTAGTTTAACTTGTTGAGCAAAAGATAATAACAGTGTGGTTTCAGAAAGAAAATAAGGTAAGGCAATAATTCACAAAGTTCTATATTATAATTGAAAAATCAAAAGTGGTTTTGGACCAATTGTCCTTTGGCAACCCATGCTTAGAAAGAAATCATTTAGTTAGAATTAAAAATAGAAAAGAACTTGGGTTTCAAGATATCAAGGGTTCACAAAACATGATAACTTACACTTGTAACTTGAAACATAATGTTTACTCAACTTGCGGTACCTTTGCTCCTAGTACTTGTAGCCTTTTTGAACTTCTATTACTCCTCAAGCTCTATCATAATATTTAATTCAACACTTAGCATTTACTTAATCATCATGTTATCCTATCCCATAACTACCCCATGCATATATAACATTCATATATACTTAGAGTTGCACTTAGAAGTGCACTCATCACTTGCACATAACATGTTGACTTTCAAAGTCTTGTATACTTTGCCTTTACAGGCCCACATGAAATCACACTATAACCTATATTATGAATTTTTCAAAGTCAAACACAATATATCAGGATCTTAATATCAATTCCATTTAACATTCAACTTAGTACACTTACACTTTCCATTTATGTCAACTTTAACAAGTAACCTTTTAAATGTCATGCTTATCTCTTATGATCAATTCACACAATCAATCTTATAGTTAAATCAATATCATTAATTCATTATTACTTCATCATAAAACCTATTTCCCATATTACTTATTCGCATTCACATATTAATCATAACATAGGGTTAAGATACCCTAAGTATACCTAATTATTTCTAGACTTGTCTAGAGCCATTCCTTCAATCAACATATAATTTAATCATTTATCATTTATGTATATATGTTAATGATCATTAAAATACATTATATAAAAATTATAGACATTGGGATATAAATCCCTACATTGGCTCAATGCCCTATTCAAGGAAAATATGAATTTTCTTACTTTTCGCACTTTCCGTTCATTATAGTAATATGCAAAAACATGGTTTAAACCAAGATTTTTCATATAAGAATCAGCCCCCATATAGATACATATGCATGAAAATTTTCCAAATTTATGTTTTAGGATGAAAACCATGAAACTTTCTTGTTTTCGGTATTTTTCAGTTATTGCAGTAATATGTAAACACATTATTTAAACCATTATTTTCATCCATACGAAAAACAAATCCATTTAGAACATAAATATATACAAATCAGCAGCCATGTGTATATGTGTATGAAATTTTCCAACTTTTAAGTTTTAGGGCGAAAACTATGAATTTCCTTATTTTTTGTATTTTTTGGTCATTACAGTAATATACAGAAAAATTATTTAAATCAATATTTTTCTTCTAAACACAATAAAATCAATTTAGAACATCAAGAAATACAAATTGGCAGCCCCCTAAAGTGTTTATCCATGAAAATTCTAATTTTTAGTTTCAGAGTTCACTTTTAGAGGATTCGCGTAGAAAGGTTTGTGTTTTTGGTAGAAAAATCGATTTCTATTTCACAAATTCAGCTAGGTCAAATTTAACCAGTATAAAATCAGTAAATACACAGCCCAAAATAGTTTTCTTATGATTAGTTTCATAAAAATCAAATAATAAATTGAAAGGAGAGAAAAACTTACGAAAATGGTGGCAAAATCGCAAGGTTTGAAAGCACCTTGTGAATTTCAGTTAAGAGAATAATTTTGAGAGAATTTTTTGTTGGAAATATGATAGAAAAAGGAATGGTGATTGCTAGGACTAGGGTTGGCTGAAATTTTGGTTATATATGTAGGGTTTTGGGCAATTTCCAAGTTTACCCTTAATGAGCTAAGTGATGAGTGTTTTGGTGTAGTCAGCTTTTACGAAATTAGTCCTTTTATTTAATTTATGGGCTGATTATAGATAATTAAAAATAAAATATTTTTCTTATTATTTTCATTAAAATTCCCCCCAAAATATTTATTTGAAAATATTTTAAAATACTCATAAGATTATTTTATACTTAAAATCGCTTTTTGCATGAAAATTTATTTTATGTCCAGTAAATTATTTTATGCTAATGCACTTTATATAAATTATTCATTTTACAAAAATAATTTATTTTATGCATATTATAATTAATCTAATATTCCATATACTCATCAATCACACCACACACGAATTTTCATAAAAGCACATATTTTGACATAATAGCTCTAAATTCAAGAAATCAATCACAAAACTTTTAGGGTAGGTGTGGGTTGTTACATTCTGTCCCCCTTAAAAGAAACTCATCCTCAAATTTAGATACTTATATGCTTTCAAAAAGTTAAGGATGCTTCTGTTGCATCTCCTCCTCGGCTACCTAAGTACACTTGTCTATCTCATGATTTTGCCATTGAACCTTGATCATGGGTATCTCATTGTTCCTAAACCTTTTTAATTATCAATCCACTATGGCTATTGGTAATTCCACATAAAATAATTGCTCATTTATTACAATGTCTGGTAGTGACAACACATGAGATGGAACTGACATATATTTTCTTATCATTGAAATGTGGAAAATCGGGTGCACATATGTCATAGTTGGGGGTAGGGCAAGCCTATAAGATACTTCCCCAACTTTATCCAATATTTCAAAAGGACCAATGAAGCTAGGTGATAGCTTTCCCCTTTTGCCAAATCTCATATCACCTTTCATTGGGGAGACCTTTAAGAAGACATGATGTCATACAACAAAATGAATGTCCTTTCTCTTGGGATCTACATAACTCTTTTGTCAACTAAAGGCCATCTTCAGTTGATCTTGAATCAAAGGTACCTTTTTGATAGTCTCCTTAAGTAATTCTAGCATCTCCACATACTTGTCTCTAGGCTCAATCCAACAAATTGGAGAATGACATTTCCTCCCATACAATGCTTCGTATGGTGCCATGCTGATGGATGAATGATAGCTATTGTTATAACTCAATCAAGGGAAGGTACTTATCCTAGCTACCACCAAAATCCAACACACACATCCTTAGCATGTCCTTGAGTGTCTGAATTGTCCTTTCAGACTGTCCATCAGTTTAAGGGTGAAATACGGTACTGAAGTCCAATTATGTTCCCAATGCTTCTTGCAACTTTTGCCAGAACCTCGAGGTGAACTGAGTGCCTCAATCCGAGATGATAGAAGTTGATACTCCATGTAGTTTCATGATCTCATCAATGTATAATTACGTATGCTAAGCCATAGAGTATATGGTCTTGACTTGTAGAAAATGGGCGGACTTTGTCAGTCGATCCACTATAACCCATATAGAGTCATATCCTTTGGAGGTTTTAGGTAACCCAGCTACGAAGTCCATCATGATGCACTCCCACTTCCATTTGGGTAGTTGAATCTCTTAAAGTAGTCCAAAGGATCGTTGCTGCTCATACTTAACTTGTTGGTAAGTTAGGCAGGATGCCACAAACTTAGCCACATCCTTCTTTAGTCTAGACCACTAATAAATTACTCTCACATCATGATACATCTTGGTAGTTCCAGGATGAGCACAGTAAGGTGTCTGATGTGCTTCCTTTAGAATCTTTTCCCTTAGTCCATTAACATCAGGCACATATACCCTTTTTGCATATTTTAAAATCCCATCGACCACTCCAAACTTAAGGTTCTTTCCTTTCTCAATCTCATCCTTTAACTTAACCAAGTATGGATCCTTATCTTATGAAGCCTTAATCTCCTCCACTAGCTTTGACTTCACTTGAAAATGAGCCACTAAGCTTGTAATTCTCCAATCTCCAGCTGCAATCCCTGACTAAACAATCCCTTTAACTCCTTCACGATCGGCCTCTTTTGTATAGTCACATGGGTTAGGCTACCCATTAATTTTCAACTTAAGGCATCTACCATCACATTCACCTTTCCGGGATGGTTGAGAATCTGGTAGTCATAGTCCTTTAACAGTTTAACCCATCTCTTCTACCTCAGGTTAAGGTCTTTTTAGCTCAAGATGTACTGAAGACTTTTATGATTCGTATAGATCTCGCATTTCATCCTATACATATAGTGTCTCCAAATCTTTATAGTGAACACTACCGCGTCCAATTCTATGTCTTGAGTAGGGTAATTTACTTTATGCTTCTTAAGTTGTCATGATGCATAGGCGATGACTTTACCATTTTGCATCAGGACACATCCAAGTTCTACTCTCAAGGCATCACAGTAGATTTTGAATCCTTCTTCACTTTCGAGTAAGGCCAAAACCAGAGCTGATATCAAGCACTTTTTAAACTTTTAGAAAATCTCCTCATAGGACTCCTTCTAATTAAAATTAACTTGTTTTCTTGTCAACTTTGTCAATGGTGATGCTATCTTAGAGAAGTCCTAAAAAAATTTGTGATAATAACTCGCCATGCCCAAAAAACTCTGAACTTCAGAAACTTTTATGGGTCATGGTCAATTTGCAACTGCTTCAACTTTTTTAGGGTCAACTTAAATTCCTTCCTTACTTACCACATGCCTAAGAAAGTTGATAGACTCCATCCAAAACTCATATTTAGATAGCTTCGGGTAGAGTTAGTGATTACATAGTGTTTGCAACATGATCCTTAAATGCTCTTCATGTTCTTCTTTACTCTTAGAGTAAATCAAAATATTGTCGATGAACACGATTATGAACTTGTCAAGGGATGGTCTAAGTACTTGATTCATCAAGTCTATGAAAGCAACAAGAGCATTTGTCAAATAGAATGATAGGACTATGAATTCATAATGACTGTATCTTATATAGAAGGTAGTTTTGCAAATGTCTTCTCCACTAATCTTTAGTTAATGATAGTCGGACCTCAAGTCTATCTTGGAGAAGTAGCTAGCTCCTTGTAGTTGATCCAAAAGATCATTTACCCTTGGCAAAGGATACTTATTCTTCATGATAACTTTGTTATGCTAGCGATAATCGATGCACATCTGGAATGAGCTATCCTTCTTTTTCATGAACAATACTAGAGTGCTCCATGGCGAACTGCTCAGTTGAATGAAACCTTTATCGAGTAGATTGTGCAATTGAGTCTTTAATTCTTTTAACTTTGCTGGTGCCAGACGATATGGCAATATTGATATGGACTACGTGCCTAGTAGTAGCTAGATGTTGAACTTGATCTTATGATCTGATGGCATCCTAGGTAGATCCTCAAGAAAAATGTCTATAAATTCATTAACTACTGGCATGCTCTTGCCTCAAATAGCCATCTCTTTGTCAGCATCGACTACGTGAGCTAAGTACGCTTGGCACCCTTTCCTTAACATCCTCCTTGCTCTTAATGCTAATATCAAATTCAGAGGTTTCTCATCCCTATCTCTTTGGTACTTAAACTCCCCATTCTTAGTTCAAAATTCCACTCACTTTTCTCTACAGTCGATATGAGCTCCATGCTCATATAGCCAGTCCATACCTAAGATCATATTAAATTCTAGTACATCTAGTTCCAACAATTCTATGGGACGTTTTCATCCATTAATGTCTACCTCGCAATCCTTAAATTCATATTTCACTTCCATCACTTCTCCCAAAGGAGTTGATACTACTAAAGGTTCAATTATTAGTTCCTTATTTCTACCAAGACTCTTGCGAAGCATGGTGATACCAAAAAATGCGTAACACTGGAATCAATCAAGCATCTTGCACTAGCATTTTGGATGGGAATGATACTTGTGATGGTAGTGTGTGAAGCCTGGTAGTAGTTTGATGTTGATCTCGATCTCACAATCCAATGGTATTCTAGGTAGGTCTTCTGGAAAGACATCTATGAATTCATACACCACTGGGATGCTCTTGTCTCAAACGATGATCTCCTTGTCAAAATCGATTACATGGGCTAGGTATGCTTGGCACCCCTTCCTTAACTTCCTTCTTGCTCGTAAAGCTGATATCAAGCTTAGAGGATTCTCATTCCTATCCCCTTTATACATAAACTTCTTCCCATCCTTGGCTCGAAACTCAACAAGCTTTCCTCTATAGTCAATATGAGCTCTATGCTCATATAACTAGTCCATACCTAAGATCACATAAAATTCTAGCACATCTAATTCTAACAATTCTACAAGAAGTTTTTGCCCATTGATGTCTACCTCATAATCTTTAAATACCCATTTCACTTCTGTCACCTGACATAAAAGAGTTGATACTACTAAAGGTTCAATAATTAATTCCTTATTTCTACTAAGACTCTTAGCAAAACATGGTGATACAAAAGAATGCATAGCACTAGAATTAATCAAACATTTTGCACTAGAATTTTGGATAGGGATGATAACTATGATGGCTATGTTTAAATATTAGTTTAAATCATGTGTTTAAATATTACTGTAATAATTGGAAAGTACCAAAAATAAGAAAGATTCACGGTTTTCATCCTAGAACCTAAAGTTGAAAATTTTTCATGAATATATATTTATATAGGTGCTGATTCATATATACAAATATTCTAAAATGATTTTTTCCATGTTTACATGAGAAATGTTGGTTTAAATCATATGTTTGCATATTATTGTATTGAACCGAAAGTGTGAAAAGTAAGAAAGTTCATGATCTTCCTTGATTGCATAATCTAACCTATATTAAGAATTCAATCCCAATGTTTATAATTTTTATGTGATATATTTTAATGATTGTTGATATTTATACATGAATGACAAATAATTTGATTGCATGTTGATTAAGGGAATAACTCTAGACAAATTTAGAAGCAATAGGGTATACCTAGGGTTTCCTAACCCTCTTTCTATGAAGTGATTAACATGTTTATGTGATTAAGTGATATAGGAAAAAAGTTTTATGATGAGTTAATAATGAGTTAAGGATCTTAAGTTGATGATGAGATTGATTGTATGAATTGGTCATAAGAGATAAGCATGAGACTTAAAAGGATGCTTGTTAAGTTAATATATATGGAAAGTGTTAAGTGTACTAAGTTGGATGTCAAATTGAATTGATATTAAGATCATGATATGTTGTGTTTGGCTTTAGAAAAGTCCTAGTATGAGTTATAATGTGTTTTCATATGGGCCTATAAAGGCTAAGTGTGCAAGACTTTAAAAATCAACATGTCATATACAAGTGATGAGTGCACTTCTAAGTGCAACTCCAAATGCATGTGAATATTATATGTGCATGAGGTAGTTATGGGATAGGATAGCATGATGTTAAACAAATACTAAGTATTAAATTAAATATTATGTTAGAGCTTGAGGAGTAGTAGGAGTTCAAAAAGGGCTATTGTAACAACCCACACCCACCCTAGGAATTTCCATGATAATTTGCTTAACTTATAACTATTAAGGCTAAGTGTGTGCTTTTATGGGAATCTATGTGCTACATGATTTATGATGTGACATGTTAAATTGATTTTAATATGCCAAATATGAAATATTATTATGGAATAAATAATTTATATGAAGTGCATTAGCGTAAAAAATTTATTTTGCACAAAATTAATTTTCATGCAAAAAGGCTATTTTTAAGCATAAAATAATTTTATAAGTATTTTTAAAATATTTTTTTAAATAAATATTTTGGGGTAAATTTTAATGAAAATAATAAGAAAAATATTTTATTTTTAATTACTAGTAATCAGTACCAAAATTAATTAAAAAGCCCAAATACCCAAAAGCCCACTATACCAAAACACTCATAACCTAGCTCATTAAGGGTAATCTTGGAAATTGCCCAAAACCCTACATATATTAATGAAGATTTCAGCTAGCCCTTCATTATAGCAGCCACTATTATGTTATTTCATTATTTTGATAGCAAAATTCTCTCAAAATTGTTCTCTCTACCAAAATTCACAAGATACCTTCAAACTTTGTGATTTTGCGATTGTTTCGTAATTTTTTCCTTTTCTTTCAATTTGCTAATTGATTTTTATGAAACTAATCATGGGAAAATTATTTTGAATTGAAAATTTATTGATTTTTATTGATTAAATTTGGCCTAGGTGAATTCTTGAGAGAAACCAATTTTTCTACCGAAGATACCAACCTCTCTACGTGATTTCTCCAAAGGTGAATACTACAACTCAAAATTGAAATTTTCATGCATAAACACTACAAGGGGGTTGATTTCTGTATATATGTATTCTAAATGGATTTTTGATGTGTTTAGATGAAAAATATTGAATTAAATCATATTTCTGCATATTACTGCAATGATCGAAAAGTTTTGGAAAACAAGTAAATTCAAGGTTTTCATCCTAGAACTTGAATGTTGGAAAATTCTATGATTTCATAATTGAATGGTTACCAATTGGTGTGTTTTGGGATTCTAAATTGATATTTGTTATGTTTGAAAGGGAAATAATGATTTAAATCACGTGTTTACATATTACTGTAATGAATGGAAAGCGCGGAAAGTAAAAACCTCATGATTTTCACTCTAAACTCTAAACTTGGAATTTTTATGCATAAGAAATATTCTTGGCTATTGATTTGTGTGTATTGATGTTCTACACTAATATTTGTTGTGATTGAGTGAAAAATAATGGTTTAAATAACATGTTTACATATTGCTGTAATGACCGAAAAGTACTAAAAATAAGAAAACTCATGGTTTTTTTATCTTAAAACCTAAAGTTAGAAATTTTCATACATATAGATCTATATATGTGCTGATACCTACATGTTCATGTTCCACAATGATTTTTTTTTTATTACATGAAAAATCTTAGTTCAAACCATGTTTTCACATATTACTGTAATAGACAGAAAGTGAGAAAAGTAAGAAAATTTAGGTTTTCTCTTTTATGGGGCATTCGGCCTACATTGGGATTCTTATCCCAATGTCTATAATTTTTATGTAATGTATTTTAATGATTATTGGCATGTATGAATGAATGATAAATGCTTAAATTGCATGTTGGTTAAAGGAATGACTGGAGACAAGGCTAGAGATAATTTGGTATACTTAAGGTATCTTAACCTTATTTTGTGATTGCAATGCGAATATGATTAGGTAATATGGAAATAGGTTTTATGATGATTCAATAATCAATTTATGATCTTGAATTGATGAGGAGATTAATTGAATGAATTGGGCATAAAAGATAGGCATGACACTTGAAAGGCTATTGATAAGTTGACATGCATGGATGTGTTAAGTGTACTAAGATAATTGTTAAAGTGAATTGATATTAAGATCATGACATTATGCTTGACTTGTGTGTATTCATGTGAGCCTAAGAAGGCTAAATGAGAAAGACTTTTAAAGTCAACATGTTATGTGCAAGTGATCAGTGAACATCTATGTGCAACTCTAAGTATATACGAATGTTATATATGCATGGGGTAGTTATGGGATAGGATAGCATGATGATTAAATATATACTAACTATTGAATCAAATATTATGTTAGAACTTGAGGAGTTTTAGAGGTTCCAGGGCTACGAGTATTAGGAGCGAAGGAACCATAAGGTGAGTAAACATTATGTTTTAAGTTACAAGTGCAAGCTATCATGTTTTGTGAATCGTTGATATCTTGAAACCCAAGTTCTTTTCTATTTTAATGATTTCTTTGTAAGCTTAGGTTACCAAAGGACAATAAGTCCAAAAACATTTTTAATTATCTAATGATAATAACTTTGTGATATTTGCCCTAACTTATATTCTTTCTAGAACTACATTGTTGTTCATCATTTGTTAAATAAGCTTAACTTCTATTGCTATTATGTTACATGTGATTTTATGCTTCAATGCTACTATTACCTTTATATGTTATGAATTACGTTATAAGTTATGTGTGAATATGGCAGTAGCCTTCACTTTACATGTTATGAGTTATGTGTGAACATGGCAACAGCCTTCACTTTACATGTTATGAGTTATGTGTGAAAATGGCTACAACCTTCACTCTACATGTTATGAGTTATGTGTGAACACGGCAACAACCTTCACTCTATAAGTTATGGGTTATGAGTGGATACGGCAACAACCTTCACTCTATATATTATGAGATATAAGTTAATTTCTATAAATCTTGTTAAATTGTAAGTCATGAACTGTGAATCATAAATTTTTAATGATGAGCTATGAAATCTTTTAAGGGGTATATGTTATTATATAAGTCATATTGTTTACTCATTGAGATCATCTATCTCACCCATTTTCATTGTGTGGTTCTAGGTGAGCATTATAAGGAAGCAAGGTGATTGCTCAAGTTACCTACTCTGCTTAGGAAATTCCCTTATCAAAGTTATAATAATACCACGCTATGATGAGTCTTTAGACACTTTAGGAGTTATTATGGGAACTTTATTTTAGAATATTATGTTGGTGACTTTATTTGGCGTTTTATTATTATTTTCCTATGGATTGTATTAAAGTATATTTTTAGCTTCCATAACTTATGGTTTTTCCTTTATAAAAAGGTATTATTATGTTAATGTATGAGGTTTGGTATGATCTTAGGCAATTTTTGCATATGTATGAGTAGGTTCTACGAGCGTGGATGACCTTATGTCTCACCATATTCTAGGACCGTCATATCTCTGAAATTGGGATGTGACAAAGAGTTGGTATCAGAGTAGTAGTTTTTAAATGTCTAGTTTAGGCTTGTCAATTTATTGGGTTGGTTAGGTATAATACTAGAGCCTAGGAATTTTTGTGTCATGTCACTTACTGTCTATCACTAGTTTAATTCTATGAAATCCTAACAAGCTATAGCACTTTATGTTATTGTTTGCTTGTGTGCATTATGATTCTTGTATCAAATGACCAAGAAGTTGACCCCTGCTCGAGGACCACGACCCAAAGCACCCGTGTGACTTGTAAAAGGACTTAGCCAAAGATGTTTGAGAAGGCCATGCTTGTGATCCACTTGAAGAGAGAAAAGACTCTTGATGAGGAGGACCCCATAAACTGCTTAGGTTATAAATGAATTTATAGTAAAATGCAGAGGTTCGAAAGGGACTGCTCGGACTTGTTTAAGGAAAATCAACATCTGAGATCACTAGTGCATACTATAAGAAAAGACTTGGAACAAATTAAGGCCAGAGATGTTGAACAGATGGGAGACCATGCACCCAATGTTTTTCCTGAGGAGGGGTATAATTAAGGTTTGCGTTGGTAGTGGACAACTATTAGCCTAAGGGTATAAGACTCCTGCGATGTGAATAATGTTAATTGATTACTTAGTGACTTAGTATGGATTGATTCTTTTTAACTATGACATGATTCACTTCTATATGACAGGAAAATTTATGATGCTATAAGTTATATGTTACATGATTATGATACATGAAACATGTTATATGTTATATGATAAGTGATATGTGATATGTGTCTTATGATATGATATGATGACTACTTATGAAAATGCATGATAAGTATGATATTTTGATAGTGGGGTTAAGTGGATTAGAAAAAGAAGTTGACTAAGTTTTTATCCAATATAGATTAACGATTGATGGGTATAATGTTATGAGGTATGACATGCTTATGTGTTACAATGGTTTGATATATGAATTATATGGAGTTATTAAATGATAATTATGATTGATGCCATAAGAAGGAAAATGATATTTAGTAATGATCAATAAGAGATGAAACAAATAGTTACATTATATATACATAAGTATACAGTATGAAGTAAGTGAAGTATATAGACTAGAACAATAAGAAAGTTAGGGATTTCTTTGTCACATGGGTAGATACCAAGAATAATCAATGAAAGAATATTAATCTAGTGTGATTTAAAAAAAGACGGTAGTATTCCCATTCAAAATTTTGAGGGCAAGATGCTTGACTAATTTTGGTACTACACATTGGTTTGTGTCTCCATATTTTGCTAAGAGTCTCGATAGAGATAAGAAATTAATGATTGAACCCTTAGTAGTGTCAACTCCTTTAGGAGAAGTGATGGAAGTGAAATGTGTGTTTAAGGACTGTGAGGTAGCCATTGATGGACGGAAACTTCCTGTGGAATTTCTTAGAGTTTGAAGAAGTATTAGAATTTGATGTGATCTTAGGAATGGATTGGCTATATGGGTTTGGAGCTTGTATTGACTATAAAGAAAAGTAGGTAGAATCTCAAGCTAAAGATAGGGAGAAATTTGTGTATCAAGGAGATACCTATGATTAAGGTCTACTAGTGTAATCATGAAATAGATGTGTATACTTAGAAAGTCGAGGAAGGGATGCGGCAGAAGCATCCCTAGCTTTTCAAGAATGTATGAGCGAGTATTTAAATTTGAGGATGAAATTCTTTTAAGAGGGGGAGACATAAAAGGATAAGTATTCTCAAACTTGTAATGATGATAAAAGGATAAGTACAATGATACGCAGTTTTGAAATTTAATAGTTTTAAATATATCTAAAAGGTTTTTAAGTCCTCTAGATGAGAAATGTTTTAAGGTGTTAGATACAATGATGTTTAATTGAGGTTACTAGAAATTTGGTAGTGATCCTTAGTACAAAAAGAATTTTTATTGAGATAGCCTATAATGATATAGATTTGGAAAGATATAAAGGTTACATGGAGAATTCATTGAATAACAATGGTGTTAGGAGGTTTATTATTTATTTGGATAAGTTACATGATTAGGAATACAAAGCATAGCGAGATGTGAGTGGAAAACCTAAAGAGAAATGATATTACGAGCTGAAGGGTATAAAAAAAAAATTCAAGGCATTAGGTAATTAAGTTATGGTAATGATGTGTATATTACACAGAAAAAGAGTAAGTCTGAAATAGTTATGAAAAGTTTATTTAGGATCATAAATTAATAGAATGCAAGTTCATTTGGGATATGATGTATATAGAAATGTTTGTTAAGTTTAAATATGTTTTAATTGATGAATAAAGGGAGTGCAAAAATTGTAATGTTAGCAAGTAATTAAACAAGAAAATATTATTGAGGTTATAATAGATTAAGTAATAATTATTAATATGGGAAAAGGATTATTGAATATCAATTATAGTTATCAATTTGGAATTATCTATTGGATTCTTATATGACTAATGTGACAAATAATGAATGAAAGTGGAGATTAAGGTATTAGTATAGATGTTAATATTAATAGAGATATAAGGAAAAGAAATGTTGGGGATTACATTTGATTGAAGGAGAAATTAAAGGTTCTATTACTTTTGTTTAAGGTTAGGGGATACAAAACTATTAAGGATTAGTTTTAAGATTTGTTTGAACTAGAGATTAACATAGGTATAGCTTAAGCTGAAGGTTTATTAGTGAGATTTTTGATAGATTGTGTGTATGTGCCTTATTGTATTTGATATGTCAATTGTAGTTAGGTATTGTGTTTGAGTAGCACAGTAGAAGCATAGTAGAGAAGTTAAGTAGAGTGTGTTGTACTATTAGATTTGAAATTTTGAGGATGATTTTTTTTAAGGAGGGAAGAATATAACAACTCACACCCACCCTAGGAATTTCCATAACAATTTGCTCAACTTATAACTATTAAGGCTAAGTGTGTGCTTTTATGGGAATCTATGTGCTGCGTGATTTATGAGTACATGGCATGTTAAATTAATTTTAATATGACAAATATGAATTATTATTGTAGAATAAATGATTTATATAAAGTGCATTAGCATAAAATAATTTATTTTACATGAAATAAATTTTCATGCAAAAAAGCGATTTTTAAGCATAAAATAATTTTATGAATATTTTCAAAATATTATTTTTAAATAAATGTTTTGGGGGAAATTTTAATGAAAATAATAAGAAAAAAATTTTATTTTTAATTACCTATAATCAACCCCAAAATTAATTAAAAATCCCAATTACCCAAAAGCCTACTACACCAAAACACTCTTAACCTAACTCATTAAGGGTAATCTTGGAAATTGCCCAAAACCCTACATATATTAATGAAATTTTGGCCAGTCCTACATTCCAACAGCCACCATTCTGTTACTTCATCATTTTGACAAAAAAATTCTCTCAAAATTATTCTCTCTACAGAAATTCACAAAATACCTTTCAACTTTGCGATTTCACGACCGTTTCGTAAGTTTTTCCTTTCCTTTCAATTTGCTATTTGATTTTTATGAAACTAATCATGAAAAAATTATTCTAAACTAAATATTTACTAATTGTTATTGATTAAATTCAGCCTAGGTAAATTCTAGAGAGAGAAACCAATTTTTCTACCGAAAACACCAATCTCTTAATGCGATTTCTCCAAAGGTGAATCCTACAACTCAAAATTGAAATTTTCATGCATAAACACTATGGGGGGGGGGGGGGGGGTCCTGCATATTTATATTCTAAATGGATATTTGATGTGTTTAGTTGAAAAATATCAAATTAAATCATATTTCTGCATATTACTGTAATGACCAAAAAGTTTCAAAAAATAAGGAAATTCAAGGTTTTCGTCCTAGAACTTGAAAGTTGGAAAATTCTATGATTTCATAATTGAATGGCTGCTGATTGGTGTCTTTTGGGATTCTAAATTGATGTTTGTTATGTTTGGATGGGAAATAATGATTTAAATCAAGTGTTTACATATTACTGTAATGAACGGAAAGCGTAGAAAGCAAGAAAACTCATGATTTTCACTCTAAACCCTAAACTTGGAATTTTCATGCATAAGAAATATCTATGGCTGCCTATTTGTTGTGATTGAGTGAAAAATAATGGTTTAAATAACATGTTCACATATTATTGTAATGACCATAAATTAGCGGAAACAAGAAAACTCATGGTTTTTTATCTTAAAACCTAAAGTTAGAAATTTTCATGCAAATGGATCTATATATGTGCCAATTCCTACATGTTCATGTTCCATAGTGATTTTTATTTTGATTACATGAAAAATCTTTGTTCAAACCATGTTTTTACATATTACTGTAATAGACAGAAAGTGCGAAAAGTAAGAAAATTCAGGTTTTCTCTTTTGTAGGGCATTCAACCTACATTGGGATTCTTATCCCAATGTCTATAATTTTTATGTAATGTATTTTAATGATTATTGGCATGTATGAATGAATGATAAATGGTTAAATTGCATGTTGGTTAAAGGAATGGCTGTAGACAAGGCTAGAGACAATTTGATATACTTAAGATATCTTAACCTTATTTTGTGATTGCAATGTGAATGTGATTGGGTAATATGGAAATAGGTTTTATGATGTTTCAATAATGAATTCATGATCTTGAATTGATGAGGAGATTAATTAAATGAATTGGGCATAACAGATAGGCATGACACTTTAAAGGCTATTGATAAGTTGACATGCATGGAAGTGTTAAGTGTACTAAGATGATTGTTAAAGTGAATTGATATTAACATCATGAAATTGTGTTTGACTTGAAAAAAGTATTTGTATGATTTATAATGTGTTTTCATGTGAGCCTAGGAAGGCTAAATGGGCAAGACTTTTAAAGTCAACATGTTATTTGTAAGTGATGAGTGCATATCTATGTGTAACTCTAAGTGTATGCGAATGTTATACGTGCATGGGGTAGTTATGGGATAGGATAGCATGATGATTAAATATACATTAAGTATTGAATTAAATATTATGTTAGAGCTTAAGGAGTTCTAGAGGTTCGAGGGCTACTAGTACTAGGAGTGAAGGAACCACAAGGTGAGTAAACATTATGTTTCAAGTTACAAGTGCAAGCTATCATGTATTGTGAACCTTTGATATCTTTAAACCCAAGTTCCTTTCTATTTTAATGATTTCATTGTAAGCTTGGGTTTCCAAAGGACAATTGACCCAAAACCATTTTTGATTATCCAATGATAATACCTTTGTGATATTTGCCTTAAATTATATTCTTTATAGGACTACACTATTATTCATCTTTTGTTAAATAAGCTAAACTTCTATTGCTATTATATTACATGTGATTGTATGCATCAATGCTACTTTTACCTTTATATGTTATGAATTATGTTATGAGCTATGTGTGAATATGGCAGCAGCCTTCACTTTACATGTTATGATTTATGTGTGAACATTGCAGTAGCCTTCACTTTACATGTTATGAGTTATGTGTGAACATGGTAGCAGCCTTTACTTAACATACATGTTATGAGTTATATGTGACATGGTAGCAGCCTTCACTCTATATATTATGAGTTATGTGTCAACATGGCAACAACCTTCATTATATAAGTTATGGTTTATGAGTGGATACGGCAGCAGCCTTCACTCTATATGTTATAAGCTATAAGTTGATTTCTGTAAACCTTGTTAAATCGCAAGTCATGAACTATGAATCATAAATTTTGAACAATGAGCTATGAAATCTTCTAAAGGATATATGTTATTGTATAAGTCATATTATTTACTTATTGAGATCATCTATCTCACCCCTTTTCCTTGTGTGGTTCCAAGTGAGCATTATAAAGAGGAAAGGTGATCGATCAAGCTACCTACTCCGCTTGGGAAATTCCTATGTCAAAGTTATAATAATACCATGCTATGATGAATCTTTAGATGCTCTGGGAGTTATTATGGAAACTTTATTTTAGAATATTATGTAGGTAACTTTATTTGGAGTCTTATTATTATTTTCCTGTGGATTGCATTAAAGTATTCCGTAACTTAACGTTTTTCCTTTATAAAGAGGTTTTTTTAAAGTTAATGTATAAGGTTCGGCATAATCCTAGGCAATCTTTACATATTTATGAGTAGGTTCTATGAGCGTGGGTGACCTTATGTCTCCCCACGTTATAGGACCATCATATCTCCAAAATTAGGATGTGACAGCTACAAGTACTAAAAGCAAAGAAACCACAAGGTGAGTAAACATTATGTTCATGTTACAAGTATGAGTTATCATGATATGTGAACCTTTCAGATTCTTGAAACCCAAGTTCCTTTCTATCCTAAACTATAATTATATAAATTCTTTGTTACGTTTGGGTGTCACATCCTAATTTCAGAGACATGACAGTTCTAGAACATGGAGAGACATAAGGTCACCCATGCCCATAAAACCCATTTACATATGTACAAATCATGCTTAGGATCGTACCAAACCTTATACAATAACTCATTTAAAATATTACATGAAAACCTTTAATTGCAGAAGACCGTAATTAGAACTTCACATATAATCCATAAGGAAATAGTATTCATAATTTACTCGAAAACCTTAATAAATAACTTCTCAAAATAAACATCAAAAATAGATATTCCTGGAGCATCTAATGACAACACTTCATAGCATGGTATTATTAATGACTTTGACAAGGAATCCCCAAGCAAAGTAGAATGCTTAAGCCATCACCTTGCCTCCTCACATTTGCTCACCTAGACCTACACAAGGAAAAAGGGGTGAGATAGATGATCTCAATGTGTAAACAATATGGCACATACAATAATGGATATCCCTTTTTTTTTTTTTTAAGGAAACTCATAGCTTATAACACGTAATTCAGGTTTTACAATTCATGAATCAAGGTTGCAATTTAGCAAGGTTGCAGAAATCACACATACAACACATAACACATAAAGTGAAGGCTATTGCCATGATCACTTGAACAAAATTCCAAATCCTATCACATAGAGAAGCGTGAAGCTGATTAGGCTCCATGGCTAGAACCACCCCTTCTAGCTGAGGTGGATACATAACCCCTATCCATTGGGTTAAGACCGTGTACACAGGTTCTAATGATTACCCGCATCGACACGAGGATTTTTGCATAAAGGGTTAGAGGTACCATAGCTAGAGATAATGGTAATCACATATAACAATAATATTTAAAATAGCAAAAACATGTATCATAACAACAATGGTAATTTATCTTTAAGCAAAAGATACAAAAATAGTGTAGTTCCAGAAAGAATATAAGTCAGGGTAATAATCACAAGGAATTATCATTGGATAAACAAAAATGGTTTTTGGACCAATTGTCCTTTGGCAACCCAAGCTTTACAAAGAAATCACTTAATCATATTTGAGGATAGGAGGAACTTGGGTTTCAAGATCTCATGGTTCACATAACAGGATATCACATATTTCTAATATAGCAAGATTATAGTTACTCACACTTAAAGCAAGATTATAGTGTTTACTCACCTTGTAGTTCCTTTGCTCCTAGTAAACGTAGCCCTTTTGAACCTCTAATACTCCTCAAGCTCTAGCACAATATTTAACTCAATACTTAGTATTTATTTAATCATGATGCTATCCTATCCCATAACTATCTCATGCACATATAACATTCACATTCACTTAGAGTTGCACATATAAGTGCACTCATCACTTGTACATAGCATGTTGACTTTAAAAGTCTTACCCATTTTGCCTTTATAGGCTCATATGAAAATACATTATAATTCATACCATAACTTTTCTCATGTCAAACACAATGTCATAATCTTAATATCAATTCACTTTAATAATCATCTTAGTACACTTAACACTTCCATACATGTCAACTTATCAATAGCCATTCAAATGTCAAGCCTATCTCTTATGCCTAATTCATTCAATCAATATCTTCTTCAATTCAGGATCACTAATTTATTATTGATTTATCATAAAACCTTTTTCCATATTACCCAATCACATTCACATTCTAATCATAACATAAGGTTAAGATACCTTAAGTATACCAATGTGCCTTTAGGCTTGTCTAGTGTCTTTCCTTCAACCAACATGCGATTTAACAATTTGTCATACATATATATATGTCAATAATCATTAAAACACATTACATAAAAATTATAGACATTGGGATAAAAATCCCTATGTAGGCTGAATACTCTATTAGGAGAAGAATTGAATTTTCTTACTTTTCAAACTTTCCGTCTATTACAGTAATATGTAAAAACACGGTCTAAACCAATATTTTTCATGTAATAAAAAAAATCATTTTAGAATATAGACATGTAAGAATCAGCCCATATATACATTCATATGCATGAAAATTTCTAACTTAATGTTTTAGGATGAAAAACCATGAGTTTTCTTATTTCTGGTACTATTTGGTCATTACAGTAAATATAAACAGATGGTTTAAACCATTATTTTTCATTCAATCATAGCAAATATCAGTTTAGAACATCCTCATGTATGAATTGGTAGCCTTTGATCATAATTTATGCATGAAAATTCCAAACTTCAAGGTTTAGGGTGAAAATCATGAGTTTTCGCGCTTTCCGTTCATTGCAATAATATATAACCACATGATTTAAATATTATATATTAAACATCACAAATTGGCAACCATTGAGTTGTCAAATCATAGAATTTTCTAACTTGTAAGTTCTAGCACAAAACCTTGAATTTCTTTATTTTCTGAAATTTTTCGGTCATTATAGTAATATGCAGAAATATAATTTAACCCAATATTTTTCATCAAAACACACTAAAAATTAGTTTAGAAACAAAACATGTAAAAATTTCCCCCTTGGTAATATTTATGCATAACAATTTCAATTTTGAGTTACAAGATTCACCTTTGGAGAAATTGCGTAGAGAGGTTGGTGCTTTCGGTAGAAAAATTGATTTTTCTCTCAAGAAATCACCTAGCCCGAATTTTATCAATAAAAATCAATAAATATTTAGTTCAAAATAATTTTCTCAAGATTATTTTCATAAAAATCAAATAGCAAATTGAAAGGGAAAGAAAAACTTACGAAACAGTCATGAAATCACAAAGTTGAAATATTTTGAGAGAATTTTTCTGTCAAAATACTGAAAAACAGAATGGTAGCTGCTAGAAATCAAGGGCTGGCTGAAATTCTCATTATATATTAGGGCTTGGGGTGCAATTTCCAAGTTTACCCTTAATGAGCTGGGTTAGGAGTGTTTTAGTGTAGTGGGCTTTTGGGTATTTTGGCTTTTTAATTAATTTAGAGGCTGATTATAGGTAATTAAAAATAATTTTTTTATTATTTTCATTAAAATTTCCCCCAAAAATATTTATTTAAAAACTATTTTAAAATACTCATAAAATAATTTTATGCTTAAAATTTGCCTTTGTGCATGAAAATTCATTTTATGAAAAATAAATTATTTTATACTAATACACTTCATGTAAATCATTTATTTCACAATAATAACTTATATTATGCATATTAAAATTAATTTAATATGCCACAGATTCATCAATCACATAGCACATAAATTCTTATAAAAGCACACACTTAGCCTTAAAAGTTTCAAGTCAAGCAAATTATCACGAAAATTTCTAAGGTAGGTAGGTATAGGTTGTTACATTCTCCCCCCTACCTCCCCCCCCCCCCCCAAGAAAAGAAATTTGTCCTTGAATTTTTTAGATCTAATAGTACAATAGACTCTGCTTGACTTTTTCGCCATGCTTCTGCTGCCCACTCGAACACAATATCTAACTACAATTAACATATCAAATACAGTAAGGCACATACTCACAATCTATCAAAAATCAAACTGATAAACCTTCAACTTAAACAACACTTATGTTAATCTCTTGTTCAAACAAATCTTAGAATAAATCCTTAATAATTTTGTATCCCTTAAACAAAAGTAATAGAACCTTTAATTTCACCTTCAATCAATTATGATCCTAAGCATTTCTTTTCCTCATATCTCTCTTATTATTAACATCTATACTAATACCTTAATCACCACTTTCATTCATTATTTATCATATTAGTCATATAAGAATCCAACAGGTAGTTCTAAATTAATAACTCCAATTGATATTCGATAATTCTCTTTCCATACTAATAATTATTACTTAATCTATTATAACCTCAATAAATATTTTCACATTTAATACCTTGCTAACATTACAATTTCTACGCTCCCATCATTTATCAATTAAAACATATTTAAATTTAACAAACATTCCTATATATATATCATATCCCAAAAGATCTTGCATTCTATTAATTTACAATCCCAAATAAAATTCTCATAACTATTTCAAACTTACTCCCTTTTTGTATATACATCATTATCATGACTTAATTACCTAATGCCTCATAATTTTTTTACCTTTAGCTCATAATATCATTTCACTTTAGGTTATCCCCTTACATCTTGCTATATTTTACATTCCTAATCACTTAATCTGTCCATATTAAAATAATAAACCTTCTAATACCATTAATATTCAATGAAATCTCTATGAAACTTTTATATCTTCCCAAATCTATGCCATTCTAGGTTATCTCAATAAAAATTCTTTCCATACCAAAGATTACTACCAAATTTTCTAGTAACCTCAATTGAACATTATTGTATCAAATACCTTAAAATATTTCACATCCAGAGGACTCAAATCCCTTTCAAGCATGTTCAAAACTATTAAATTTTCAAAACTACGTAGAATCATTTGTAAGAATCAAATCATTTTCATTCTTGCATGTAATATGCAACCTTAATGCAATGCTTGATGCGATTCATGATGTATGATTATTGATGTATGATTTCGTAAAGCAAAAATCGATGCATATGGATAGACACACTGGACACAAGTACATAATTAAATCAAATCTAGAACATTTTATCTTAGAATCATATAAAATTTTGAATTAAATCATTTTATACCCTCATAAACCAAGTCCTTATGGATCCTTTACTTTATAGTTCATATGGCCTTAAATATATTACTTTGTAAAAATTCAAATCCTTATACTTTGATCACAAGCTATATCCTTAAAGGAATCTCATTACCAAAGAATCTCTACTAGCATCATACTTATCCTTTTATCATTATTACAAGTCTGAGAATACCTATCCTTTTATGTCTCCCTCTGTTAAAAGAAATTCATCCTTGAATATCAATACTTACTCAAATGTTCTTAAAAAAAAAATTAGGGATGCTTCTGCCATATCCTTTCCTTGGCGTCCTAAGTAAACTAATCCATTCCATGGTTATGCTAGTAGACCTTAATCATAGGTATCTCCTTAGTACATAAATTTTTCCCATCCTTAGTTTGAAATTTTACTTGTTTTCCTCTATAGTCAATACAAGCTTCATACTCATATAACCAATCCATTCCTAAGATCACATCAAATTCTTGGACATCAAATTTCAATAACTCCATAGGAAGTTTTCATCCATCAATGTCTACCTCACAATCCTTAAACAATACCTTACTTCCATCATTGCTTCTAAAGGAGTCAACACTACTAAGGGTTCATTAATTAATCCTTTATCTCTACCAAGACTCTTAACAAAACACAAACAAATGTATAGCACCAGAATCAATCAAGCATCTTGCACTAAAAATTTAAATGGGAATAATACCTTCTTCTTTCAAATCACACTAGATAAATATTCCTCCTCTGACTATTCTCGATATCTACATAGTGATAGAGAAATCCCTAGCTCTCTTGTTGCTCTTGTCTATATGGTAGCATCTAAGCCACAAGTTCCTTAATATACTTCACTTACTTCATATCGTATACTTATGTATATATAATGTAACTGATTTGTTTCATTCTCTTACTAATCATTACTAAATATCATTTCTTTTTTTTTTATGGCGCCAATCACAATTATCATTTAATAACTCCATATAAGTCATAATCAAACCATTGTAACACATAAGCATTTCATATCTCATAACATTATACCTATCAATCATTAATCTCAGCTGGATCAAAACCTAGTCCACTTCTCTTTCTAATTCATTTAACTCCAATATCAAAATGTCATACTTAGCATGTGTTTAACATTAGCACCCATCATATAATATCACATCATAGGGTACATATCACCTAGCATATATTATATATCAATGCATGTATCAAGTATCCTAATCATGTAACACATAACTTATAGAATAATGAGCTCTTCTATCATCTAAAGTTAATAATTTCATAGAATCAATCCATACTAAGTCAGTGAGCAATCAAATAATATTATTCATATCATATAAGTCCTATGCCTCTAAGCTATTGTTACCATCTACTAGCGGAAGTCTCAATTATGTCTCTTATTTTTGGTTCCTTGCCTTTGAGGTTGCAATGGTCTAAGTGGTGGAGGTGCCGAGGTCGCATTTCCTAAATTTCCCTTTTGTGGGTAGTCTTTATGGAAGTGGCCCATCTGACCACATCTGAGGCATGTGCCAAAGACTTTCCAACAAGTTCCAAGATGCTTCTTACCACACTGGTCACAAATGGGGAAACCTTGCTTTGGTTGACCATTATGCTGTCTAGGTGTTGATGTTGTTAGCGACAGTTCCTTCCCTAGACCTCCTCCTCCTCTATGTCCCTTATTCTAATGCTTCCCCTTTTTCTCCTGTTCCACCTATTCAGCCCTCTTGGCCTTAAGCCTCTTCTCCATATCCTTTCTCAAAGTATGCACTAAGGACCTAAGACACTAATTTTCTTCCATTAGTTACGAATAGTCTCTTTCAAACCTCTGCATCTTACTCTAAATCCATTTATAACCTAGACACTCCATGGGGTCCTCCTATTCAAGAGTCTTTTCTCTCTTCAGATAGATCACAGGTACAACCTTCTTAAACATCTCTCTTCATGTCCTATTGCAGGCCACATATGGTGCTCTAGGTCATGGTCCTCGAGCAGGGATAATCTTCTTGGCCATATGACAAAACAATCATAAGGCACACAAATAAACAATAACAAAAGAGTACTCTAACTTTTTGGGATTTTGCGAAACTATAGTAGTGATAGACTGCAACTGACATGATAGGAAAATTCCTATGCTCTAGAATTATACTTATTTAACCCAACACGTAGACAAGTCTAAATTAGACTTTTAAAAAGTATTGCTCCGATACCAAATTTGTCACATCCTAATTTCCAAGATATGACAGTCCTACGGGGAGACATAAGGTCACCCACACCTATAGAACCTACTTACATATGTACAAATCATGCCTAGGATCGTACTAAACATTATACAATAACTCATTTAAAACATTACATGAAAACCTTTAATTGCAAAAGATAATAATTAAACACTTCACATATAATCCATAAGGAAATAATATTCATAATTTACTCAAAAGCCTTAATAAATAACTTCTCAAAATAAACATAAAAAATAGGTATTCCTAGAGCATCTAATGACAACACTTCATAGCATGTTATTATTAATGACTTTGACAAGGAATCCCAAGCAAAGTAGAATGCTTGAGTCATCATCTTGCCTCCTCACATTTGCTTACCTGGAACCACACAAGGTAAAAATTGTGAGATAGATTATATCAACGAGTAAACAATATGGCATATACAATAATGCATATCCCTTTTTTTTTTCCTTAAAAAGGAAACTCATTACTTATAACACATAGTTCAGGTTTTACAATTTATGAATCAAAGGTTACAATTTAGCAAGGTTGCAGAAATCACACATATAACACATAACACATAGAGTGAAGGTTGTTGCCATGATCACTCAAACATATAGAGGAGAGGTGGCCTAAAACCAAATTCCAACTCCTATCACATAGAGAAGCGTGAAGCTGATCAGGCTCCATAGTTAGAACCACCCCTTATAGCTGAGGTGGATACAACCCCTATCCATTGGTTTAAAACCATGTGCACAGGTTTCGATGATTACCCGCATCAGCACGAGGAGGTACCATAGCTAGAGCTAATGGTAATCACATATAACAATAATATTTAAGGTAGCAAAAACAAATATCATAATAATAATGGAAATTTATATTTGAGTGAAGGATACAAAAATTGTGTAATTCTAGAAAGAATATAAGTCAGGGTAATAATCATAAGAAATTATCATTGGATAAACAAAAATAGTTTTTGGACCAATTGTCCTTTGGAAAGCTAAGCTTTACAAAGAAATCACTTAATCATATTTGAGGATAAGAAGAACTTGGGTTTCAAGATCCAATGGTCCACATAACAGGATATCACATATTTTTAATATAATGTTACTCACACTTGAAGCAAGATTATAGTGTTTACTCATCTTGTGGTTCCTTTGCTCCTAGCACATGTAGCCCTTTTGAACCTCTAATACTCCTCAAGCTCTAACACAATATTTAATTCAATACATAGTATTTATTTAATCATGATGCTATCTTATCCCATAACTACCCATGCACGTATAACATTCACGTACACTTAGAGTTGCATATATAAGTGCACTCATCACTTGTACATAGCATGTTGACTTTAAAAGTCTTGCCCATTTAGCCTTTATAGGCTCATATGAAAACATATTACAATTCATACCAAAGCTTTTCTCAAGTCAAACACAATGTCATAATCTTAATATCAATTCACTTTAACAATAATCTTAGTAGACTTAACACTTCTATACATGTCAACTTATCAATAGCCATTAAAATGTCATGCCCATCTCTTATGCCCAATTCATTCAATCAATATCTTTATCAATTCAATATCATTAATTTATTACTAATTCATCATAAAACCTATTTCCATATTAGCCAATCACATTCACATTCTAATCACAACATAAGGTTAAGATACCTTAAGTATTCCGTAAGTATACCAAAGTGCCTCTTGGCTTGTCTAGTGTCTTCCTTTCAACCAACATGCAATTTAACCATTTATCATATGTACATACATGTCAATAATCATTAAAACATATCAATAAAAATTATAAACATTGGGATAAATACCCTATTAGGAGAGGAATTGAATTCTCTTACTTTATGCACTTTCCGTCTATTACAGTAATATGTAAAAACATTGTTTAAACATATAATCAAAACAAAAATCATTTTAGAATATATACATGTAAGAATCATCCCATATATACATTCATATGCATGAAAATTTCTAACTTAAAGTTTTAGGATAAAAAACCATGAGTTCCGATACTTTCTAGTCATTACAGTGATATGTAAACAAATGGTTTAAACCATTATTTTTCATTTAATCATAGCAAATATCAATTTAAAACATCCTCATGTATGAATTGGCAGCCTTTGATCATAATTTATGCATGAAAATTCTAACTTTCAAGGTTTAGGTTGAAGATCATGAGTTTTCGCACTTTCCATTCATTATAGTAATATATAACCACATGATTTAAATCATTTTTTTTCATCTAAACAAAATAAATATCAATTTAGAATATTAAACATCACAAATTAGCGGCCACTGAGTTGTCAAATCATAGAATTTTCCAACTTCTATATTCTAGCACAAAAATCTTGAATTTCTTTGTTTTCTGAAACTTTTCGGTCATTACAATAATATGCAGAAATATAATTTAACCCAATATTTTTCATCAAAACACATCAAAAATCAGTTTAGAACAGAAACATGTAAAAATCACCCCCATCTTGGTAATGTTTATGCATGAAAATTTTAATTTTGAGTTACAGGATTCACCATTGGAGAAATCGCATAGCGAGGTTTGTGCTTTCGGTAGAAAATTTGATTTTTCTCTCAAGAAATCACCTAGCCTGAATTTTATCAGTAAAAATCAATAAATATTTAGTTCAAAATAATTTTTCCAAGATTAGTTTCATAAAAATCAAATAGCAAATTGAAAGGGAAAGAAAAACTTACAAAACGGTCTTGAAATCGCAAAGTTGATAGTGTTTTCGAAAATTTCGGTAGAGAGAAATATTTTGAGAGAATTTTTCTATCAAAATACTGAAAAACAGAATGATGGCTATTGAAAATCAAGGGCTGGCTGAAATTCTCATTATATATTAGGGCTTGGGGTGCAATTTCCAAGTTTACCCTTAATGAGCTAGGTTATGAGTGTTTTGGTGCAGTGAGCTTTTGGATATTTGGGCTTTTTAATTAATTTAGGGGCTGATTATGGATAATTAAAAATAAATTATTTTTCTTATTATTTTCATTAAAATTTTCCTTAAAAATATTTATTTAAAAATTATTTTAAAATACTCATAAAATAATTTTATGCTTAAAATTTACCTTTTTGCATGAAAATTTATTTTATGAAAAATAAATTATTTTATGCTAATACACTTCATGTAAATCATTTATTTCACAATAATAACTTATATTATGGATATTAAAATTAATTTAATATGCCAGATACTTATTACTCACATAGCACATAAATTCATATAAAAACACACACTTAGCCTTAATAGTTCCAAGTCAAGCAAATTATCAGGAAAATTTATAGGATATGTGTGGATTGTTACACTAGGTTGCCAAAGGACAATTGGTCCAAACTATTATTGTTTATTCCATAATAAGAAAGAACCTTTGTGATTGTTACCTTACCTTACTTTCTTTATGGAACCACACCGTTGTTTATCTTTTATCTGATAAGCTAAACATCTATTGTTATTGTATTACATGTGATTGCATTCTTCAATGCTACTATTACTTCTCCTTTATGTTGCAAGTGAGTAAGGTAGCAGCCTTCACTCTATATTTATGTTACAAGTGGACAAGGTAGCAACCTTCACTTTATATTTATGTTACGAGTGAACAAGGCAGCAGCCTTCACTCTATATTTCTGTTATGAGTAGACAAAGCAGTAGCGTTCACTCTATATGTTTCAAGTTTTAAGTTTGATATTTGTGAAACTTGTTGATTTGCAAACTAAGAACCACGATCTATGAACCTTTATAAAGGGATATGTGTTATTGTTCAAGCCTTATTATTTACTCATTGAGATCATCTATCTCACTCCTTTTTCCTTGTGTAGTTTTAGGTAAGCATTATAAGGTGGCAAGGTGATCGCTCAAGCAACCTACTATGCTTGAGAAATTTCCTTGTCAAATTTTATTACCTTGCTAGAAGATGATAAGTCTCTAGATGCTCCAGGAGTTCTTATTTTACGAGTTTATATTTGGAATATATTACTTATTTAATGTATTTGGAGTCTTAAATGTTCTTTCCATATGGATTATATTTAAAGTATTTTAGTATTATGTTTCCGCTAGTCAAAGTTTTCCTTATTATTGGATAATTAAGTTAATGCATAAGGTTTTGGTATGATCTTAGGCAATATTTATATATGTATAAGTGGGTTCTATGGGCATGAGTGACCTTATGTCTCCCCATGTTTTAGGATTGTCATATCTCATAAGTTGGAATAGGATAAAAATTGGTATCAGAGCTATAGTTTTAAAGTTTAGTTTAGACTTTTCTATTTATTGGATTGATTAAGTATAATCCTAGAGCATAGGAATTTTCCTGTTATGTCACTTGTAGTCTATCGATAGGATTATTTTGGAAAATCCTAATAAGTTATAATATTCCTTGGTATTATTATTTTTGTGCCTTATGATTTTCTCTTTAGATGACCAAGAAGATTACCCCTGCTAAAAGACCCTGACCCAGAGCACCTCGCGTAATGTGTAAGAGGACTTAGCTGGAGATGTTCGAGAAGGTTGTGCCTAGATCCACCTTAAGAAAAAGAAGACTCCTAATGAGGAAGACCCTGTAGAGTGTCTAGGTTATAACTAGATTCAGAGTAAGATACAGAGATTCAAAAAGATAGCTCAAACCTGATGAAGGAAAATCAACGTATGAGGTCCCTAGTGCATACTATAAGAGTGGATGTGGAACAGATTAAGGCTAGAGATGTTGAATAGATGGGAGACTATGGACCTGATGTTTGCCCTGATGAGGGACACAATGGAGACTTGAGTTTGTAGTTGGTAACTATTAGCCTAGTGGCATAGGACCTATACGATATGAATGATATTATATGACTACTTAGCTATTTGGCTTGGGTTTGATCTTCTATTACCTAGGAGATGATTAACTTTTAAAATGATAGGAGAGCTCATTATGTTATAGGTTATGTGTTACATGATTATGATATATGATAAATGCCATGATATGTGATATATGATAGGTGATATGTGTCCTATGATGTGATATTATATGATGGGTGCCCTTGTTAAATGCATGCTAAGTATGATATTTTGATAGTGGAGTTAAGTGGATCAAAAAGAGAAGTTGACTAAATTTTGATCCAACTTAGAATAAGGATTGATATGTATAATGTTATAATATATAAAATGCTTACATGTGGCAATGGTTTGATATGTGAATTATATGGAGTTATTAAATGATAATTGTGATTGATGTCATAAAAAGAGAAATGATATCTAGTAATGATCAATAGGAAAATGAAATAAATTAGTTACATTATATATATATAAGTATACTATCACATCCCAACTTCTGAGACATGATAGTCCTAGAACACAGAGAGACATAAGGTCACCCACGCCCGTAGAACCCACTTATACTTATACAATCATACCTAAGATCATACCAAACCTTATACAATAACTCATTTTAAAACATTTATATTAAAACCTTTGGTTGCGAAAGACAATAATTAGATACTTCACATACAATCCATAAGAAATTAATATTCATAATCTAGTTGAAACCTTGATAAATAACATCTTAAAATAAACATCAAAAAATAAATATTCCTATAGCATTTAAGGATAACTCTCCATAACATATTAAACTAATTATCTTAGACAAGGTATTTCCCCAAGCAAAGTAGAATGCTTAAGCCATCAGCTTGCCTCCTGATACTGCTCACTTAGAACCACACAAAGAAAAAGGGTGAGATAAATGATCTCAATGAGTAAACAATATAGCACATACAATAACATTCCTTTTTGTTAAAGGAAACCCATAGCTTATAACACATAGTTCATGTTTTACAATCCATGAATCAAGGTTTACAATTTAACAAAGTTTGCAAAAATCATACTTATAACATATAACACATAGAGTAAGGGCTACTGCCATAATCACTCGAACTCATAGAGTGAAGGCTGTTGCTATAATCACTCAAACACATAGCCGATGATTACTTATATAGGTATGAGGATCACCTAGCCGATTATTGCTCGTGTCAGTATGAGGATCACATAGCCAACGATTACTCTCATTGGTATGAGGATCACATAGCTGATGATTACTCTCATTGGTATGAGGATCATATAGCTGATGATTACTCGCATCAGCATGAGGATCACATAGCCGATGATTACTCACATTGGTATGAGGACTTCTGCATAAAGGGTTAAAGGTACTATAGCTAAAGCTAATGGTAATCACATATAACAATAACATTTAAGGCAATAATAACATGTATCACAATAACAATAACAGTTTAACTTTTGAACAAAAGATACAATGCTAGTGTAGTTCTAGAAAGAATGTAAATTAAGGCAATTATCATAAAGGTATTATCATTGGATAATCAAAAATGGTTTGGGACCAATTGTCCTTTGACAACCCAAGCTTAACAAAAAAATTATAGAGTTTCATTTTAGAAGTAGAGAAGATCGTGGGTTTCAAGAATATCAAGGTACACATATCATGATAGCTTATACTTGTAACAATAGCATAATGTTTACTCACACTTGTAACATGAACAAAGTGTTTACTCACTTTGTTGTTCCTTTGCTCCTAGTATATGTAGCCCTTTTGAACCTCTAAAACTCCTCAAGCTCTAACATAATATTGAATTCAATACTTAGTATTTATTTAATCATGATGCTATCTCCTATACCATAACTACCTCATACACATATAATATTCACATACACTTAGAGTTGCACATAGAAATGCGTTCATCACTTGTACATCACATATTGACTTTAAAAGTCTTGTACACTTAGCCTTTATAGGCCCATATGAAAACACATTACAATCATGTCAATACCTTTTAAAGTCAACACAATATCATTACCTTAATATCAATTTACTTTAACAATCATCTTAGTACACTTAACACTTCCATATATGTCAACTTAACAAATAACCTTTCAAGCATCATGTTTTTCTCTTATGATCAATTCTTTCAATCAATCTCTTCACAAATTCAAGATCATTAATTCATTATTAACTCATCATACAACCTACTTTCATATTATCTAATCACATTCACATATTAATCACAACATAAGGTTAAGATACCTTAAGTATACCAAATTGCCTCTAGACTTGTCTAGGGTCATTTCTTCAATCATAATGCAATTTAACCATTTATCATTCATATATACATGTCACTAATCAACAAAATACATCACATAAAATTTATAGACCTTGGGATAAAAATTCCATTGTAGGTCGAATGCCCTTTAAAAGAGAAAACTGAATTTTCTTACTTTTCGCACTTTCTGTCTATTACAGTAATATATAGAAACATGGCTTGAACCAAGATTTTTCATGTAATCAAAACAAAATTTATTTTAGAATATTAATCCATAGGAATAGGCACATATATAAATCCATATGCATGAAAATATTTCAACTTTAGATGTTAGGTTGAAAACCATAAACCTTTCTTGTTTCCTGTACTTTATGGTCATTACAGTAAAAAGTAAACATATGGTTTCAACCATCATTTTTCATTTAATCACAACATATATCAGTTTAGAACATCAATGTACACAAATTGGCAGCCATGGATGCTTCTTATGCATGAAAATTTTGAGTTTAGGGTTTAGAGCAAAAATCATGAGTTTTCTAGCTTTTTGCACTTTCCATTCATTATAGTAATATGTAAACACATGATTTAAATCATTATTTTTCATCCAAATAAAACAAACATTAGTTTAGAACTCCATCACACACAAATAGGCAGCCACATGTATATATAACCATAGAATTTTCTAACTTTCAAGTTCTAGAATGAAAACCTTGAATTTCTTAGTTTTCTGAAACTTTTCGGTCATTACAATATGTAGAAATATGATTTAATTCAATATTTTTCATCTAAACACATCAAAAAATCATTTTAGAATAGAAGCATGTAAAAATCACCCCCTTGGTAATGTTTATACATGAAAATTTCAATTTTGATTTATAGGATTCACCTTTGGAAAAATCGCGTAGAGAGGTTAGTGTTTTCAGTAGAAAATTAATTTTTCTCTTAAGAAATCAACTAGGCTGAATTTTATCAATAAAAATCAGTAAACATTCAGGTATTTATATGTAGGATTTTGGACAATTTCCAAGATTACACTTAATGAGCTAGGTTATGAGTGTTTTGGTGTAGTGGGCTTTTAGGTATTTGGGCTTTTTTTATTTAATTTTGATCCTGATTATAGGTAATTAAAAATAGAATATTTTTCTTATTATTTTCATTAAAATTTCCACCGAAATATTTATTTAAAAATATTTTAAAAATACTCATAAAATTAATTTATACTTAAAAATTGTCTTTTTGCATGACAATTCATTTTATGTAAAATAAACTATTTTATGTTAATGCACTTCATATAAATCATTTATTTTGAAAATAATAATTCATATTACGTATATTAAAATTAATTTAACATGAAACATACTCATAAATCACATCACACATGAATTTTCATAAAATCACATATTTTGTCACAATAACTCTAAATTCAAGCAATTTGTCACAAAAACTCCTAGGGTAGATATGGGTTGTTACATATACGATATAAATTAAGTGAATTATATTAAGAAATTTATGGCTTAGATGCTACCATATAGACTATAACAACAAGAAAGTTAGGAATTTCTCTATCACTTATGTAAATATCAAGTATAGTCAAAGGAAGAGTATTAATCTAATGTGATTTAAAAGAAAAAGGTATTATTCCCATTCAAATTTCTAGTGCAAGAAGCTTGATTGATTCTGGTGCTATGCATTTGTTTGTGTCTCCATATTTTGCTAAGAGTCTTAGTAAAGATAAGAAATTAATTAATGAACCTATAGTAGTGTCGACTTCTTTGGGAATAATGATGGAAGTAAAGTATATATTTAAGGACTGTGAGGTAGAAATTGATGAATGGAAACTTCTTATGGAGTTGTTAGAACTTGGTGTCCTAGATTTTGATATGATCTTAGGAATGGATTAGCTATATAAGCATGAAGCTTGTATTGACTGTAGAACAAAATAAGTAGAACTTCAAACTAAGGATGGGAAAAAATTTGTGTATCAAGGAGATACCTATGATTAAGGTCCATTAGTATAATCATGGCATGGATGAGTGTACTTAGGAAGCCAAGGAAGGGATACGGCAAAAGTATTCCTACTTTTTCGAGAACATATAAGTAAGTATTTAAATTTGAGGATGAATTTCTTTTAAGCGGGGAGAATGTAACAACCCACACCTACTCTAGGAGTTTAGTGACAAATTTCTTGAATTTAGAGCTATTACGAAAAAATATGTGTTTTTATGAAAATTCATGTCAACATTATGAGGAGGCAAGGTGATCGCTCAAGCAACCTACTCCGCTTGGGAAATTTCCTTGTCAAATTTTATTACCGTGCTATAAGATGATGAGTCTCTAGACACTCCAGGAGTCCTTATTTTAGGAGTTTATATTTGGAATATATTATTTATTTAATGTATTTAGAGTCTTAAATGTTCTTTCCATGTGGATTATATTTAAAATATTTTAATATTATGCTTTCGCTAATCAAAGTTTTCCTTATTATTAGATAATTAAGTTAATACATGAGGTTTTTGTATGATCCTAATCAGTATTTGTATATGTATGAGTGGGTTCTATGGGTGTGAGTGACCTTATGTCTCCCTATGTTCTAAGACTGTTATATCTCAGAAATTGGGATGTGACAATTTTCTACTAGAAATATGATAGAAAATAGAATGGTGGCTATCTCCCTTAGGGTTGGCCAAAATTTAGTTTAAATATTTAGGATTTTGGGCAATTTCCAAGTTTACCCTTATTGAGCTAGGTTATGAGTATTTTGGTGTAGTGGACTTTTAGTTAATTAGGTCTTTTATTTAATTTATGGGCTGATTATAGGTTGTTAAAATAAAAATATTTTTTTATTATTTTCCTTAAAATTTCCCCTAAAATATTTATTTAAAAATATTTTTAAAATGCTCATAAAAATTATTTTATCCTTAAAAATTGCTTTGTGCATGAAAATTCAATTTATGTGAAATAAATTATTTTATGCTTATGCATTTCATATAAATCACTTACTTCACCATAATAATTCATATTATGTATAGTAGAGCTCATCTAACATGCCGCATACTCATCAATTACATAACACAAGAATTTTCATAACAACACACACTTAGCCATAATAGCTCTAAATTCAAGTAATTGTCATTGAAACTCCTAAGGTGGGTGTGGGTTGTCACATAACTATGAACCCTTCTAAGGGATATGTGTTATTGTAAAAGTTGTATTGTTTACTATTGAGATCACCTATCTCACCCCTTTTCCTTGTGTAGTTCCAGGTGTGCATTCTGAGGAGGCAAGATGATAGCTCAAGCAGTCTACTCTGCTTAGGAGATTTTCCTATCCAAGTCATTTTACATACTATGATATGGAGAGTCACTCTTAGATGCTCTGAGTTTTTATTTTTGGAATATTATGCTTTGATGATAAATTTGGAGTTTTAATTGTTTTTTTCTTAAGGATTATATTTAAGGTATTTTAAACTATTCTTCTGCTAGTTAAAGATTACCTTTATTATTGGTCATTCAAATTAATGCATGAGATTTTGGTAATCCTAAGTAATGTTTATATGTGTATGAGAGGGTTCTATAGGTATGGGTGACCTTATGTCTCCCTATGTTCTAGGATCGTCATATCTCTGAAGTTAGAATGTGATAGAGAATTTTTGAGAGAAATTTCTATAAAAAATATGTTGGATAATAGAATGGAGGCTGCCACAACAAAGGGAGGCCAAATTTTAGGTTATTATTAGGGTTTTGGTACAAAATTACAAGTTATTAATAAGCTAGGTTAGGAATGTTTTGGTGTATTGGGTTTTTTGGTGAGTTAGGCTTTTAATCTAATTTACAGGCTGATTATAAATAATTAAAATAAATATTTTGCTTTTTATTTTCATTAAACCCCCCACCTAAAAAAAAATTAATTAAAAATATTTTAAAAATGCTCAAAAAATTTAATTTTATGCTTAAAAATTGCTTTGTGCATGAAAATTCACTTTGTATTCAACAAATCATTTTATGCATTTGCACTTCATATAATTCACCTATTTCATATTCAAAATTCATATTATGCATATTAGAATTAGTCTAACATACTATTTGGTCATAAATCACATAGCACACGAAATTTTATGATAGCACACATTTTGTCAAGAAAGCTTTAAAATCAAGCAATTTGTCATGAAACTCTTAGCTCGAGTATGGGTTATTACAGTATATATGGAGATGTGGAGATGCAAGAATAAGAAGAGGTTCAACCCATGAAGATGCCTAGTGGGAGCATGAAGATGCAAATATTGTATTCTTATGCTTGTAATTTGATTAACCTAAATCTTTAATACATTCCTTGTGGCTAGGAACTGGATCCATAGAATCCATATTCGTACCTATGTGTATATTTTCCACTTTATGAATTACATATATGATATATATGAATGCATATGATGTTTGTTTAAAATGGATAATGTGCAAAGTGAGATTAAATGATTAAATCTCAAAAATATTCCAAAGAAAATATCGAGTTATGGTTCTCCATTAGAGCAATAATTTAAGAAAATTCAAACACTTATGTCATTGATTATGGATACATAGGGTTGATATATTTGGTTTGAATGTTTTTCTTGAAGTTATTGTGAAGCATATGATGTTACGAGTATAGGATACATTGTATGTCAACAATGACAATGATTATATGAGACATATGATGTTCAAATCATTATACTTACTAGTCCAATGGGTTTTACTTGCTTAGTGTGAAAGGCTAATTACGAGAAAAATATTTGCATAGTTTATTATGGCAATAAACTTAATAGTATGAATTATATGTTTGATTTATTATTATTAAATTAATATTAACAAAACAAGCCCAACTGTTTTTATGATAATACCATAAAGAACTCCAATCTAAAACCACTATGATTTCTTAGATTAGTTTGTTTAGCTAAAGATAAGACAACTTAGTTAGATACTATGCCTACCAAGGTGTGAACGTGTTTCAACTTAAAAGTCTAGTATCTAATGTAAAAACAATTAGATCACCTTTTGTTGGACAAAAGAATAGAAATCAAAGAAGTTTTAGAATTTATGCATACAGATGCATCAATACCATTTGTGAAATGGTTAGTGGAAATTTTTGCTAATTCATTGTATTTACCTATATATATAATTGCCTGATTTTGAAAAGCTAAATAAAATGAAGTGTTCATTTGAATTCTTTGAAATGTTCAAGAAATTCAAGATGAAAAGGAAAACAAATATTAAGGATGTTTCATACAAAAAGGGAAAGAGCATCATAACCCTTTGATCTGATGGAAGTGGAAAGAACTCTATTACCAATTTTGAGTGATTCCCCAAATATAAAATCAGCATATAATCATGATTCTTGTCACATCCCAATTTTGGAGACATGACGGTCCTAGAACATAGGGAGACATAAGGTCACCCACGTCCGTAGAACCCACTTATACTTATACAAATATTGCCTAGGATCATACTAAAAGCCTCTTACATTAACTTAAATAAACCTTTTTTTTTTTTTTAAACCTTAAGTTGTGGAAGCATAATTAAAATATACTTTAAACATAATCCATAAGGAAATAATATTTAGAATCCAATTAAAACCTTGAAGGATAATATTTCAAAATAAACAGCCAAAAATAAATATTCCCGGAGTGTCTAAGGATAACTCTTCATAACATATTAAACTAATTTTCTTAGACAAGCAATTCCCCAAGCGAAGTAGGATGCTTAAGCCATCACCTTGCCTCCTCATAATGCTCACCTAGAACTACACAAGGAAAAGGGTGAGATAGATGATCTCAATGAGTAAACAATAGGGATTGCACAATAACACATATCCCTTAAAAAGGGCTCATAGCTCATGACTTATAGTTCATGATTCATAGTTTGCAATATAGAAAGGTTCATAAAAATCACACTTATAACACATAGAGTGAAGACTACTGCCATAATCACTCAAACACATAGAGTGAAGGCAATTGCCATAATCACTCGAACACATAACACATAGAGTGAAGGCTATTGCCATAATCACTCGAACACATAGCCGATAATTACTCGCATCAGTATGAAGATCACATAGCCGATGATTAGTCGCATCGGTATGAGGAGCACATAGCCAATGATTAGTCGCATCGGTACGAGGATTTTTGCATAAAAAGGGTTAAAGGTACCATAGCAAGAGCTAACAATAATCATATATAACAATAACATTTAAGCCATCAATAACATGTATCCCACTAGCTATAGCAGTTTATTGGTTTAAACAAAAGATATAAGAATAGTGTAGTTCTAAAAAGAATATAAGTTAGGGCAATAATCAGAAAGGAATTATCATTGGATAAACAAAAATGGTTTGGACTAATTGTCCTTTGGCAACCCAAGCTTAACAAGAAAATCATAGAAATTCATTTTAGAATGGAATGGACTTGGGTTTGAAGAATGTCAAAGGTTCACATAACATAATATCATATATTTGTAACAAAATATATTGTTACTCATGCTTGTAGCATGAATACAGTGTCTACTCATACTGGAAGCAAGAATATAGAGTTTACTCACCTTGCAGTTCCTTTGCTCCAAATTCATGTAGCCCTTGGACTTCTAAGACTCCTTAATCTCTATCATAATGTTTAATTTGATACTTAGTATTTCTTCAATCATAACACTATCCTATCCTATAACTATCCCAAGCACATTTAGCATTCACATATACTTAGAGTTGCACATATAAGTGCACCTCATCACTTGCATATAACATTTTGACTTAAAAGTCTCATACACTTAACCTTTATAGGCCCATATGAAAACACATCACAATCATGTCAATACCTTTCTAAGGTCATCATAATATCATTATCTTGATAACAATTCATTTGAATAGTCATCTTAGTATACTTAACGCATCCATACATATCAACTTGACAAATAACCTTTCAAGTGTCATGCTTAACTCTTATGATCCATTCATTCAGTCAATCACTTCATCAACTCAAGACCATTTATTCATTATCAAGTCATCATAACATGTAGTTCCATATTTCCTAATCATATTTACATTCTAATCACAACATAAGTTTGAGATACCTTAAGTACACCTTAAGTATACCAAAGTGCCTTTAAGCTTGTTTAGGATCATTCCTTCAACTAACATGCAATTTTATCATTTATCATACATACATACATGTCCATAATCATCAAAATACATTATATAAAAATTATAGACATTGGGATAAAAATCCCATGGTAGGCCGAATGCATCATCAAAGGGAAAGCTGAATTTTTCTTACTTTTTGCACTTTTCATCTATTATAGTAATATGTAAAAACAAGTTTTGAACCATATAGTAATATGTAAAAACAAGTTTTGAACAAAGATTTTTCATGCAATCAAAACCAAAATCATTTTAGAATACTAATCCATAGGAATCGGCCCTAATTGGTATATCTCATTCATGAAAATTCAATTTTTGGCTTTAGGATGCAAAATCATGAGTTTTCTTATTTTTTGGTATTTTTTGGTCATTACAGTAATATGTAAACAGGTGGTTTAAACCATTATTTTTCATTCAATCATAGCAAATATTAGTTTAGAACATCTTCATGCATGATTTGGCAGCCATAGATAATAATTATGCAAGAAAAGTCCAAGTTTCAAGGCTTAGGGTGAAAATCATGAGTTTTCATGCTTTATGATCATTACAATAATATATAAACACATGATTTCAATCATCATTTTTCATCTAAACAAAACAAATATCAGTTTAGAATCCATCCATACACAAATCAGTAGCCACATGTTCAAGGAATCATAGAATTTTCTAACTTCTAAGTTCTAGCACAAAAACCTTAAATTCATTTATTTTCTAAAACTTTTTAGTCATCACAGAAATATAATTTAATCCAATATTTTTCATCAAAATACATCAAAAATCAGTTTAGAAATCATTTATGCAGGAATTGGCCCCCCTTGATATGGTCTATGCATAAAAATTTCAATTTTGAGTTACAGGATTCACCTTTAGAGAAATCTCGCAGAAAGATTTGTGTTTTCGGTAGAGAATTAATTTTCTCTCTCAAAAAATCACCTAAACAGAATTAAATCTGAAAAATCAGTAAACAACCAATTCGAACTAATTTTCTGATAATTTATCTCATAGAAATCAGTTAAGGAATTAAAAGAGAAGAAAACTCACGATTACGGGCAAGAAATCGCAAAATTGAAAAGAGTTTTCTTAATTTCAGTAGAGAGAATTATTTTGGGAGAATTTTTCTATGAAAATACTGGAATAACAGAGTGTGGCTGCTCTCTA
The DNA here is from genome assembly GCA_947687605.1 of Reutealis trisperma. Lineage (NCBI taxonomy): Eukaryota > Viridiplantae > Streptophyta > Magnoliopsida > Malpighiales > Euphorbiaceae > Reutealis > Reutealis trisperma. Next base: position 435,296 of record CANTUT010001278.1, on the reverse strand, counting down.
AACTGATGGGGGCCGAAATTTTGCTTATATATTAGGGTTTTGGGTGAAATTTCCAAGTTTACCCTTAATGAGCTAGGTTAGAAGTGTTTTAATGTAGTGGGCTTTTGGATATTTAGGCTTTTTAATTAATTTATGGCTGATTATAGGTAATTAAAATAAAATATTTTTCTTATTATTTTCATTAAAATCCCCCCCCCAAAACATTTATAAAAAAAAAATATTTTAAAAATACGTGTAAAATTATTTTATGCTTGAAAATTGCCTTTTTACATGAAAAATTTATTTTACGAAAAAAAAATTATTTCATGCTAATGCATTTTATTCAAATAATTATTTCACAATAATAATTCATATTAGGCATATTAAAATTAATTTAACATACCCTAAACCTATAAATCATGTCACACAAATTTTCACATAATCACACAATTTGTCACGAAAACTTCTAGGGTAGATATGTGTTGTTACAATTCTTTTGAGAAAACCATATGTAATGGCATACTCAAAAGAATAAATTGCATCACAAATGATATGATGTAATAGATGATGAATTATAAAAGTTTTTGTTTATTTCCTTTTGGAAATTTACAAATAATAGCAAAATATTCTTAAATTGAATTTTCTCTAAAGTCCATCTAATCCTAACTCATATATGATATTATAAGGATAGATATCAAAATTCTTACTCATAATTAAATTTAAGATATCTAGTTTAATTCATAAGCTGAAGTTAGACAATTGGAAGGTAATTTTAATTAAGATTAGGTTTGTTGGATATCCAAAAGGTGGTTTAGTATAGTATTTCTATCTTTTGCATAATATAAGATGTTATTTCTTGATAAAGTGTTTATTCAAGAAAATGACATATTAAGGAAGATAGTACAATTAGGGAATGTCATCCAATAATATTTAACAAAAATAATCAAAATAAATTTTATCAACCTGTGAAAAGTCTAAAAATAACTAAATGTTTTATCCCTATAAGCTACTAAAAGGTTTAGTAAAATATCTAATTTTTCTATAAGATATAATTTCTTTTATATGAATACACAAGAATTGTATATTCATTATGAAGTAAATCACGAGATGATAAAATATCTAGTCTTAAAAAAGATATAATTTCCTTTATGTCAATATACAAAAGTTGTACATTTATGATGAAGAAAATTATGAAATGATTCTATTATAGCTATATACAATATAGCAATGCATATTGATTATGAGTTTGACATATAGATATCAATACTAGTTTTCTTTCTCTAGAAAAGAAAACATAATCATGGAATAAATGTAGAGGCTTAGTTTTAAGAAAATTCTAGAGTATGCAAAATCTTAAGGAGTTGTATCATCACAAGATGAGTCCTTAATATGCAAAAGGATAGTGGGAGTCTCCTCATTTTCTAGTTTTGTACCAAGACAACACATTGGTTTGTAAAAGTATTAATATATTTGCATTTGTAGAATGGTTTAACCATTACTTTCTTCATTTAGAGTTGAGGTAAATATTTTACATTCTTGTTAATTTATATCTATAGAGATAGATTGAAGAGAATGTTAAATATGTCTAAGTCAATATTTGGGAAAAGATGCTAAAAAGTTCAATATGCTAATTCAAAATGCATTATTGCCTATGATTTTGATATCCACTTTTTGAGGTTTAGTTCCCTAGATAACTAAGAAAAGTATGGCTATTATGACCCACTAATTAAGCTATGATAGTCTTAGGGCATAGGGAGATATAAAGACACCTAAATTTATAAAACCCCATTTAACTTATTATTCCTTACCATTTACCGTGTTGAACCTTATCCCAAGATCAGAACCCAATTTCCTTTCCTTATTGCCAACTACTATTTTATCATTTTACATATAAGCAATGCTCATTAATATCATTTTAATATTCATCTCATTTTACATTACTAATTACACTAACATAAATATAATTACAGTATGGTTCACAGTACATATAAATCCCATAACACATCAGTACTAAGCCTTTGGTAACCATGGATCTTTAAAACATTGTTCTTCATAATCATTGTAACAACTCACACCTGCCCTAAGAGTTTAGTGATAAATTTCTTAAATTTAGAGTTATTATACGGCTAAGTGTGTACTTTTATGAAAATTCATGTGTTATGTGATTGATGAGTATGTAGCAAGTTAGATTAGTTCTAATATGTATAATATGAATTATTATTATGAAATAAATAATTTATATGAAGTGCATAAGCATAAAATGATTTATTGCACATAAAATGAATTTTCATGCAGAAAGCGATTTTTAAGCATAAAATAATTTTTATGAGCATTTTTGAAATTTTTTAAATAAATATTTAGGGGGAAATTTTAATGAAAATAATAAGAAAAATATTTTATTTTTAATTACCTGTAATCAGCCCATAAATTAAATAAAATGCCCAATTTTTTAAAAGCTCACTATACCAAAATACTTCTAACTTAGCTCATTAAGGGTAAACTTGGAATTTGGCTAAAACCCTAAATATTTAAGCGAAAATTTGGCCAGCCCTAAGAGTGACAGCCATCATTATGTTATTCTTCATAATTTTCATAGAAAAATTTTCTCAAAAATTGTAACAACCCACATCTATCCTAAGAGTTTTCATGACAAATTGTTTGAATTTAGAGTTATTATGACAAAAAGTGTGACTTTTTGAAAATTCATGTGTGATGTGATTTATGGGTATGTGGCATGTTAAATAAATTTTAATGTGCCTAATATGAATTATTATTATGAAATAAATGATTTATATGAAAGGAATTAGCATAAAATAATTTATTTTAAATAAAAAGAATTTTCATGCATAAAAGCAATTTTAAGCATAAAATAATTTTATGCGTATTTTTAAAATAATTTTTAAATAAATGTTTTGGGGGGAAATTTTAATAGAAATAAGAAGAAAAATGTTTTATTTTTAATTACCTATAATCAGCCCTAAATTAATTAAAAAGCCCAAATACCCAATAGCCCACTACACTAAAACACTCTGAACCTAGCTCATTAAGGGTAATCTTGGAAATTGTGCAAAATCCTACCTATAAATACCTAAAATTTGGCCAGCCCTTCATTCCAGCAGTCATTACTCTGTTATTTCTGTATTTTGGCAAAAAATTCTCCCAAAATATTTCTCTCTACTGAAATTCATAAAAATCCTTTCAAACTTGTGATTTCGGGACCATTTCGTAAGTTTTTCTTTTCCCTTTAATTTGCTATTTGATTTTTATGAAACTAATCTTGGGAAAATTATTTTGAATTGAATATTTACTATTTTTACTAATAAAATTTGGGCTAGGTGATTCCTTGAGAGAAAAATCAATTTTTCTACCGAAAGCACCAACCTTTCTACGCGATTTCTCTAAAGGTGAATCTTGTAACTCAAAATTGAAATTTTTATGCATAAACCATACCAACAGGGGGTGATTTCTATATCATTGATTTATAAACTGATTTTTGGTGTTTTTTGATGAAAAATATTAGATTAAATTATATTTTTACACATTACTGTAATGATTGAAAAGTTTTAAAAAACAAAGGAATTCAAGGTTTTTATGCTAGAACTTAGAAGTTGGAAATTTCTATGATTTTTTTTTGTACATATAGCTGCCAATTTGTGTATAGATGGATTCTAAACTAATATTTATTTTTTTTGGATGAGAAATAAAAATTTAAATCATGTGTTTGCATATCACTGTAATGAACAGAAAGCATAGAAAGCGCAAAAACTCATGATTTTCACCCTATGCCTTAAACTTTGGAATTTTCATGCATAATTATTATCTAAGACTTCTAAATCATACATGAGGATGTTTTAAATTGATATTTTCTGTGATTGGATGAAAAATAATGGTTTAAACCACCTATTTACATACTACTGTAATGACTGGAAAATACCGAAAATAAGAAAACTCATGGTTTTGCATCCCAAAACCCAAAATTTGAATTTTCATGTATGAGATATACCTATTGTTGTTGTTCATGTAGATTAATGTTCTAAAATGATTTTTGATGTGTTTACAAGAAAAATGTTGGTTCAAACCATGTTTTTACATATTACTATAATAGATGAAAAGTGCGAAAAGTGAGAAAATTTAGTTTTTCCCTTTAATGGAGCATTCGGCCTACGATGGGATTTTTTATCCCAATGTTCATAATTTTTATGTGATGTATTTTGATAATTATTGACATGTATGTATCTATGATAAATGATAAAATTGCATGTTAGCTGAAAGTATGATCCTAGACAAGCTTAAAGGCACTTTAGTATACTTAAGGTATCTTAACCTTATATTATGATTAGAATGTGAATGTGATTGGGAAATATAGAAATAGATGTTATGATGACTTGATAATAAATTAATGGTCTTGAATTGATGAAGTGATTGATTGAATGAATGGATCATAAGGGTTAAGCATGACACTTGAGAGACTATTGATAAATTGATATATATGGAAGTGTTAAGTGTACTAAGTTAATTATTAATGTGAATTGATATTAAGATAATGATATTGTGTTGACCTTAGAAAGGTATTGACATGAATTATGATGTGTTTTCATATAGGCCTATAAAGGCTAGGTGTACGAGACTTTTAAAGTCAACATATTATGTGCAAGTAATGGGTGCACTTCTATGTGCAACTCTAAGTATATGTGAATATTATATGTGCATGGGGTAGTTATGGGATAGGATAGCATGATGATTAAATAAATACTAAGTATTGAATTAAATGTTATATTAGAGCTTGAGGAGCTTTAGAAGTTCAAAAGGGCTACGTGTACTAGGAGTGAAGGAATCACAAGGTGAGTAAACACCGTATTCATGCTATAAGCATGAGTAACAATATGTTTTGTTACAAATATGTGATATCATGTTATGTGAGCCCTTGACATTCTTGAAACCTAAGTCCTTTCTATTCTAAAATGAAATTTTATGATTTCCTTGTTAAGCTTGGGTTGCCAAAGGACAATTGGTCCAAACCATTTTTGTTTATCCAATGATAATTCCTTTGTGATTATTGCCCTAACTTATATTCTTTATGGAACTACACTATTCTTATATCTTTTGTTCAAAATGATAAACTACTATTGCTATTGGTATATATTTTGTTGTTGGCTTAAATGTTATTGTTATATGTGATTACCATTAGCTCTTGCTATGGTACCTTAACCCTTTTTATGCTTAAATCCTTATACCGATGTGAGTAATCATCGACTATATGCTCTTTATACCTATGCGAGTAATCATCAACTGTGTGATCTTTGTACTGATGTGAGTAATCATTGGCTATGTATTCGAGTGATTATGGCAATAGCCTTCACTCAATATGTTATGTGTTCAAGTGATTTTGGCAATAGCCTTCACTTTATGTGTTAGAGTGATTATGGCAGTAGTCTTCGCTCTATATGTTATGTGTTATAAGTGTGATTTCTGTGAACCTTTCTAAAATTACAAACTATAAATCATAAACTATAAGTTATGAGTTATGAGCCCTTTCTAAGGGACATGTGTTATTGTATAAGCCTTATTGTTTACTCATTGAGATCATCTATCTCACCCCTTCTTCCTTGTATGGTTCCAAGTGAGCAAACGTGAGGAGGCAAGGTGATGGCTAAAGCATTCTACTTTGCTTAGGGATTCCTTGTCTAAGATAATCAGTTTAATATGTTATGAAGAGTTATCCTTAGATTCTCTGGGAATATTTATTATTGGATGTTTATTTTGAAATGTTATCTTTTAAAGTTTTAATTGGATTCTAAACATTATTTCCCTATGGACTATGTTTAAAGTATATTTTAACTATACTTCCATAACTTAAGGTTTAAAAAAAAAAAAAAAGTTTTGTTTAAGTTAATGTAAGAGGTTTTCATACGATCCTTAGCAGTATTTGTAAAAGTATAAGTAGGTTTTATAGGCGTGGGTGACCATATGTCTCCCCATGTTCTAAGACCATCATGTCTCCTAAAATGGGATGTGACAAAGTTGGTATCAGAGCTAAGGTTTTTTTTTTTTTTAAATTCTTGTTTAGATTTATCTGTGTATTGGGTTAAATAAGTATAATCCTGGAGCATTGGATTTTTTCTGTTAAGTCATTTATAGTCTATCGCTAGCATAATTCTACGAAATCCTAGTAGGTTTTAGTAATCCTTGTTATTGCTGTGCGCCCTATGATTTTCTCTTTAGAGATGACCAAGAAGATTACCCTTGCTAAAGGACCGTGACCTAGAGCACTGCGTGTGGCATGAAAGAGGACATAGCAAGAGATGTTCGAGAAGGCTGTGCCTATGATCTACCTTAAGAAAAAGAAGACTCCTACGATGCAAATGATGTTAATTGATTGCCTAGTGATTTAGTATGCTTTGATTTCTTTTATTGCCTATGACATGACTGATTTATATATGATAAGGAAATTCATGATGTTATAACTTATATGGTACATGCTTATGATACATCGTACATGCTACGATATGTGATAAATGCTATGTGATATGTGTCCTATGATGTGATATTATATGATGGGTGCTTATGTTAAGGCACGCTAAGTATGACATTTTGATAATGGGGTTAAGTGGATTAGAAGGAGAAGTGGACTAAGTTTTGATCTAATTTAGATTAATGACTGATAGGTAATGTTATGAAGTATGAAATGCTTATATGTAACAATGGTTTGATATAAGAAATATATGGAGTTATTAAATGATAATTGTGATTAAGGCCAAAAGAAGAGAATTGATATTTAGTAATGATCAGTAGGAGAATGAAACAAATCAATTACATTATATATACGTAAGTTTACAATATGAGGTAGGTGAAGTATATGTTTAAGGATTGTGAGGTAGACATTGATAGATGGAAACTTTCTATGGAGTTGTTAGAACTTGGTGTCCTAGCATTCAATATGATCTTAGGAATGGATTGGCTATATGAGTATGGAGCTTGTTTTGACTATAGAGAAAAGCAAGTAGAATTTCGAACTAAGGATGAGAGATATTAGTGTATCAAGGAGATATTTATGATTAAGTTTTACTAGCATAATCATGGAATGGATGAGTATACTTAGGACACTAAGGAAGGGATGCATTATAAGCATCCCTAGTTTTTCAAGAATATGTGAGTAAGTATTGAAATTCAAGGATAAATTTCTTTTAAGAGGGGGAGATATAAAGGGATAAGTATTCTCAGACTTGTAATGATGATAAAAGGATAAGTACGATGCTAGTAGAGATTTTTTAGTGATGAGATTCCTTTGAGTATATGGTCTGTGATCAGAGTATAAGGATTTGAATTTTTATAAAGTAATGGATTTTAAGGCCATACGAACTATAAATTTATGGATCCGTAAGGACTTGGTCTATGAGGGCATAAAATGATATAGTTCAAGATTTTAAATGATTTTAAGATAAAATATTTTAGATTTGAGTTGATTATATACTTGTGTCCAGTATGTCTATCCATATGCATCGAGTTTTGCTTTATAGAATCATACATCGTCAATCATACATCATGAACCGCATCAAGCATTGCATTAAGATTACATGTTACATGAAAATGTTTGATTCTTAGAAATGATTCTACACAGTTTTGAAAATTTAATAGTTTCGAATATACTTGGAAGGGATTTGAGTCCTTTGGATGAGAAATGTTTTAAGGCATTAGATACAATAATGTTCAGTTGAGGTTACTGAAAAATTTGGCAGTGATCTTTAGTTTGAAAAGAGAATTATTGAATATCAATTGGAGTTATTAATTTGGAATTATCTGTTGAATTCTTATGTGATTGATATGATAAATAATGAATGGAAGTGGTGATCAAGGTATTAGTATAGATGTTAATAATAATAGAGATATAAGGAAAAGAAATGCTTGAGATTATATTTGATTGAAGGTGAAATTAAAGGTTCTATTACTTTTGTTTGAGGTTAAGGGGATACAAAATTATTAAGGATTAGTTAAGATTTGTTTGAATAAGACATTAAAATAGGTATAGCTTAAGCTAAAGGTTTATCAGTGTGATTTTGGATAGATTGTGAGTATGTGCCTTACTGTATTTGATATGTTAATTGTAGTTAGATATTGTGTTTGAGTGATGCAGCAAAAACATGGCGGAGAAATTAAGTAGAGTATATTGTGCTATTCGATTTGAAAATTTAAGGATGAATTTTTTTTAAGGGGGGAAGAATATAACAACCCACATTTACCATAGGAGTTTTCGTGACAAATTGCTTGAATTTTGAGTTATTGTGACAAAATGTGTGACTTTATGAAAATTCATGTGTGATGTGATTTATGGGTATATGTCATGTTAAATCAATTTTAATGTGCCTAATATGAATTATTATTATGAAATAAATGATTTATATGAAGTGTATTAGCATAAAATAATTTATTTTAAATAAAAAGAATTATCATGCATAAAGGCAATTTTAAGCATAAAATAATTTTATGCGTATTTTTAAAATAATTTCTAAATAAATGTTTTGGGGGAAAATTTTAATGGAAATAATAATAAAATATTTTATTTTTAATTACTTATAATCAGCCCTAAAAAAGCCCAAATACCCAAAAGCCCACTACACTAAAACACTCCTAACCTAGCTCATTAAGGGTAATCTTGGAAATTGCCCAAAATCCTACATATAAATACCTAAAATTTGGCCAGCCCTTCATTCTAGTAGCCATCACTCTGTTATTTCTATACTTTGGCAGAAAAATTCTCTCAAAATTTTTCTCTCTACCGAAATTCATAAAAATCCTTTCAAACTTGTGATTTCACAACCCTTTCATAAGTTTTTCTTTTCCTTTCAATTTTCTATTTGATTTTTATGAGACTAATCTTGGGAAAAATTTTTTGAACTGAATATTTACTGATTTTATTGATAAAATTCAGGCTAGGTGATTTCTTGAGAGAAAAATTAATTTTTCTACTGAAAGCACCAACCTCTTTAGGCGATTTATCCCAAGGTGAATCCTGTAACTAAAAATTGAAATTTTTATGCATAAACCATACGAAGGGGGGTCATTTCTATATCATTGATTTGTAAACTGATTTTTTATGTGCTTTGATGAAAAATATTGGATTAAATTATATTTTTTCATATTACTATAATGACTGAAAAGTTTCAGAAAACAAAGAAATTCAAGATTTTTGTGCTGGAACTTAAAAGTTGGAAAATTCTATGATTTTTTTATACATATGGTTGCCGATTTGTGTATGGATGGATTCTAAACTGATATTTGTTTTTTCTTGGTGAGAAATAATAATTTAAATCATGTGTTTGCATATCGCTGTAATGAACAGAAAGCTCGAAAACTCATGATTTTCACCCTAAGCCTTAAACTTTGGACTTTTCATGCATAATTATTATCTAAGGCTACTGAATCATACATGAAGATTTTCTAAACTAATATTTTCTATGATTAAATAAAAAATAATTATTTAAACCACCTGTTTACATACTACTGCAATGACCGAAAATAAGAAAACTCATAGTTTTGCACCCCAAAACCCAAAATTTGAATTTTCATGTATGAGATATACCTATTGCAGCTGATTCATGAAGATTAATGTTCTAAAATGATTTTTGTTGTGTTTACATGAAAAATCTTAGTTCAAATCATGTTTTCACATATTATTGTAATAGACGAAAAGTGCAAAAAGTGAGAAAATTCAGTTTTACCCTTTAATGTTGCATTTGGCCTACCATGGGAATTTTTTATCCCAATGTTCATAATTTTTATGTGATGTATTTTGATGATTATTGACATGTATGTATGTATAATAAATGATAAAATTTCATGTTAGTTGAAGGTATGACCCTAGACAAGCTTAAAGGCACTTTGGTATACTTAAGGTATCTTAACCTTATATTGTAATTAGAAAGTGAATGTGATTGGGAAATATGGAAATGGATGTTATGATGACTTGATAATGAATTAATGGTCTTGAATTAATAAAGTGATTGATTAAATGAATGGATCATAAGGGTTAAGCATGACACTTGAGAGGCTATTGATAAATTGACATATATGGAAGTGTTAAGTGTACTAAGTTGATTGTTAAAGGAATTGATATTAAGATAATGATATTGTGTAGACCTTAGAAAGGTATTGACATGAATTATGATGTGTTTTCATATGGGCCTATAAAAGCTAAGTGTACGAGACTTTTAAAGTCAACATGTTATGTACAAGTAATGGGTGCACTTCTATATGCAACTCTAAGTGTATGTGAATGTTATATGTGGATGGGGTAGTTATAGGATAGGATAGCATGATGATTAAATAAATACTAAGTATTGAATTAAACATTATGTTAGAGTTTAAGGAGCTTTAAAAGTTTAAAAGGGCTATGTGTACTAGGAGTGAAGGAACCATAAGGTGAGTAAACACCGTATTCGTGCTACAAGTGTGAGTAACAATATGTTTTGTTACAAATACGTGATATCATGTTATATGAGCCTTTGACATTCTTGAAACCCAAGTCCTTTCCATTCTAAAATGAAATTCTATGATTTCCTTATTAAGCTTGGGTTGCCAAAGGACAATTGGTCCAAACCATTTTTGTTTATCTAATGATAATTCCTTTGTGATTACTATCCTAACTTATATTCTTTCTGGAACTACACTATTCTTGTATCTTTTGTTCAAAATGATAAATTACTATTCCTATTGGGATACATGTTATTGTCGGCTTAAATGTTATTGTTATATGTGATTATCATTAGCTCTTGCTATGGTACCTTTAACCCTTTTTATGCAGAAATCCTCTACCAATGCGAGTAATCATCGACTATGTGTTCCTCGTACTGATGCGAGTAATCATCAACTATGTGATCCTCATACTGATGTGAATAATCATTGGCTATGTGTTTGAGTGATTATGGTAATAGCCTTCACTCTATGTGTTGTGTGTTTGAGTGATTATGGCAACAGTCTTCACTCTATGTGTTCGAGTGATTATCGCAGTAGCCTTCACTCTATGTGTTTTGTGTTATAAGTGTGATTTCTACAAACTTTTCTAAAATTATAAACTATGAATCATGAACTATATGTTATGAGCTATAAGCCCTTTCTAATAGACATGTGTTATTGTATAAGCCCCATTATTTACTCATTGAGATCATCTATCTCACTCCTTCTTCTTTGTGTTGTTCTAGGTGAGCAAATGTGAGGAGGCAAGGTGATAGCTCAAGCATTCTACTTCGCTTGGGGATTCCTTATCCAAGATAATCAATTTAATATATTATAAAGAGTTATCCTTAGATACTCTGGGAATATTTATTTTTGGATGTTTATTTTGAAATGTTATCTTTTGAGGTTTTAATTGGATTCTAAATATTATTTCCCTATGGATTATATTTAAAGTATATTTTAACTATGCTTCCGCAACTTAAGGCTTTTTTAAAAAAAAAAGGTTTATTTTAGTTAATGTAAGAGGTTTTGGTATGATCTTAAATAGTATTTATATAAGTTGGTTTTATGGGCGTAGGTGACCTTATGTCTCCCCATGTTCTAGGACCATCATGTCTCTGAAAGTGAGATGTGACAAAAATATGCTCTCAACTGAAATTCACAATTTGTTTTCAAACCTTGTGATTTTGCAACCATTTAGTAAGTTTTTCACTTCTTTCAATTTATTATTTGATTTTTATGAAACTAATCATGAAAAAGCTATTTTGGACTGTGTATTTACTGATTTTATATTGATTAAATTTGGCCTAAGTGAATTTTTGAAAGAGAAATCCATTTTTCCACCAAAAACACAACTCTCTCTACTTGAATAGTCCAAAGCTGAACCTTAAAACTCAAAATTTGAAATTTCATGCATAAACACAAGGGGGGCTGCTAATTTAAATATTATTGTGTTCTAAATTGATTTTTTGTGTCTAGATGAAAAATATTGATTTAAATTGCTAGATATTACTGTAATGATCGAAAAAGAATGAAAAGCAAGAAAATTCATGGTTTTCACCCTAAAACCTAAAGTTGGAAAATTTTCATGCATATGTATCAATATGGTTGCTGATTTGTACATTGGAGCATTCTAAAATGATTTTTGACATTTTTACATGAAAAATATTAGTTTAAATCATGTGTTTGCATATTACTATAATGAACGAAAGGTCTAAAAAGTAAGAAAATTCATGTTGTCTTTGATGGGCAAATTAGGTATACTCGGGGTTTCCTAACTCTAGACAAGTCTAGAGACGATCAGGTATACTTAGGGTTTCCTAACCCTATGTTGTGATTAATATATGAATATGATTAAGTAATATGGGAAATCAGTTTTATGATGAATTAACAATGAATTAATAATCTTAAATTAACTATGAGGTTGGTTGTATGGATTGGTGATAAGAGATAAGCATGACACTTGGAAATGTTACTTGTTAAGTTGACGTATATGGAAAGTGATAAGAGTACTAAGACGAATGTTAAACTGAATTAATATTAAAATCATGATATATTATGTTTGACTTTAGAAGAATCTTGGTATGAGTTATCACATGATTTCATGTGGCCCTATAAAGGCTAAGTGTGCAAGACTTTGAAAGTCAACATGTTATGTGCAAGTAATGAGTGCACTTCTATGTGCAATTCCAAGTGCATATGAATGTTATATGTGCATGGAGTAATTATGGGATAGGATAGCGTGATGATTAAGCAAATTCTAAGTATTGAATTAAATATTATGTTAGAGTTTGAGGAGTAGTAGAAGTTCAAAAGGGCTACAAGTACTAGGAGCAAAGGAACCACAAGGTGAGTAAACACTATGTTATTGTTACAAGTATAAGCTATCATGATATGTGAACCTTTGACATTCTTAAAACCCAAGTTCTTTTCTATTTTCAAATGCAATTATATGATTTCTTTGTTAAGTTTGGGTTGCCAAGGGATAATTGGTTCAAAACCATTTTTGATTATGCAATGATGATAAATAACCTTTGTGATTATTTGCCCTAACTTATATTTCTTCTGGAACTACACTGTTATTTATCTCTTGTTTGATTAGCTAAACACCTATTGTTATTGTGCTACATGTGATTGCATTTTTTTAATGCTATTATTATAAGTGATTACCATTAGCTCTAGCTATGGTACCCATAAACCTTTTATGCAAAAATCCTCGTGCCGATGCTGGTAATCAATGAAACCTGTGCACATGGTCTTAACCCGATGGATAGAGGCAAAGTATCCACCTCAGCTAAAAGGGGCGGTTCTAGCCATGAGGCCTGATCAGTTTCACAACTATTTACAAGTTACAAGTTGGGAGTTGGAATTTGTCTTGAAGCCACCTCTCCTCAGTTTATGCGAGTGAATTGAGCAGGGTCTTCACTCATTAGTAATAAGTGTGATTTTTACGAACCTTATTAAATGGCAAACTATGAGTCATGAATTACAAATTATAATCTATGAGTTATAAGCTATGGGTCCTTTTTAAGGGATATCTGTTATTGTGTAAGTTATTATTTACTCATTGAGATCATTTATCTCAACCCCTTTCTTTATATGGTTTCAGGTGAGCATTATGAGGAGACAAAGTGATGGCTCAAGCAATCTACTCTGCTTATGGGATTTCCTCGTCCAAAGTTTATTAGCATGTCATCATATGAAGAGTCTTTTTAGATGCTCCGAGAGTTTCATTTTTTGGAATACTATTTATTTGATAATTTACTTGGAGTCCTAAATATTCTTTTCGTATGGATTGTATCTAAAAGTATTTTCTTTAAATTATGCTCCCGCTAGTTAAAGTTTTCCTTCTTATTGGATAATTAAGTTAATACATAAGGTTTTGGTAAGATCCTAAGCAATGTTATTATATGCATGAGTGGATTCTACGGGTATGGATGACCTTATGTCTCCCCATATTCTAGGACCATCATATCTTTGAAATTTAGGACGTGACAAAGATGGTATCAGAGCTGTAGTTTTTAAGTCTAGTTTAGACTAGTCTATTTATTGGGCTGGTTAAGTATAATCCTAGAGCATAGAAATTTTCCTATTATGTCCCTTGTAGAAAATTTTCCTATTATGTCCCTTGTAGTCCATCTCTAGAATAGTTCTACGAAATCCTAATAAGCTATAGTACTCCTTGTTATTATTTTTGTGCCTTATGATTCCTTTACTAGATGACCAAGAGAGTAGCCCTACTAGAGAACTACAACCTAGAGCACCTTATGTAAAGTGCAAGAGGACATCATGAGAGATGTTTGAGAAAGTTATCCCTATGATTCACCACAAAGAAGAGAACCCCAAGGAGTATTTAGACTATGACTGGGTTTATGGTAAGATTCAAAAATTAGAGAGTGATTGCTCAGATTTGTTGGAGGAAAATCGATGTCTTAGGTCCTAGGTTTATGCTTTAAGAAAGGATATTGAGCATATTAGAGCTGGGATTGCTAAGCAAAGGAGAGACTACTCATTATCATGACCCTTGTCTTTAACTGGTCACTAGCAGGGTGGAGATCTCCTTTTCTACTGATGTAGTAGTAGTGGTCATATTGCTCTCAAGTGCTCTTCCATTTATCATTCGCCTAAGTGACCCTGGAGGTTACCTGACATTCACCCTAATGAGGGGCACCATTGAGACTTCCGCTAGTAATTGGTAACCATTAGCCTAGTGGCATAGGACTTATATGATATGAATGATATTATATGACTAATTAGCTATTTGGCTTGGGTTTGAACTTCTATTGCCTAGGAGATGATTGACTTTTTAAAATGATAGGAGAGCTCATTATGCTATAGGTTACGTGTTACATGATTAGGATACATTATACATGCTATGATATGTGATACATGCTAGGTGATATGTGTCCTGTGATGTGATATTATATGATGGGTGCTAATGTTAGATGCATGGTAAGTATAATAATTTAATAGTGGGGTTAAGTGGATTAGAAAGAGAAGTTGACTAAGTTTTGATCCAATTTAGATTAATAATTGATATGTATAATGTTATGCTGTATGAAATGCTTATAGGTGACATTGGTTTGATATATGAATTATACAGAATTATTAAATGATAATTATGATTGATGCCATAAGAACAGAAAGTGATGATCAGTATAAGAATGAAATAAATTAGTTAATATATACGTAAGTATGCAATATGAATTTAGTGAATTATATTAAGAAATTTGTGGCTTAGAGGTTACCATATACACTAGAACAATAAGAAAGGTAGGGATTTCTTTGTCACTTACATAAATATTAAGTATAGTCAAAGGAAGAATATTAATCTAAGGTGATTTAAAAGAAGAAGGTATCATTTCCATCCAAATGTCTAGTGCAAGATGCTTGATTGATTGAGATGCTACACATTTATTTATGTCTCCATGTTTGCTAAGAGTCTTGGTAGAAATAAGAAATTAATGATTAAACCCTTAGTAGTGTCAACTCCTTTGGGAGAAGTGATGGAAGTGAAGTATATGTTTAAGGATTGTGAGGTAGACATTGATAGATGAAAACTTCTAGTGGAGTTGTTAGAACTCAATGTATTAGAATTCAATGTGATCTTAGGAATGGATTAGCTATATGAGCATGGAGATCATATTGACTGTAGAGAGAAGCAAGTAGAATTTTGAACTAAGGAGGGGGAGAAATTTGTATATCAAGGAGATACTTATAATTAAGGTCCACTAGCGTAATCATGGAATGGATGAGTGTACTTAGGAGGTAGAGGTAGGGATGTGGCAGAAGCATCCCTAGCTTTTTTGAGAAGGTATGAGTAAGTATTTAAAATTTGAGGATGAATTTTCCTTTAAGGGGGGAGAATGTAATAACCCACACCTACCCTTGGAGTTTAGTGACAAATTTCTTAAATTTAGAGCTATCATGGCTAGGTGTGTATTTTTATGAAAATTCATGTGTTACATGATTGATGAGCATGTGGCATGTTAGATTAGTTCTAATATGCATAATATGAATTATTATTGTGAAATAAATAATTTATATGAAGTGCATAAGTATAAAATGATTTATTGCACATGAAATGAATTTTCATGCAGAAAGTGATTTTTAAGCATAAAATAATTTTTATGATCATTTTTAAAATATTTTTAAATAAATTTTTAGGGGAAAATTTTAATGAAAATAATAAGAAAAATACTTCATTTTTAATTACCTATAATCATCCTATAAATTAAATAAAAGCCTAATTTTCCAAAAGCCCACTACACCAAACACTTTTAACCTAGCTAATTAAGGGTAAACTTGAAATTTGGCCAAAACCCTAAATATTTAAGCTAAAATTTGGCTAGCCCTTAGGGAGACAGCCACCATTCTATTATTCTTCATAATTTTAATAGAAAAATACTCTCAAAAATATTGTCTCAACAGAAATTCACAAGGTACATTTCGCAACCGTTTCGTAAGTTTTTCTCTTCTTTCAATTTATTATTTTATTTTTATGAAACTAATCAAGAGAAAACTATTTTGGGTTATGTATTTACTAATTTTATATTGATTAAATTCAGCCAAGGTGAATTTTTGAGAGAGAAATTGATTTTTTCCACTGAAAACACAACCCTCTCTACGCGAATCATCCAAAGCTGAACCCTAAAACTCAAAATTTGAAATTTCATGCATAAACATAAGGGGCGATGCCAATTTATATATTATTGTGTTCTAAATTAATTTTTTTTTGTTGAGATGAAAAATATTGATTTAAATCATATTTGTTAATATTACAATAATGATCAGAAAATAATGGAAAGCAAGAAAATTCATGGTTTTTACCCTAAAACATAAAGTTGGAAAATTTTCATGCATATGTATCTACATGGGTGCCAATTTGTACATTGGAGCATTCTAAAATGATTTTTGACATGTTTACATAGAAAATATTGATTTAAATCATGTGTTTTCATATTACTGTAATTAACAGAAAGTGCGAAAAGTAAGAAAATTCATATTTGTCTTTGATGGGCATATTCAGCCAACATAGGGATTTTAATCCCAATGTCTATAATTTTTATATGATATATTTTAATAATTATTGACATGTATGCACGAATGATAAATGATGAAAATGTATGTTAGTTGAAGGAATAACTTCAGACAAGTCTAGAGACAATTAGGTAAACTTAGGGTTTCCTAACCCTATGTTGTGATTAATATATGAATATGATTCAAGTAATATGGGAAATCAGTTTTATGATGAATTAATAATGAATTAGTGATCGTAAATTGACTATGAGGTTGATTGTATGGATTGATAAGCATGACACTTGAAAGGTTACTTGTTAAGTTGACATATATGGAAAGTGAAAGTGTACTAAGATGAATGTTAAATTGAATTGATATTAAAATCATGATATATTGTGTTTGACTTTAGAAGGGTCTTGGTATGAGTTATTACATGATTTTATATGGCCCTATAAAGGCTAAGTGTGCAAGACTTTGAAAGTCAACATGTTATGTACAAGTGATGAGTGTACTTCTATGTGTAACTCCAAGTGTATATGAACATTATATATGCATGGGGTAGTTATGGAATAGGATAACATGATGATTAAGCAAATGTTAGGTATTGAATGAAATATTATGTTAGAGCTTAAGGAGTAGTAGAACTTCAAAGGGGCTATAAGTACTAGGAGCAAAGGAACCATAAGGTGAGTAAACAGTATGTTAGTGTTCAAAGTATAAGCTATCATAATATGTGACCCTTTGACATTCTTAAAACCTAAGTTCTTTTCTATTTTCAAATGCAATTATATGATTTCTTTGTTAAGCTTGGGTTGCCAAGGGACAATTGGTCCAAAACCATTTTTTATTATCCAATGATGATAAATAGCCTTTGTGATTATTTGCCCTAACTTATATTCTTTCTGGAACTACACAGTTATTTATCCTTTGTTTGGTTAGCTCAACACTTATTGTTATTATGCTATATGTGATTGCATTTCTTCAATGCTATTGTTATAAATGATTACCATTAGCTCTAGCTATGGTACCCATTAACCTTTTATGCATGTAATCATCAAAACCTATGCACATGGTTTTAACCCGATTTATAGGGGCATAGTATCCACCTCAGCTAGAAGGGGCAATTCTAGCCATAAGCCTTATCAGTTTCACAACTCTTTACAAGTTACAAGTTGGGAGTTGGAATTTGGCTTGAGGCCACCTTTCCTCAATGTACACAAGTGAATTAAGCAGGGTCTTCACTCATAAGTAATAAGTGTGATTTCTACGAACCTTATTAAATTGCAAACTATGAGTCATGAATTACAAATTTTGATCTATGAGTTATAAACTATGAGCCCTTTTTAAGGGATATGTGTTATTATATAAGTTATATTGTTTACTTATTGAGATTATCTATCTCACCCCCTTTCTTTGTATGGTTCCAGGTGAGCATTCTGAGGAGATAAGGTGATGGCTCAAGTAATCTACTTCGCTTGGGGGATTTCCTTGTCCAATGTTTATTAGCATGCCATCATATGGAAAGTCTTTTTAGATGCTCCAGGAGTTTCATTTTTGGAATATGATTTATTTCATAATTTACTTGAAGTCTTAAATATTCTTTTCATATGGATTGTATCTAAAAGTATTTTCTTTAAATTATGCTTCTGCTGGTTAAAGTTTTCCTTATTTTTGGATAATTAAGTTAATGCATGAGGTTTAAGCAATGTTATTCTATGCATGAGTGGGTTCTATGAGCGTGGGTGACCTTATGTCTCTCCATGTTCTAAGACTGTCATATCTCTAAAATTTGGGATGTGACAATCATATAACCTAACTTTATACACTCGAAATTGGTAAAGCAACTTCCAAGTAGTAGGACAGGGCTTGGAATTTACCTTGCTGACTCATCAATCTTACATGAAAAATTTAAACAACTAAGGAATGAGACAAACCTCAGTGAGTACATAATAATATAATATATTGTAAGCATAAGGATCATTATCCGGATGGGCCCATTATGGCAATGGAGCCATGTTAATTAAAATTATCATTATGAATTAGTTTCTCATTTATGATAGAAATAATATCTTTAGCAAAAATAGTAATTTCTTAGAAGCGAAATGCTTCCACACATATAATTTAAAGAGTGGCGACCCAAGCCTTGCTCGCTCATATGTATCACACTATGCAAGACTGATCAGGTTTTATGATTAGGCATTCCCTCCAATAGAGGTTGGGTGCTCTTGCCCTACACGCAGGCTTATACCAGGTGCATAAAGTCCGGTGTATTACCCCACATCAGAAGGGTATTTTTACTTATCATTAGGCATCAGTGGAAAGATTCATATAAATTCACAATAAGCAATTCAATTATCACATTATGAAGTCAACATGAAAGGTTCACAATGGTCAAATGTTGTGAAGAAGTATCATATCAAATGGCTCAATATTCAAAAGGCAATTCTTGCTCACTATGAAATTTCAATATTTCAATGATGATGGTTTCATCAATAATGGTTTATAGAATATGGCACACAAGGTATTATATTATTAAGTACTCACCTTGAACTCTATTGCTCCTATTTACATTTAACTTTGATGCTAGTAATGCTTCTCGCACTCTTGGACAATGTCCTTATCCTTCTTTTTAGATTCTACATATTTGCATTTCTATTACACATTAATCACTTCCTTATTATGTCATTAGTTTAAATTTAGCTTAACTTGTTAACACTTTTATCTTGTTCATTGTAATACTAACTTATTAATTTTAAGGTCAAGACATACTACACATATACTTGTTACTAATTTTAACATTTTCCTTTAGCTCTTTTCCAAATTGCCAAGTATATTCACTTAAGGAAAGATAATTCTTTTCCTCTCAATTTCCTATTCGAACTTCATATTACCCTATTAGAATCAACTTAAACAATTTTCAATATTCAATGGGATTAATTCTACTTTCACCTTCCAATTCCATAAATGAACCTAATTCATTAAATTTGAGAATAATTATTTTTGTTTATTGAATTTTTGAAATTAACATCATACAAATGATGTTACACTATTCTTAAGCTTAATGGCCTCTTCAATTTCATAAATTCAAGTTCAATTCTTCAAAATTTCCAATATGGTCCATAAACCCTTGAATTTGGGGAAAACCGTTAATTTCCCATCCAAAACACAAATTGGTCATAGATTCATCAAATTCATATTTAAACAATCAATACTCATCGATCAATTAAAATTAAATCACATTAGTTTATAAAACCCTAACTTTCCCATATTGAGGTATTTGGAAAAAGCTTATAATTTCCTAACCACTTCTCAAATCAATCATGGAATTATAAAATTAGCATGTTAGAAAGCCTATATCATCAATTAAACATGGAAAATAATTATTAGAACTTGAGTTCCTTCTTTTAACCTAAGTTATGCCTTCAAAATTTCAAGTTTTGAAATAAGCTTCTATAATTCAATTGGACATGTTCAAACCACTATTCTCTATCCCAAATAACCTTAGATAATATTAAATAAATTTTAGAACAATCCTTCATACCAAATCAAAGAGAGGCTGAGTGCTTTTTTTGTACTCTTTATTTCCCTTGTTCATCTTCACTTAATAAACTTCAAGTTTTTAAGCCCAAATTTCTTATTTAATCAAAGTACATACAAAATAAATATTTCCTTATTTTATCTTCATTTGTTCAATTCATATAGATGAAAGAAAGATGGAGTTTTTTTGTAATTATAACACCAAACCCATGTTTAGAACAGAGAAAGAAAAAGTTGAGCATTATTTCTTAATTTGGAAAGCCTTGATTTGGATTGTTAGGTGGTAGCCAAATTTGGAGAGTGTTTTCCTCTTATATTTATGTTTTTGGGATTAATTTTGTGTTTTTGTGAGAGCTTTTGCAAAATGGAGAAAATGCACATCTTTTTGTTTATATATGGAAGATGGATGGTGTTGATTTCATCACTTTATATGAATGGCTATAATTTCATCTAAATGGAGGGATATGATCTTATTTCAATGGATGGCCATGATCTTATCTATATGCATAATGGAAAAGGTGTGTGAGTAGCACCAATTAACTTATCATAAATGATTTTGATAAGGTGAAAATGGCATAGTAAAAAATGGTATGCACTAGGTCAAAAATGGTGGCTCCAAGTCAAACTTCTTTGGCTATCTCTTCCAACATCAAATTAAGCCTTTGTTAACCATTCTTAACTCTATTTAGGTGTATGTTCACCTAATCATAGGCCTTATAGGCTAGCTATTCTAATGGGTGTGGGTCTTAGGGTCTAAAAGCCCATTAATAAATCCATATATGCACATTTCATACTTAGTAACTTACTAAATTTTTCATTTCTTTACTTTCACTTTGGTGTACATATTTTTACTTTCTAATTTCACTACACACTTAAACATTGTTATATAAAATTTATTCACTTTATAATGCACATTTAGTAGCCCTTCAATAGTATTGTTCAAGTATGTAAATCATGTAAGCTTACTAGATAAAATTAAGTTTGACTTTTATTGTACCATTGTAGCTTTAATTAAAATCTACTTCTCATATCACTATTATTATCTCCAATGACATAGGAGATATTTAGATATTATATTCATGCCCATTGACTAGCACTTTAGATTCATATTTCAAATAAATAATTAATGTAGTCACATTAAGTCAAACATGGTTTGACTTTTGCTTTATGACAAAAAATACTTATCAAAATTGATTTCATTCTTCATTCATTGTCATGTTGATCATTAAAATAAATCTCTTATGGCACCATTATTAACTTTAATGGCTGATAAGTGTATATTTGTCTCCCCTAATCTTACTATGTTTTATATTTAAATTAAGTTTGATTTGTTTGTTAAGTGTTATTTCATAGTTCTTTTAGGGATTTCTATATTTTAGAAGCCACAGATCAATTTAGTTTGGAATGATAGAGCTAAGGCACCAAAAAAATGGCACACTTTAGGTGAAGGATTGAAGACCTATGCTTGCGCCACATTTAAGGACACGCGCGTGGTGTTGGCGGTGTGGAATATGTAGGCAAAGTTGGTAATTTGACACCTTTGAACACCTTGGAGTATTTTGAGCATAACTTGAGCTATAAGTGTCCGATTGAGGCAATTTAGGTGTTGTTGGAAAGCTAAGAGAAATAGCTACAAAAGTCATGAAGATCACAAAACCTAATTCAAGTCCCATAGGTAGCCCCATGCCTGTGGGTCAGGGCATGGGGTAAAGGTCAATTTGCAGCTTTGTCAAGAGAGTTCCCACAGGCAGAGCCACTAGCGTGGGCCAAGGCGTAGGAATGTCTGAAATCACTATATAATAGCAAATTAAAGCCACCATACAGCAAAATAGAGATTTAAGAGGGTTGGCTAAGCCCTAGCGTCATGAGAAAGGCTTGAAGGCTAGAGATATTAAGGGCTTAATCGAATCAAAGACCAAGATCCAAGTGGATGTAGAAGATTGAAGAGAAGATTTCAAAGAAAATCTTCAAGATCTATTTGAGATTTCTTCATCTTTTATTTTCTACATCTTTATTCTTCAATTTTAATGTGAACTAATTATATTTGTAATGAACCCTAGTTTTGATTGTATAGATTGAAGGACTTAAACTTTAATCAATTCATCTTTGGTTGTTTTATTTTCATGATAAATCTTATTATTCTAATTAGTAATTGCTAGCTTGTTGATTGGATATTACTTCTATATTGGATGAGTAGAGATACCCTTATATAGATAGATCATTCATGGGAATAGAGAGTTGATTGGAGTGCTAGAATAGACCTACAAAACTTCTTTGGATGTTAATCTCTTGAACTTAATGTTGCTCCTATTTGATTATAGGTTGAGAAGAGATTCCCCTATAATATTTAGAAAGTTAGGGATATAATCACTTGAGAAAGGTTTTTATCTAATTTAGTGAGAGTCCAATTCAATCCATTGTTTGATATGCATAAGCAAGTAGGAGGATTTATATTTAGATTAGCTTTGCCTAGATTATTTTCATCAATATCATTTACTTACTTTCTTAGGTTAGCTTAGTTAATTTAGCTTAGTTTAATTAATCTTCATCTTGATTATTCACTAGACAATAGTTGAAGTTCGCGCTAGTACTTATATACTATCCTCATGGAGACGATACTCATACTCACTAACTTTATTACTTAATAACGACCTGTGCACTTGTAGTTTGTTAGTGTGCGTTCCGGCACATCAAGTTTTTAGCGTCGTTGTTAGGGATAATTTTATAATATTAGCAATATTAATAAAGATTATTGATCTAGTTTTTATTTTTATATTTTTGTATTTGTTTTTGTTTTTATTTTTGTTTTTGGCTTCCTTGTTTTATTTGTTTTATTTTTACTATTTTATTTGTTTTTTCTATTTTACATTTTTGTTTTGTTTTAAGTTTGTCTTTTAAGAAAAAAAAACAAAAAAGAAAAATTTCTCCATGGCTGATCGGAACTATCAAGATTGGAATTTTTACCTGAATACAAAATGGGGATACTAGGGAAATCAGTATCGTGATCATGCATACATCTATCACACTGATTTCCCAGAGGAATATGGATGGGAATCACCAACAGAGAAGTCATCTCTTAAGTGTGCATTAGAAAGATTCACAGTGTTTATAGAGAATTAGGTTGGGGAATTGGACAAAAGAAATGAGGCGTTAGTGGTTGGCTTCGCATCTCAATTTGAAATGGACACTACATTGGAGGAGAACGAGCATGCATAAGAGGAGCAGAGGTTGGAAAAGATGTTTATGACTTTAGTGGAAGCTATAGAGAAAATATTTTAGAGCATTAAGATAGCTTTGGAACACCAACACACTTCTCTTCACAATCTAAAGAATTTCGCTAGGCAAATTTTGAAACTGCTAAGTGAGAGACTTGAAGGCAATTTGCCTAGTGAAACTAAAGCCATTCTAGAGGAACAACACAAGACCACTGGCATCAATTGGTTTTGGGATGATGATAATGAGGAAGACAACAATGGTGTGGCCAGTTTGGGAATGTTGTACAAAGAACTTGATGAGGATGATCATCTAGATGTGCAATCCCAAATTAAATAATGTGACATGGGTGAAATGGATTCAAGTGTTGAAGAATTCTCTTCCAATGATAGCAAGTTATGTGAGAGCATAGAGGGGGAAACTATGAATGTTGAGAACTATACTTCTCCTATCATTCCAACCCTCCCACCTTTTGAGGAGATTGACAACAACCCACCTATAGTTCAACCACCCACCCTTCACATAACCCAAATTCCATCAATACCACAACCCACCACATACATTCTTACACCCTTACCATCCTTCTCACAGTGCTACTTTGTGAGGGACTCAAGTAGTTAGCCAGTATCTATAGTCTTTAACTTTTCTTTAGAGAGGGAGATTTGTTTTGTGGAGCTGTTAAGGTATATTGTTAGTGGATTTGGGTGGAGCATCAAAGATCTATATGAGGTGGATGATGAACATAGTATGCTAAATCTCTTGGCAACCCAACTAGAATTTCCCATGCCAAGCCAATGGGTAAAGCTCTTCAATGATGGTTTTGCACCTAGCAAACGTAGGTTTGTATGCCATAAAGAATCAAAAATAATTTTTGTTGCTGATAGAAGGCTATGTAAAGGCCACAACCTTTGCATATTCTTCTTTATCTTAATTTATAGAGGTAGACAGCACAAGGAATCCTCTATGCCACTGGTAGAGGATGAATAACAATAACATCCAACTAATATGATGTTAAAGAAGCGCTTAATAGGGGGCAACCCATTGTTTTTCAAGTTTTTATTTTTGGTGTTTTTCTTTCATTCAATTTGCTTTGTTTTATTTTTGCTTTTAATAATGGATCTCACTTGTTTCATTTTAAGTACTATCTTTGTAGGTAGAACTGATTGATCATGGAAGCTAGCAACTGAGCATAAATCTTAGAATTGATTCATGGAATACCCAAGGGAAGTCATCTTCACTTTTCTATTTTTCATTGTTTATAACACACTAGGGGACAATGTGTTACTTAAGTGTGGAGGAAGAGCTTTTATTGTTTTATCTTGTGTTCCAGGTGAATTAAATTGTGATGATTGTTTGATTTGAAATCTACCCTCTTTAGGAAATAATGTACTAATTTTTAAATGACAATGACTTGTTGAAGTGTGGCTTGATTGACTTGATCATGTGTTAAGGATTGAATATGGTGGTTATGATTAGGGAATTAAATTTTGCAAATCTTTTTTTTTTTTTGCCTGAAATTTGAAACTTTAGTTACACTTTTTGAGCCTATTTTATTCCACTATTACTTTTGTTCTAGTTTAGTAGAAATGCTTAATATCTTAGGTAGCTTGACTATTTTTCTTGAAAAAAAATGAAAAAAAAAAGATTGTACAAAGGAGCTTTGAAAATTTTTACATATTCTGCTATTCTTGACTCTTTTGAACAAAAAGAGTTGAGATTATAAATAGTACTAGTAGCCATTTGAGTGTGTGATTCTAGCTGAGTAACCAGAGGCTAGTACCACAAGTGCTTGCATTCATGTAAAAAGGCTACAATGATGGGTCAAACAAGTTAGGCTCTTTAAGTAATTGAAAAGAAAACGTGCAGATGAAATGCAGGATCAAATTATGAAAGTAAATGAAAAGTCAAGTGAGTAGTCAAGCACCTAAGAGAAAAATTCTTATAAATCTACTTTTCATGAACTTTTGTCTCTATGGAATTATTTGCTCAAACTTGTAACTTTAGAATTTAGGTTTTAGGTTATTGAGATTTGTTTTAGAGATTTCTTGATTTGAATACCATATTTGAAAATTGGCACTTGGTTGAGGATTTCAAGCCTTGCTGATAATAAGTTGTTGTAAAATGTTTAATTTTCTTTGATTAGAGAGGATAGATTTTATTTCTTACTGTTGTTATGATTTAATTTGCTTGAGGACAAGCAAATGCTCAAGTGTGGGGGATTTGATAAGTGCATATTTGTCTATGTTTTATCCCCTAATCTTACTATGTTTTATATTTAAATTGAGTTTGATTTATTTGTTAAGTGTTATTTTAGAGTTCTTTTAGGGATTTCTATATTTTAGAAGCCACGGATCAATTTAGTTTGGAATGATGGAGCTAAGGCACAAATAAAATGGCACACTTTAGGTGAAGGATTGAAGACCTATGCTTGCGCCTCACTCAAGGACACGCGCATGGTGTTGGCCATGTGGAATATATAGGCAAAGTTAGTATTTTGACAACTTTGAACACATTTGAGTATTTTGAGCATAACTTGAGCTATAAGTGTCCGATTGAGGCGATTTAGGTGTCGTTGAAAAGCTAAAAGAAAGAGCTACAAAAGTTATGAAGATCACAATGCCTAATTCAGGTCCCACAAGCAGTCCCACACTCATGGGTTAGGGCTGGGGTAAAGGTCAATTTGTAGCTTTGTCCATAGAGTTCCCATAGGCAAAGCCATGGACATGGGCTAGGGCATGGGAACGTTCAAAATCACTATGTAATAGCAAATTAAAGGCAAACTAGAGGGAGAGCCACCACATAGCAAAAATAGAGATTTAAGAGGGTTGGCTAAGCCCTAGAGTCATGGGAAAGGCTTGAAGGCTAGAGATATTAAGGGCTTAATCGAATGAAAGACCAAGATCCAAATGGATGTGGAAGATTAAAGAGAAGATTTCAAAGACATCTTTAAGATCTATTTGAGATTTCTTCCTCTTTTATTTTCTGCATCTTTGTTCTTCAATTTTAATATGAACTAATTATATTTGTAATGAACCCTAGTTTTGATTGTATAGATTGAAGGATTTAAACTTTAATCAATTGATCTTTGGTTGTTTTATTTTCATGATAAATCTTATTATTCTAATTAGCAATTGCTAGCTTGTTGATTGGATATTGTTTCTATATTGGACGAGTAGAGATACCCAGATATAGATAGATCACTCATGGGAATAGAGAGTTGATTGGGTTGTTAGAGATAAACCTACAAAACTTCTTTAGATATTAATCTTTTGAACTTAACGCTGCTCTTATTTGATTATAGGTTGAGAAGAGATTCCCCTATAATATTTAGGAAGTTAGGGATTTAATCACTTGAGAAAGGTTTTTATCTAATTTAGTGAGAGTCTAATTCAATCCATTGTTTGATATGCATAAGCAACCAGGAGGATTTATATTTAGATTAGCTTTGCCTAGATTATTTCCATAAATATCATTTACTTGCTTTCTTAGGTTAGCTTAGTTAATTTAGCTTAGTTTAATTGATCTTCATCTTTATTATTCACTAGACAATAGTTGATGTTTGCACTAGTACTTTTATACTATCCTCATGGAGGCGATACTCATACTCACTACTTTATTACTTGATAATGACCTATGCACTTGCAGTTTGTTAATGTGCATTTTGGCACATCAATGGCTAAGGAAACCTTGGGTATTACATTCTACCCGTTTTAGAAAATTTGTCCTTGAATTTTCAAAACTGGTATTCCTTATTCATAAAGAAAATGAAAATACTTAAGTTGCATGTTGCAGTTGTTTTCCCATACACCATCATTATCTCTCTAAATTCTATATCATTTTCTTATTATCCTAATTATTCAAATCTTTCTAATAATTTCATTTTAGTAACAACTCTTATAACATAACATCCATTATGATATCTATGTTACCTCAATTTCCTCAACCATCAAATATGTAATATCTCTTTTCTTACTTAGCATAGTATAAGTTTATTACCTCTTGTCAAACTCATCATGAGCTTAAGAATCTCAGGGTAATTTAAATACTTTAGAGTTTCTTAACTTAATGATTCTTTCAAACACTTCACCTTGGATTATAATATTTAAAGCACTATATAGATATCTCATTGTTTCATTCTAAACCTCTAGAAGAGTAATTTAAAATGCTGTAATCCCATGTTCAGTGGCCATGGTCACTCTCAATACTCATTACAAATTACAAGTACCAACACTTTAGACAAGCCATCATCATTTCTACTCTTTACTTACTATTAAAGAGATTTTTTCGTAAATAATCAATCCTTAATCCTTTATATCTGTAAGGAATTAATCATTTATTTTATCAAACTAAATTTTCAATCAATTCATCTTTTTTTAAAGGTTATTCTACAACTTTGATTGCTTTATCATCTTTTGAATATATAATAAATATATAGTATATGCATACTTATCTATAAATGAGATACATAACAAAGCTCACCTTAAATCCTTCATTAACTTATATGTCTTATCTCTATATACCAATTTCACAATTTTAAATCAAATCCTTATAATTCTTTAGAATCTCAAATTAGCATATAGGTATTCTTAGATTCTTTTTTATTACTAATTATCTCAACTACTCCAAAGTTTAATATTCTTGTCATTTTCATACTTGATCATATATATGCCCACATACACACTTATGTAGTCAAATATACAGTTATTTCCTTGTATGCATAGTTCATCTTTGTCATTTTCACATTTATGTGTATTATCTTTTACTTTGAATTTAGAACTTGATTCTTTTTTCTACTTTTCCTTAATTTTCATCAATTGCATTTCCTTGTCCTTTGAGTCTTACACTTCGCTTATGGTTTTTATTTTCACTTAGAGTAATCTAACAATATTCATGCTTCATCTTCCTTTAATCATAATCCTTTATTAGTAGTTATTTCTAATTTCTTAATAATAGATCTTATTGCATATTATTGTATGGAAGGGACTACTCATCAACTTTGTGACATCCCAACTTTTGAGATATGACGGTCTTAGAACATAGAGAGACATAAGTTCACCAACACCCATAGAACCCACTTATACATATATAAATATTGCCTAGGATCGTACCAAAACCCTATACATTAACTTAAAAACCTTTTATAAAGGAAAAAACTTAAGTTGAAGAAGCTAAAAAAAATATACTTTAATATAATCCATAAGGAAATAATAACAAAACTCCAAATAAAGTCACCAGCATAATATCCCAAAATAACTCTTGGAGTGTCTAAGGACTCAACATAGTATGGTATTATTATAACTTTGACAAGGGAATTTCCCAAGCGAAGTAGGTAGCTTGAGTAATCACCTTGCCTCCTCATAATGCTCACTTGGAACCACACAAGGAAGAAAGGGTAAGATAGATGATCTCAATGAGTAAACAATAAGGATTATACAATAACACATATCCCTTAGAAAAGGCTCATAGCTCATAACTCATAGTTCATGATTCATAGTATGCAATTTAGAAAAGTTCGCAAAAATCACACTTATAACACATAACACATAAAGTAAAGGTTGTTGCCATAATCACTTGAACACATAGAGTGAAAGCTATTGCCATAATCACTCGAACATATTGAGAGAAGGCTATTGCCATAATTACTCAAACACATAGATGATGATTGCTCACATCGGCACGGGGATTTTGGCATAAAAAGGGTTATGGGTACCATAGCTAGAGCTACTGGTGATCGCTTATAAAAATAGCATTAAAGAAATGCAATTACATGTGGCACAATAACAATAGATGTTTAGCTTATCAAACAAAAGATAAAACAATGTAGTTCCAGAAAGGATATAAGTTAGGGCAATAATCACAAAGAATCTTTATTATAATTAAGTAATAAAAAATGGTTTAGGACCAAATGTCCTTTGGCAACTCAAGCATAAAAAGAAATCATTTAGTCATAATTAAAAGTAGGAAAGAACTTGGATTTCAAGATATCAAAGGTTCACATAACATGATAACTTGTACTTGTAACTTGAACATAATGTTTACTCACCTTATGGTTCCTTTGCTCTTAGTACTTGTAGCCCTCTTAAAGTTCTAATAATCCTCAAGCTCTATGATACATTATAATTTAATACATAGCATTTACTTAATCATCATGCTATCCTATCCCATAACTACCCTATGTACATATCACATTCACATACACTTAGAGTTTCACTTAGAAGTGCACTCATCACTTGCACATAACATGTTGACTTTTATAATCTTGCATAATTTGCCTTTATAAGCCCATATAAAAACACATAATAACTCATATCATGACTTTTCTAAAGTTAAAGACCACATATCATGATTTCAATATCAATTCAATTTAACATTCAACTTAACATACTTATCACCTTTAACTTATCAAGTAGCCTTTCAAGTATCATACCTATCTCTTATGACCAATTCGTACAATCAACCTTGTCATCCATTTAAGATCATTAACTCATTATAAAACTTATTTCCCATGTCAATTAATAATATAGCATATTAATCACATCATAGAAATAGGGGTAGGAAACCCTAGATATACCCTATTGTCTCTAGACTTTTCTAGAGTTATTCCTTCATCCAACATGCAATTAACCATTTATCATCTATGTATACATGTTAATAATCATTAAAATACAACATATAAAAATTATAGACATTGAAATAAAAATCCCTACATTGATCGAATGCCCTATCCAATGAAGACATGAATTTTTTTTACTTTTCACACTTTCCATTTATTATAGTAATATGCAAAAACATGGTTTAAAGTAAGATTTTTCATGTCATCAAAACAAAAATCATTTTAGAACATGAACACATAGGAATTGGCACCCAAATAGATTTATATGCATGAATATTTTCCAACTTTAGGTGTTAGGGTGAAAACTATGAATCTTTCTTATTTTCGGTACTTTTCGGTCATTACAGTAATATATAAAGAAATGATTTAAACCATGATTTTTCATCCAATCATAGCAAAAATTATTTTATAACATGAATACATACAAATTGGCAACCATAGACCATATTTATGCATGAAAATTCTAAGTTTAGGGTTTAGAGCGAAAATCATGAATTTTCTTGCTTTTTTGTATTTTTAGATCATTATAGTAATATATAAAAATATAATTTAACTTGATATTTTTCATCTAAACATAATAAAAATAAGTTTACAATGCCCCCTTATTGAATTTATGCATGAAAATTCCAACTTGAGTTTTAGGGTTCACCTTTGGAGGATTCGCGTAGAGAGGTTTGTATTTTCAGTAGAAAAATTGATTTCTCTCTCAAAAATTAACCTAGGCCAAATTTAATCAATGAAAATTAGTAAATATTTAGTTCAAAAAAATTTTCTCATGATTAGTTTCGTAAAAATCCAATAGCAAATTGAAAGGAAATAAAAGGAAAAACTTACGAAATGGTTGCGAAATTGCAAAATTTGAAGGTATTTTGTGAATTTCAGTAGATAAATTATTTTTGAGAGAATTTTCTGCTGGAAATATGAAGAATTGTCTAAACAAGGGCTGGCTGAATTTCTCTTTTTATAATTAGGATTTTGGACAATTTTCAATATTACCCTTAATGAACTAGGTGAGGAGTGTTTTGATGTAGTAGGCTTTTGGGAATTTAGCCTTTTTATTTATTTTATGGGCTGATTATATGTAATTAAAAATAAAATATTTTTCCTATTATTTTTATTAAAATTCTCCCCAAAACATTTATTTAAAAATACTTTAAAAATGCTCATAAAAATTATTTTATGTTAAAAAATCGCAGTGTGCATGGAAATTCACTTCATGTGAAATAAATTATTTTATGCATATGCACTTCATATAAATCACTTATTTCACAATAAATATTCATTTTATGCATATTAGAATTAATCTAACATGCCACATACTCAACAATCACACCACACATGAATTTTCATGACAGCACATATTTTGACATAATAGCTCTAAATTCAAGAAATCAATCTCAAAACTCCTAAGGTAGGGTGTGGGTTGTTACATTCTCTCCCCTTAAAAGAAATTCATCTTCAAATTTAATTACTTACTTGTACATTCTTGAAAAACTGGGGATGCTTCTATCGCATCCGTTCGTTAGCTTCCTAAATACATTTATCTAGTCTATGATTACACTAGTGGGCCTTAATCATAAGTATCTCATTGATACACAAATTTCTCCCCATCCTTAGTTTGAAATTCTACTTTTTTTCTCAACGATCAATACAAGCTCTATACTCATATGGCCAATCCATTCCTAAGATCACATCGAATTCTAGGACACCAAGTTCTAACAATTCTATAAGAAGCTTCCATCTATCAATATCTACCTCACAGTCCTTAAACATATACTTTACTTCCCTCATTATTCCCAAAGGAGTCGACACTACTAAGGGTTTATTAATTAATTCCTTACTACCGAGACTTTTACCAAAATGCATAGCACCATAATCAATCAAGCATCTTGTATTAAAAATTAGAATGGGAATAATACCTTCTTCTTTTAAATCACACTAGATAAAAATTCATCCTTTGACTATACTCGATATCTACATAAGTGATAGAGAAATCCCTAGCTTTTTTGTTGTTTTAGCCTATAGGGTAGCATCTATGCCACAAATTCCTTAATGTACTTCACTTACTTCCTACTACATACTTATGTATATATAATGTAACTAATTTATTTCATTCTCCTACTGATCATTTCTAAATATCATTTCTCTTCTTATGGCATCAATCAATATTATCATTTAATAACTCCATATAATTCATATATCAAACCATTGTATCATGTAAATATTTCATACCTCATAACATTATACCTATCAATCATTAATCTAAATTGGATCAAAACTTAGTCAACTTCTCTTTCTAACCACTTAACCCTACTATCAAAATATCATACTTAGCATGCATTTAACATGAACACCCATTATATAATATCACATCACAGGACACATATCACTTAGCATATATCACATATCATGGCATGTACGTTGTATCCTAATCACATAACACATAACCTATAGCATAATGAGCTCTCCTATCATATTAAAAGCCAATCATCTCCTAGGTAATAAAAGATCAAACCCAAGCCAAATAGCTAATTAGTCATATAATATCATTCATATCTTATAAGTTCTATACCGACAGGCTAATGGTTACCTACTACTAGCAGGAGTCTCAATTGTGTCTCTTATTATTGGCTCCTTGCTCTTGAGGTTGAGATGGTCTAAGTGGTGGAGGTGTCGAGGTCACATTTCCTGAATGTCTCATCCGTAGGCAGTCCTTAATGAAATGACCCATCTGTCCACATTTCAGACATTCAAAATGCTTCTTGCCATAATGGCCACAAGACCTAGGTGAAGATTCCTTTCCTGGACCTCCTCCTCCTTCTCTGTGTTAGCCTCCCTGACCCTTGCCCTTATGCTTACCCTTTTGTTCACATTCAGCATGCTCGCGTCTCTCAGCTCTATATCTCTTTTCCATTATGTTGGCCTTATCTATCAGTTTAGCCAAGGTCGAGAATTCAGTTGCCACCAATGAGTTGAATAATAGTGTGATCAACCCTCTTAGGAAGTGATTGATGCGGCTACCTTTAGTAGGAACGATGTTGACAGCAAACTTGCTAAGTTGATTAAACTCCTTACTATAATCTGATACTAACATTCCAGGTTTATGCTTCAGCTAATCGAACTGTAGCACCTTATCTTGCCTTTCACCTTCAGGCAAGAATTGATCCATCATCTCTTGCTTAAACTCTGTCCACATAGGTGGGTCACCTCCATATAGTCACTCCTCTATATTCCTTTCCTACCAATACCATGCCTCCTTCTTAAGTTGGAGTCCTACCAACTCAATCACTGTAGCATCAGAGCATGATAGTTGCGGACTAGCTTGTCCATCTCATCCAAGAATTCATGAGGGTAGTCACCCTCCTCATCGCAAAAGATAAGTGGTGTGAGGCCTCGTTCAAGCACCTGGTCTGATTCGCTAAAGGGAATAGAAAATGCCTATTTAGGAGAAACTTTAAGATTAGAACTTGCTGTGAGTTCAGAAAATTGTATTTTGTAAATCGTAATTTGCAAAAGAAGTCACCACTTCAACTTTGTTTATTTTAGTTAGGAAAATTAAAGGAAAAACTCAATTTGATTGACTCCAAAATTATACCATTTATAAAAGCACTAATCCTCGAATGACCAAAAAGGGCTCGAGGACTAAGTTTTGGTTAAAACAATACAAAAAAAAATAGTTTGGCTTAAATATAAAATAGCTTTTAAAAAGAAGATTTAATGTGTGCATGAACAGGTATAATATGATGTATGAAAAAAATATTATTTGTGCAATACATGGCAAATATGAGATAATGACAATTATAAAATGTGAAAAATAAAGAAAAACTACTTAAAACTATTACAAGTTAAAATACCAAATTCAGGGGATCTTTCTTTTAGCCCTTATGGGTCATAGAGAAAGCACACATTCTCCAAATATAAATTAAACAACTAAAATAATAATAAAATTATGACAACTCACATCTACCCTAGGAGTTTTAGTGACAAATTATTTGAATTTAGGCTTATTGTGACAAATTGTGTGACTATATGAAAATTCATGTGTGACGTGATTTATGAGTTTGGACCATGTTAAATTAATTTTAATATACCTAATATGAATTATTATTATGAAATAAATGATTTGAATAAAATGCATTAGCATTAAATAATTTACTTTTCATAAAATGAATTTTCATGTAAAAAGGCAATTTTTAAGCATAAAATAATTTTATGAGTATTTTTAAAATATTTTTAAATAAATATTTTGGGGAAATTTTAATGAAAATCATAAGAAAAATATTGTATTTTTAATTACCCATAATCAGCCCCTAAATTAAATGAAAAGCCCAAATACACAAAAGCCCACTACACTAAAACACTCCTAACCTAGCTCATTAAGGGCAAACTTGGAAATTACACCCCAAACCCTAATATATAATGAAAATTTCAGCTAGCACTCTCATTCCAGCAGCCATCACTCCATTTTTCTGTATCTTGGCAGAAAAATTCTCTCAAAATATTTCTCTCAACCGAAATTAAGAAAACATCTTTCCATTTCGCGATTTCTTGACCGTAATCGT
Source organism: Reutealis trisperma (assembly GCA_947687605.1). Classification (NCBI taxonomy): domain Eukaryota; kingdom Viridiplantae; phylum Streptophyta; class Magnoliopsida; order Malpighiales; family Euphorbiaceae; genus Reutealis; species Reutealis trisperma. The sequence continues at coordinate 400,424 of CANTUT010001278.1, read as the reverse complement.
AAGTTTTTCTTCTTTTTCTATTTCTAAACTAATTTCTATAAAATAAATTCTGTGAAAATTATTTTGAACTAGCTGATTACTAATTTCTATAGATTTGATTCTGTTTGAGTGAGTTTTTGGGAGAGAAAATCTATTTTCTACTGAAAACATGATTCTTTCTGCGAGATTTCTCCAAAGGTGAATTCTATAACTTAAAATCACAATTTTTGTGCATAAAAATCATAAGGGGGGTGATTTGTGTGTGGTTGTGCTCTAAAATGATTTTTGATTTGTTTTGATGGAAAATATTGGAATAAATAATATTTCTGCATATTTCTGCGATGACCGAAAAGTTTCGAAGAACAAAGGAGTTCAAGGTTTTGTGTTGGAACTTGGAAGTTGGAAAATTTTATTCTTGAATGGACATATGGCTGCTGATTTGTATGAGGAAGTGCTCTAATATGAAATTTGTTTTGTTTAAATGAAAAATAATGATTTGAATCATGTGTCTGTTTATTGCTGAAATGAACGAAAAGCACAGAAAGCGCAAAAACTCATGATTTTTCACCTAAGCCTTTAAACTTGGAAAATTTTTGTATAATCCCATCTATAGCTGCCGAACCATGTATGGATGTGTTCTAAAATGATATTTGCTATGATTGAATGAAAAATAATGGTTTAAACAACATGTTTGCATATTTCTGAAATGATCGAAAAATACCAAAAACAAGAAAACTCATAGTTTTGTGCTCTATAATTCAAAAGGATGAATTTTTATGTATAAACAACACTATGTGTGGCTGATTCATATGGATTTAAATTCTAGAATGATTTTTGTTATGTTTACATGAAAAATCTTGGTTCAAAAATGTTTTTACATATTTCTAAAATAGACGGAAAGTGCGAAAATAAGAAGAATTTGGTTTTAACTTGATGATGCGTTCGGCCTACATGAACATTTTTGTCCCAATGTTTATAAATTTTATGTGATGTGTTTTGATGATTATTGACTTGTATGTATGTATAATTAATGATAAAATTGCATGTTACTAGAAGGTATGACCCTAGACAAGCTTAAATGCATTTTGGTATACTTAAGGTATACTTAAGATATCTTAACATTATTTTGTGTTTAGAATGCAAATGTGGTTGAGAAATATGGAACTAGATGTTATGATGACTTGATAATGAACATTTGGTTATGATTTGATGAAGTGAAAGGGATCATAAGAGTTAAGCATTACGCCTGAAAGGTAAATTATTAAGATGACATATATGGAAGTGTAAAGTGAACTAAGATAATTGTTAAAGTGAATTGATATTGAGGTAATAATATTGTGATGACCTTAAAAAGGTATTAATGTGATTGCAATGTGTTTTCATGTGAGCTTAAAAGGCCTAAGTGTGCAAGACTTTCAAAGTCAACATGCTATGTGCAAGTGACGAGTGCACCAATATGTGGACTCTAAGTGTATGTGTATGCTATATGTGAATGGGGTAGTTATGGGATAGGAGCATCATGAGTAAATAAATACTAAATATTAAATCAAATATTATGTTAGAGTTTGAGGAGCTTTAGAAGTGCAAAGGGGACTACATGTACTAGGAGCAAAGGAACCCCAAGGTGAGTAAACATCATTTCATCCTACAAGTGTGAGTAAACATCGTATTCATCCTACAAGTGTGAGTAAACATCGTATTCATCCTACAAGTGTGAGTAAACATCGTATTCATCCTATAAGTGTGAGTAAATATCGTATTCATTCTTCAAGTGTGGACAAATGCCACATTCATGTTATAAGTGTGAACAACATCATGTTGTGTTATAAGAATGTGATATATTGTTATATGAGCCTTTGTGATATTTGAAACCCAAGTTCTTTCTATTCTAAATATTATTATATGATTTCTTTGGTAAGCTTGGGTTGCCAAGGGACACTTGATCCAAAACTATTTTGTTTATCCTAATGAGGATTTCTTGTGATTAACACACTAACTTACAATCTTTCTGGAACTACACTATCATTGTATCTTTTGCTTGAAAGCTAAACCACTATTGTTATTAGAATACATGTTATTATTGCTTGATGTGATATTGTTAATTATGATTACTATTAGCTGTAGCTATGGTACCTTTACCCTTTATGCAGAATCCTCGTGCTGATGCAGGTAATCATCGAAACCTGTGCACATGGTCTTAACTCGATGGATAGGGGTAGTGTATCCACCTCTGCTAGAAGGGTCAGTTCTAGCCGTAGAGCCTGATTAGCTTTATGCCTTATAAGTGATAGGAGTTGGAATTTGGTATAAGGCCACCTCTCCTCAATGTGTTTGAGTGATAAAGCAATAGCCTTCACTCTTTATAAGTGATAAGTGTGATTTCTGCAAAATTGCCAAATTGAACCCTTGCTAAATTACAACCTGATTCATGAATTATAAGTCATGAAATAAGTGTATAAGCTCTGTGTTTCCTTTTCAAAAGAATATGTGATAATGTATGTGCCTTTTCATTTACTCATTGAGATCATCTATCTCACCCCTTTTTCCTTGTGTGGTTCCAGGTGAGCAAATGTAAGGAGGCAAGGTGATGGCTTAAGCATTCTACTTTGCTTGGGGAATTCCTTGTCCAAGTTATCAATAATTTAATTTTTATGAAGTCTTGTCATTAGATGCTCCGGGAATGTTGATTGATACTTATTGATACATATTATTTTTCCCTATGGATTTTATATGTAATGATTTATTTTAGTCTTTCACAAATTTATGGTATTCATCTAAATGTTTTAAATGAGTTAATGTAAGAGGTTTGGTAAGATCCTAGGCATGATTTGTTTATATGTAAGTGGGTTCTATGGGCATGGGTGACCTTATGTCTCCCCATGTTCTAGGACCATCATATCTCTAAGGTTAGGATGTGACAAAGGTGGTATCAGAGCCGTAGTTTAAAAGTCTAGTTTAGGCTTGTTTTATATGAGTTGCTTAAGTAAAATCCTGGAGCATAGGAATATTTCCTGTCATGTCACATGTAGTTTATCGCTAGCATAGTTCTGCAAAATCCTAGTAGATTTTAGTAATCCTTGTTATTGTTTGCCTGCCTTACGATTCTTTTGACAGATGACCAAGAAGATTATGCCTGCTCGAGGACCATGACCCAGAGCGCCCCATGTGACCTGTAAAAGGACTTGGCCAGAGATGCTCGAGAAAATTGTAACTGTGATTCGCCCCATGAAAGAGAAAACCCCTAACAAAGAGGAGGACCCCGAGGAGCGCTTAGATCCTGATTGGGTATATAGTAAGGTTCAAAAATTGGGGGATAACTATTCATACTTGAAGGAGGAAAATTGACGTCTTAAGGTTATGATCTATGTACTAAGAGAGGATATGGAGCAACTCAGGTCAAGGATTATTGAGCATAGAGGAGATTACTCACCAGTGAGGTCTGTGTCTTCAGCTAATCGCCATCAAGATAGAGATCTTCTTTGCTACTGATGTGGCAGCAGTGGCCATGTCACTCTTGATTGCTCTAGAGGTGGACACGAGAATTAGGCTGAGTAGATATGATGATCAACGTAACAACATAGCAATTTATATGATATGAATGATTTTCCTTGATTGCCTAGTTACCTAGTATGAGATGATTTCTTTCATTATTATGATATGTTGTGATATTATGAGATATATGCTACATGATTATAATATGTGATATGTGCAAAACTATGTGATATGCAATTCATACATGACATGTGCTTAGTGATGTGATATGGTAAATGCATGATAATGTGTGATAGGATAAGGGGGAGATTAAATGGGTTAGGATAGGGGATTAGTACTAAATTCCCTTATTATGATAGACAGAATGCCTCACCAAGAAGAAGATTCACACAGTTGCCCAATCCATTAGGGCTAATGATGATGTTATATCGGACACTGCATCAAATGTTGCCTCTGCACTTGTATGGTCAAGAGAAAGATCCAACTAAGATTAAAGATTGATAGGTATAATGTTATGAGGTATGAAATGCTTACATGTTACTATAGTTTGATAAATGAATTATATGGAGTTATTAAATGATAATTGTGATTGATGTCATAGAAAGAGAAATGATAGTTAGTAATAATTAATAGGAGAATGAAACGAATCAGTTACATTATACATAAGTATATGGTATGAAGTAAATGAAGTGTATTAAGGAATTTGGGGTTTAGATACTATCATATAGAGTAGAATAGTAAGAAAGGTAGGAAGTTCTCTATCACTTATATAGATATCGAGTATAGTCAGGGGAGGAATTTTTATCTAGTGTGATTTAAAAAGAAAAAGGGATTATTCCCATTTAAAGTTCTGGTACAAGATGCTTGATTGGTTCTAGTGCTACAGATTCATTTGTATCTCAATATTTTGCTAGGAGTCTCGGCAGAGATAAGGAATAAATTAATGAACCCTTAGTAGTGTTGACCCTTTAGGGAGAAATGATGGAAGTAAGGTATTGTTTAAGGTTTGTAAGGTAGACATTGATTGACAAAAACTTCTTGTATTGACTATAGAGGAAAGCAATTAAAATTTTAAGTCAAGGATGGGAGATATTGGTGTATCAAGGAGATATCTATGATTAAGGTTTACTAGCGTAATCATGGAATGGATGAGTATACTTAGGACATTGAGGAAGGGATACAATAGAAGCATCCCTAGTTTTTTTGAGAATATGTGAGAAAATATTGAAATTCAAGGACGAATTTCTTTTAAAAGGGGGAGATATAAAAGTATAAGTATTATCAGATTTGTAATGTTGATAAAAGGATAAGCATGATGCTAGTAGAGATTCTTCGGTGATGAGATTCCTTTGAGTATATAGGGTGCAATTAGAGTATAAGGATTTAAACTTTTATAAGATGATAGATGTTAAGGTCACATGAATTATAAATTTGAGGATCTATAAGGACTTGATCTATTAGAGTATAACATGATTTTAAGATAAAATGTTCTAGATTTGATTTAATTATGTACTTGCATCTAGTGTGTCTGTCTATATGCATTGAGTTTTGCTTTACAAAATCATACATCATGAACCGCATCGAGCATTGCATTAAGGTTGCATGTCACATGCAAGGATGAAAATGTTTTAGTTCTTATAAATGATCCTATGCAATTTTGAAAATTTAAATAGTTTTGAACATACTTGAAAGGGATTGGAGTCCTCTGGATGAGAAATGTTTGGGGGCATTAGATGCAATGATGTTCAATTGAGGTTATTGGAAAATTTAGTAGTAATCTTTAGTACAGGAAGAATTTTTATTGAGATAACCTAGAATGGCATGAATTTGGAAAGATATAAGAGTTGCATAAAGATTTTATTGAATAGCAATGGTATTAGAAGGTTTATTATTTTAATATGGATAAGTTAAATGATTAGGAATGGAAAGTATCTCAAGATGCAAGTGGAAACGTAAAGTGAGATGATATAATGAGCTAAAGGTATGAAAATTATGAGGCATTAGGTAATTAGGTCATGATAATGACGTATATATTTTTTAGAAGGGAGTAAGTCTGAAATAGTAATAAGAAGTTTATTTGGGATTATAAATTAATAGGATGCAAGTTCGTTTGGGATATGATATATATAAGAATGTTTGTTAAGTTTAAATATGTTTTAATTAATAAATGATGGGAGTGTAGAAATTATAATGTTAGCAAGGTATTAAATACAAAAATATTTATTGAGGTTATAATATATTAAGTAATAATTATTAATATTAAAAGTGAATTATCAAATATCAATTGGAGTTATTAATTTGGAATTATCTGTTGGACTCTTATAGGACTAATATGATAAATAATGAATGGAAGTAATGAGTAAGGTGTTATTATATATGTTAACATTACTAGAGATATAAGGAAATGAAATGCCTGGGATTATATGTGATTAAAGGTAAAATTAAAGGTTCTATTACTTTTGTTTGAAGTTAAGGGGATATAAAATTATTAAGGATTAGTTTTAAGAATTGTTTGAACAAGAGATTAACATAGGTGTAGAATAAGCTAAAAGTTTATCGATTTGATTCTTTTGACAGATTGTGAGTATGTGCCTTACTGTATTTGATAAGTTAACTGTAGTTAGATATTGAGGTTGAGTGGCGCAGCAGAAGTGTGGCAGAGAAGTTAAGTAAAGTGTGTTATGCTGCTAGATTTGGAAATTCGAGGATGAATTTCTTTTAAGGGGGGAGAATGTAACAACCCACATCTACCCTAGGAGTTTTAGTGACAAATTACTTGAATTTAGGCTTACTGTGACAAATTGTGTGACTATATGAAAATTCATGTGTGACGTGATTTATGAGTTTGGGCCATGTTAAATTAATTTTAATATGTCTAATATGAATTATTATTGTGAAATAAATGATTTGAATAAAATGCATTAGCATTAAATAATTTATTTTTCATAAAATGAATTTCATGTAAAAAGACGATTTTTAAGCATAAAACAATTTTATGAGTATTTTTAAAATATTTTTAAATAAATATTTTGGGGAAATTTTAATGAAAATAATAAGAAAAATATTGTATTTTTAATTATCCATAATCATCCCCTAAATTAAATAAAAATCCCAAATACCCAAAAGCCCACTACACTAAAACACTCCTAACCTAGCTCATTACGGGCAAACTTGGAAATTACACCCCAAACCCTAATATATAATGAAAATTCCAGCCAATACTCTCATTCTAGTAGCCATCACTCCATTTTTCTGCATCTTGGCAAAAAAATTCTCTCAAAATATTTCTCTCAACCGAAATTAAGAAAACACCTTTCTATTTCGCGATTTTTTTACAGTAATCATAAGTTTTTCTTCTCTTTCTATTTCTAAACTGATTTCTATAAAATACATTCTGGGAAGATTATTTTGAACTGGTTGATTACTAATTTCTATAGATTTGATTCTGTTTGAGTGAGTTTTTGGGAGAGAAAATCTATTTTCTATCAAAAACACGATTCTTTCCGCGAGATTTCTCCAAAGGTGAATTCTATAACTTAAAATCACAATTTTTATGCATAAACATCATAGGGGGGCAATTTGTGTGTGGTTGTGTTCTAAACTGATTTTTAATTTCTTTTGATGGAAAATATTGGAATAAATAATATTTTTGCATATTTCTGCGATGATCGAAAAGTTTCCAAGAACAAAGGAGTTCAAGGTTTTGTGTTGGAACTTGGAAGTTAGAAAATTTTATTCTTGAATGGACATATGGCTACTAATTTGTATGAGGAAGTGCTCTAATATGATATTTGTTTTGTTTAGATGAAAAATAATGATTTGAATCATGTGTCTGTTTATTGCTGAAATGAACAAAAAGCACGAAAAGCATGAAAACTCATGATTTTTCACCTAAGCCTTTAAACTTGGAAAATTTTTGTATAAATCCCATCTATGGCTGCCAAATCATGTATGGATGTGTTTTAAACTAATATTTTCTATGATTGAATGAAAAATAGTGGTTTAAACAACTTGTTTGCATATTTCTGAAATGACTGGAAAATACCAAAAATAAGAAAACTCATGGTTTTGTGCTCTATAATTCAAAAGGTTGAATTTTTATGTATAAACAACACTATGTGTGGCCAATTCATATGGATTTAAATTCTAGAATATTTTTGTTATGTTTACATGAAAAATCTTAGTTCAAGCCATGTTTTTACATATTTTTGAATTAGACGGAAAGTGCGAAAAGAAGAAGAATTTGGTTTTACCTTGATGATGCATTCGGCCTACATGAACATTTTTTCCCCAATGTTTATAAATTTTATGTGATGTGTTTTGATGATTATTGACTTGTATATATGTATAATAAATGATAAAATTGCATGTTAGTGGAAGGTACGACCCTAGACAAGCTTAAATGCATTTTGGTGTACTTAAGGTATACTTAAGGTATCTTAACATTATTTTGTGTTTAGAATGCAAATGTAGTTGAGAAATATGGAACTAGATGTTATGATGACTTGATGATGAACATTTGGTTATGAGTTGTGAAGTGAAAGGGATCATAAGAGTTGAGCATGATGCTTGAAAGGTAAATTGTTAAGACGACATATATGGAAGTGTAAAGTGAACTAAGATAATTGTTAAAGTGAATTGATATTGAGGTAATAATATTTTGATGACCTTAAAAAGGTATTAATGTGATTGCAATGTGTTTTTATATGAGCCTAAAAGGCCTAAGTGTGCAAGACTTTCAAAGTCAATATGCTATGTGTAAGTGACGAGTGCACCTATATGTGGACTCTAAGTGTATGTGTATGCTATATGTGAATGGGGTAGTTATGGGATAGGAGCATCATGAGTAAATAAATACTAAGTATTAAATCAAATATTATGTTAAAGTTTGAGGAGCGTTAAAAGTGCAAAGGGACCTACGTGTACTAGGAGCAAAGGAACCCTAAGGTGAGTAAACATCGTTTCATCCTACAAGTGTGAGTAAACATCGTATTCATCCTACAAGTGTAAGTTATCAATAATACAATTTTTATGAAGTCTTGTCATTAGATGCTCTGTGAATGTTGATTGATACTTATTGATACATATTATTTTTCCCTATGGATTTTATATGTAATGATTTATTTTAGTCTTCCGCAAATTTATGGTGTTCATCTAAATGTTTTAAATGAGTTAATGTAAAAGGTTTGGTAAGATCCTAAGGCAAGATTTGTTTATATGTAAGTGGGTTCTATGGGCGTGGGTGACCTTATGTCTCCCTATGTTCTAGGACCGTCATATCTCTAGGGTTAGGATGTGATAAAAATAATTGTAATAAAAAGAACTAAAGTTTCAATTTTTATTTAAGAAAAGCAATTTCAATCCTAAACTATATGAATAAGGTGATAGAGAGAAGAAGTTGTTAATTTTAGCGGAGTTGAATGCCTTAGAGACGACAAGCCTGCGTATCCTTTTGAATGGGAATCAAACCCCACGTAGTCCTTCCTTCTTGCAAAGGAGGGATTTTTTAAGTCATTGCCTTTGTTATCATGTTTTGATTGATTTTAAGGACTTAGAGATTTGTTAATTAGGTCATATTTTAACTAGCAAAAATTAGATCTTTTCATATTTAGACCTGAAATTGAAAAGGAAAAGGAAAGAACTTTTACCTTTGGCTTTCAGCGGGGAGGAACATAGGGAGCGAGTTTGGCACCAAATCTAAGTTCCACCTTTTCTTAGCGATGGCATGAGTACTCTTTTCGAAAGAAGGACTTTTGAATAGTGTGAACTCTTCATGGAGGGACTTGGATCATACCTTTGCTTGAGTACCATGAATTCCCTTTTGAAAAAAATAACTTGAATTGCACCTTTTCTTGATTAGGCGGCTTAGAGAGATGATTTGAGATGATTAGGAGGCTTATGAATAGAGTTTTGAGATGATTGGGAAGCTTATGAATAAGGCTTAAGGTGATTAAGAAACTTATTATTAAGGTTTGATGTGATGAGGGAGGTTTTAGAATGGGATTTTAGAGATTTGGAGGTTTAGAAAGAGGATTTTGATGATTGGAAAGCTTAGGAATAGGGTTTAGAAAGCTTTATGGAGAGTATAGAAGCATTTCATTGTGTGTTGAAGTTGTTAGGAGGTGTTAGGTATTTATAAGGGGAGTTTGGGGCTTAAAAAGGTGAATTTTTGATGTGGAAAGTAGGAAAAACGCACTGCGGTAACTTGTTTTGGGCTGCCGTAACCGCAAAGGGCTTTGTAATAACCTTAGTGCCAGCCGTGGTAGCCAATTGGCTACCACAAGGACCTCTGCAGTAACTGTAGAGAGGCTGCGATAACCGTGACCGGCTGCAAGTTGTCGTAGCTCATTTTTTATCCAATTTGAGCTTAGCTTGATTCTATGGGTTCGTAATCAAATGCTAATCATCTGAAGGTGTAAGTTTTAAGAAATTTATTTTTCAATGGGGTGCTACCCCGCACCCCTCATGGGACACTGCCCGCTTGACCCCTGCCTGCTAACCGGCTAACAAGACTACCGTTTGCATAGTGCATAAATCTTAGCAAGTGTCAAGCTGCGGTCAGATCCTAAGGGTGCAAATTTGAGGGTTCATAGCTACCCCCTCATCTAGATTAGCTTTGAGCAAAAGGTGATTCTGATGATAGTGAACCCTGGAATGAGGGATGGTAAGATGAACCAAATAGATGCCTACGTCAGCGTGTAGACATGTTTAGGTGAAAATGGTTGATTTTTAAAAAAATGGTGAAAAAAAGGAACCACAGGGATGCCTCAATGATCTAAACATTTATAGGTGAAATGATCCTAAGGCTATCCTAAGATGGTCTGATTAAAAGGGATACTTAATTCAAATTTGAGGTATAAATCCTAAGGCTATCCTAGGATGAGTTCGATTAAAAGAGATGCCTAATTTAGATTTAAGGTAGGGATCCTAAGGCTATCCTAGGATGAGTCCAATTAAAAGAGATATCTAATTCAAATTTAAGGTATGGATCCTAAGGCTATCCTAGGATGAGTATGATTAAAAGAGATACCTAATTTAGATTTAAGGTATGCATCTTAAAGCTATCCTAAGATGGGTCTGATTAAAAGAGATACCTAATTCAGATTTAAGGTGTGGATCCTAAGGTTATCCTAGGATGAGTCTGATTAAAAGAGATACCTAATTCATATTCAAGGTATGGATCCTAAGGCTATCCTAGGATGAGTCTAATTAAAAGAGATACCTAATTCAGATTTAAGGTATGGATCCTAAGGTTGTCCTTTCTAGTAGGAGCTATAAAATGATATTATTGTTTGGTAGGAATGATGACAACCCTATTTGATAGGAAAGAGATGATCCATTGTGATTCGGAAGTCTGACTTACAACTTATTCTGTTGTGAAATGCATCTGACTATGCAATGATTGGATATCTTGAACCTGTGAAGAGTTAATTTGGTAGGAGAGTGTTGTGCTTCTGGGAGAAAGATGCCTCTACTTTGGAAAGGTGAATATTTGGAAGGGAGGTGCCCCCATTTTAAGATGATAAAGGAAAGCAGTTTAGGTTTTTTTTTTTTTTTTTTGGCTGATTGGCTAGCTTAGAGGTGAAATGGGCATGTCAGGTATGAGGCTAGTTGGTCAATGGCTATTATTTTGGCTTAGAAAGAAGTCACTTTGAGTGGTTAAACCAAGTACGACTTGAAGAGGTTGGACAGAGTTTAGGTGTGTTTGGTTTGCAATATTGTCTGGCTTAAGGCTGAATTGGAAAGCTTGAATAAAGGGGACAAGTCCCTTGAGATGATAACATTTAGATCAGGTCTAGTTTTAGGGAAGGTTAAGTTTAGCAATTGACTTAGTCAGTTATGGCCTTCTGGTTTTGGCTTTAGGGGAGATTTGTTTAGAATGAGTGCATTATCTTAGAAGGCTGAGTCAAGTTTAGCAAGGTTCATTTGGAAGCTCAATCTAGTTTGGCTTTGTGAGAGATCATATTAGATGCTCAATCAAGTTATGGCCTTTTGGTGAGTTCATTTGGAAGGCTTGGCTAGATTTTTTTTTTTTTTAAGATTTTGTCAGAAAGATCAGGTTAGGATGCTAGACCTAGGAGGCTAATCTTGGCTTTAGAGGAAAAGGTCAGGCTAGGCAATTAATTTTGAAAGCTCAGTTAGATTTTGCCTTAGAGGAGATCATGAATGCCTTTTAGGAGTGGGCTTCATGGTGAAGACTTTTTGGGAGTGAACTTTATGGTGAGGGCTTCTTGGTTTGGATTTCATGGTGAAGGCTTCTAAATTTGGGCTTCATAGCGAAGGCTTTTGGTTTGGGGCTTTATGGTAAAGGCTTCTAGTTTTGGGCTTCATAGTGAAGGCTTCTAAATTTGGGCTTCAAGGTGAAGGCTTCTAGGTGTTGAGCATTGTTTTCTACAAGGGTGCTTTGGATGGTTGGCTTTGGCTTAGGTATGGTGCTATAAGTTTGGGTCACAAGGATACCATAGGCTTATGGATAAGGGTTTGCCCTTTGACATGGTTGCATCATAATGGTTTGCAGGCTTTAAGAAGCTTTAATTCTTGGGGATTATGTGTTTGGCCAATTTAATCTTTCAAAGATCATGAGATATTTGCCAAAAAGGCATGAGATGGGCCTTGATTGGTTTGAGTCCTTCTTAATCAACTTGAGGATGATAGGCTTTGCGAGATATGCCTCAAGTTCTAGTTTTGCCAAGGAAACTAAATTCGAAGATGATGAGTCTTAAGAGACATAGGATTTTTGGTTCTGTCTCTGATGAGATTTTGCCAAAAAAAAAAAAAAAGGTGGTATGTGGCTTGAGCTTTAATGGTGGTATGATTTGCAAATGAGGCTTAGGATGGAAAAAATTTAGGAATGGTTTAAAGGTAAGCTAAAACTTCTAAAAAGAATCATGGAGGTTGTATGGTTTTGCTTTCGTAGCATAAATCATTGAAAAGAATGAGTCAAGCTTTTTTGGTTGTTTGAGATTGAAGAGACTCTTGGAGTGACACTAAATTGGTTTGAATTGATGACACACTAACTGCACTAGCTAAAATAAAGAGCCCTTAGGAATGGCTAAAGGGCTAATGGAAAAAGATAACTTGGGGATCATGGTCCCAAATGAGAGATAGGGATGTTTTCGTGGATTAAATAATATTGGATTAAATAATATTTCTGCATATTTCTGTGATGACTGGAAAGTTTCGAAAAACAAAGGAGTTCAAGGTTTTCGTGTTAGAACTTGGAAGTTGGAAAATTTTATTCTTGAATAGACCTATGGCTGCCGATTTGTGTGAGGAAGTGCTCTAATATGATATTTGTTTTGTTTAGATGAAAAATAATGATTTGAATCATGTGTCTGTTTATCGCTGAAAAGAATGAAAAGCGCGGAAAGCGCGAAAACTCATGATTTTTCACCTAAGCCTTTAAACTTGGAATTTTTTTGTATAAATCCTATCTATGGCTGTCGAATCATGTATGGATGTGTTCTAAACTGATATTTGCTATGATTGAATGAAAAATAATAGTTTAAACAACCTGTTTACATATTTCTAAAATGACAGGAAAATACCAAAAATAAGAAAACTCATGGTTTTGTGGTCTATAATTCAAAAAGTTGAATTTTTATGTATAAACAACCCTATATGTGGCCAATTCTTATGAATTGAAATTCCAAAATGATTTTTGTTGTGTTCACATGAAAAATCTTGGTTCAAACCATGTTTTTACATATTTCTGAAATAGACGAAAAGTGCGAAAAAAAGAAGAATTTAGTCTCCACCTTAGTGATGCATTTGGCCTATATAAACATTTTTGTTCCAATATTTATAATTTTTATATAATGTGTTTTGATGATTATTGACATGTATGTATACATAAGAAATGGCAAAATGACATGTTAGTTGAAGGTATGATCCTAGATAAGCTTAAATGCAATATGGTATACTTAAGGTGTACTTAAGGTATCTTAACCTTGTATTGTGATTAGAATACAAATATGATTGGGAAATATGGAACTAAATGTTATGATGATGTGATAATAAATACATGGTTTTGAGTTGATGAAGTGACAATTAAATAAAAAGGATCATAAGAGTTAAGCATGATACTTGAAAGGTTAATGGTTAAGTTGACATGTATGGAAGTGTAAAATGTATTAAGGTGATTGTTAAAGTGAAATGATATTGAGGTAATAATATTGTGATGACCTTAGAAAGGTATTGATGTGATTACAATGTGTTTTCATATGAGCCTATAAGGCCTAAGTATGCAAGACTTTTAAAGTCAATGTGTTATGTGCAAGTGATGAGTACACCTATATGTGAACTCTAAGTGTATGTGTATGCTATATGTGCATGGGTAGTTAGGGGATAGGGGCATCATGAGTAAATAAATACTAAGTATTAAATCAAATATTATGTTAGAGTTTGAGGAGCTTTAGAAGTGCAAAGGGACTACGTGTACTAGGAGCAAAGGAACCCCAAGGTGAGTAAACAATTTGTTCATGTTACAAGTGTGAGTAAACATCGTATTCATTCTTCAAGAGTGAGTAAACATTATGTTTCAAATTATAAGTGCAATCTATTATGATATGTGTACCTTTGACATTCTTGAAACCCAAGTTCACTTCCATTTTTAAATTAACTATGTGATTTCTTGTTAAGTTTGGGTTGCCAGAGGACATTTGGTCCAAAACCATTTTTGACTATCCAGTGATAATACCTTTATGATTATTACCCCAATGTATATTCTTTCTAGAACTACACTATCATTGTATCTTTTGTTTAAAAGTTAAACCATTATTGTTATTGAGATATATGTTATTGTTGTCTTATGTGATATTATTAATTGTGATTACCATTAGCTCTAGCTATGGTACCTTTTACCTTTTATGCAGAAATTCTCATACCGATGCGAGTAATCATCGGCTATATGCATCGTATGTGCTCCTCATACCAATGCGAGTAATCATCGGCTATGTGCTTCTCGTACCGATGCAAGTAATCATCAGCTATGTGCATCATATGTGCTTCTCGTACCGATACAAGTAATCATCGGCTATATGCTCCTCGTACCGATGCGAGTAATCATCGGTTATGTGCTTCTTGTACCGATGCAAGTAATTATCGGCTATGTGTTCGAGTGATTATGGCAATAGCATTCACTCTATGTGTTCGAGTGATTATGGTAGTAGCCTTTACTCTATGTGTTGTAAGGGTGATTTCTGCAAACCTTTTTAAATTGCAAACTATGAATCATGAGCTATGGGCCCTTTCTAAGGGATATGTATTATTGTACAACCTCTATTATTTACTCATTGAGATCATCTATCTCACCCTTTTTCCTTGTGTGATTCCAAGTGAGCATTATGAGGAGGCAAGGTGATGGCTCAAGCATCCTACTTCACTTGGGGAATTCCTTGTCTAAGAAAATTTGTTTAATAGGTCATGAAGAGTTATCCTTAGACGCTCCGGGAATATTCATTTTTGGATGTTTATTTTGAAATGTTATCCTTCAAGGTTTTAATTGAATTCTATATAATTTTTCCTTGTGGATTATGTTTAAAGTATATTTTAATTATGTTTCCACAACTTAAGATTTTCAAAAAAAAAAAAAAGAGGGTTTATTTAAGTTAATGTAAGAGGTTTTTGGTATGATCCTAGACAGTATTTGTATAAGTATAAGTGGGTTCTACGGACGTGGGTGACCTTATGTCTCCCCATGTTCTAGGACCATCATGTCTCCAAAGTTGGGATATGACATATGGTTGACAAAATAAAATAAAATGACAAACTCAGACTTAGACTTGAACTCAGACTTTTAGGCTTAGGCTTAAACTCAGACTTAGATTTGGAATTCAACTTCATATAGGTCAGATTAGCTAGACTTGAACTTCTCCATGTTATGCTACACAGGGTTGAATTAAGGTCTTGGGTCTCGCTTTAGGGGGATGATATCTCCACTATCAATCAGATCTTGGATTTTATGTTTTAAAGCTTTACATGCATTGATTTGGTGCACTGCTCCTTGATGATATTCACAATACTCATTTGGGTTATAACTCTTTGGTAAGGGATTAGGAGGGACTCTTGGTTCCAGGGGTTTTACCATTCTCGCCTTCAAAGCCTTCCTATAAACTGCTGATAATGGAACTCCCAAATCTATGAAAGCCCTTTGTTGAGATTTCAAGGGTCGCCTACTAGTCATGGCAGCTACCTCTATACTCTCTTGCTTGACATCAACAAGGGAAGTGTAGGTGTCCATATCCTTCCATTCAATAGAGGCACAGGGAGTGGAGTTATTGCTCTTCTTGCACTCTTTTTCAATTGTAAGGGTTTGCTCTAGTGCATCAATATTGAGCTTTAAAGATCTTTTGATAGCAGAGAGGTAGGGTTTTCCTTGCTTTGAAAAGGATTCAAAGAAGAGGCAAGGTTAGTATCTAAGGCTGATGGCGTGGCTGAGGCTAGAATAGCATTGGTGTTTGAGATTGAGGATGTAAAATTATGAGTCATATTAATGGTAGGTGTAGCATTGATGGGCTTAGCTTGGTTCAACATTCCTCTCACTTCATGATAAGTTGGCATTGGAAACTCAAAGCATTAGTGAAAGCAGAAGTAAGATGGATTAGGGCATTATTGAAACTGGATTGTTGGTTAGCTAAAGACTGATTGAAATTGGCTTGTTGAGCATCTAGGGCAGAGATGAGAATAGCTTGAAGGTTGGTTAAAGCTTCCATGTCAGTTAGACTTGCCATTGATACCTTTAAAACCAAGTTAAAGAATAAGGTAAGTGCTTAGAAAAGAAGCAATGAGATGGGCATACACACTTTAAGGAAAAAGTCTCCCATTGATGTTATAAGCTGACTGCATTTGGGCTTTTGATGATTTCCTAATGTTGCATAGGTTAAGGTCTCAAGCTTAAGGTATCAGGTTGAACCAAAGGTATTAGACTTAAGATAGTGTATTGGGCCAAAGGTATTGGGCTTAAGGTATTGTGTTAGGGCCAAAGGCATTGTGTTGGGCTAAAGGCATTGGGTTTAGGGTATTACATTAAGGATGTTAGGCTTATAAGTAATGAATGATGGTGTCTTATGGCTAGGTTAATAGGGTATGGAAAAAATGAGGGTAAAGGTGTGTGATGTTAGCTAGGTAGGCATTTAGCTAGGGGAGCTAGGTAGAATTTTAGCTTTGGGTGGCTAGGTCAGATTTTAGCTTTGAGTGGCTAGGTTCGATTTTAGCTTTTGAGTAGTTAGGTCAGATTTTAGCTTTGAGTAGCTAGGTTGGATTTTAGTTTTTGAGGAACCAAAGTTTAGTTAGGAAGGTTAGGTTAGAGTTTAGCCTCAAGTAATTGGATTTGCAATTTATGGATGGTTTAGTATGGGCTTAAGGATGGAGGGACTATGGGTTTTGCGATTGGGTTATGGATGTACCATGGATTTGGAGGTTGGGTGGACCATGGGTTTGGTGATAGTTAGATAATGGTGGACTGGACTATAGGCTTAAATAAAATCATGGGTTTGGATAGTAATGTAAAAGATGAAACCAAGTCAGCATTTAGTTTGGGTAATGATTAAAGATAAGAGTGAAGCTAGGTTAGTGTTTAGCTTTGGTAAGGATTGTTGAGGGTAAAGCTAGATCAATGTTTAGCTTGGGTAAGAATTATGAAAGATGAAAGCTAGGTTAGTGTTTGGCTTGGATAAGAATTATGAAGGATGAAGCTAGAATAAAGCTAGGTCAGTGTTTAGCTTAGACAAGGATTGTGGATTTGGATAGGGGTACCATATATGGGTTTATTTTTACCATGAGTTTAACATGGGTTTGGGTAGGACCGGACTATGGGTTTAGGTGAACCATAAGTTTTGGGTTTTGACCATAAGTTTAGATGGACCATGGATTTTGGGTTTTGACCATAAGTTTAGGTGGACCATGGGTTTTAGGTGTGAAGGTGTTTGGATAGGTTTTAAACTCTTCACAAGGTTTAAGCCATGCATGCATGTATGAATGATTGAAAAAGGTTTCATGAAATACCAAGTTCAGTATTATGATACATACAATCCTAAAGGAAGGTTCTATGAGTCATTACATGAAAGAGCAAAGGTGGTTTGAAAAGAACCCATCACACTAGAGATGCAATATACCTAACCACATGTGAGTCAAGGAGCCTCGCGTGGGTCCAATGGTACTTGCATACTTGTTACACCTCTAAAAGGATTAATAGATACGTCATGGGCTGGATGATTTCACTATCGGCAAGTAGACCTAAGGAAGGTTGCCCACTCGATGTTACTTTCTATCATTTGTTTTCCTAAAAAACTACAGTTTTGGACAAGGAGCCCAATATAGTGAAGCATGAAAAGCTACTTTGTACTAAAAAGGCAAACTTTTTGTTTTACCAAGAGTAGTCCACTTTCATCTTTCATTTTGAAAAAGATTTTGAAGTTCTCCAGTAAAGTTGCCAATTGTGAGGCCTCGCTCATGCATCCAGTCCGATCCGCTGAAGGAAATCAAAAATGCCTATTTGGGAGAAACATCATGATTAGAACCCGCTATGAGTTTAGAAAAATTGTATTTTGCAAATTGTAATTTGCAAAAGGAGTCGTCACTTTAATTTTGTTATTTTAGTTAGGAAAATTAAAGGAAAAACCCAATTTGATTGACTTCAAAATTATACCATTTATCCCAAGGAAAAGCACTAATCCTTGAATGACCAAAGAGGGCTTGGAGACTAGGTTTTGGTTAAAACAATACAAAAAAAAATTACTTTGGCTTAAATACAAAATTGCTTTTAAAAAGAAGTTTTAATATATGCATGAATAGATATAATATGATGTATGAAACAAATATTATTTGTGCAATACATGGCAAATATGAAATAATGACAATTATAAAATGTAAAAAATAAAGAAGAACTACTTAAAACTATTACAAGTTAAAATATCAAAATCAGGGGATCTTTCCTCTAGCCCTTATGGGTTCTAGGAAAAGCACACATATCCCAAATATGATCTAAACAACTAAAATAATAATAAAATAATTGTAATAAAAAGAACTAAAGTTTCAATTTTTATTTAAGAAAAGCAATTTCAATCCTAAACTATATGAATAAGGTGATAGAGAGAAGAAGTTGTTAATTTTAGTGGAGTTGAATGCCTTAGAGATGGCAAGCTTGCATATCCCTTTGAATGGGAATCAAACCCCACATAGTTCTTTCTTTTTGCGAAGGAGGGGTTTTTTAAGTCATTGCCTTTGTTATCATGTTTTGATTAATTTTAAGGGCTTAGGGATTTGTTAATTAGGTCATATTTTAATTAACAAAAATTAGATCTTTTCATATTTAGACCTTGAAATCAAAAAGGAAAAGGAAAGAACTTTTACCTTTGGCTTTCAGCGAGAAGGAACGTAAGGAGCGAGTTTGGCACCACATCTAAGTTCCACCTTTTCTTAGGGATGGCATGAGTACTCCTCTTGGAAGAAGGACTTTTGAATTGAGTGAACTCTTCTTAGAGGGACTTGGATCATACCTTTGCTTGAGTACCACAAATTCCCCTTTGAAAGAAATAACTTGAATTGTACCTTTTCTTGATTAGGCAACTTAGAGAGATTATTTGAGATGATTAGGAGGCTTACAAATAGAGTTTTGAGATGATTGGGAAGCTTATGAATAAGGTTTAAGGTGATTAATAAACTTATTATTAAGCTTTGATATGATCGAGGAGGTTTTAGAATGGGATTTTAGAGATTTAGAGGTTTAGAAAGAGGGTTTTGATGATTGGAAAGCTTACGAATAGGGTTTAGAAAGCTTTAGGGAGAGTGTAGAACCATTTCATTGTGTGTTGAAGTTGTTAGGAGATGTAAGGTATTTATAAAGGGAGTTTGGGGGCTTAAAAAGGCGAATTTTTAGTGTGGGAAGCAGGAAAAATGTACTATGGTAACTTATTCTGGGTTGTGGTAACCATGGGGCTGGCCCGCAGGTTGCCATAGCTCATTTTTCATCCCGTTCTTACCCATTTTTTATCCGATTTGAGCCCAGCTTGATTCTATGGGTTCATAATCGAGTGCTAATCATCTGAAGGTGCAAGTTTCAAAAAATTTATTTTTCAATGGGGACTACCTCACCCCTATGCCCCTTTGACCCCTGCTCACTAATTTGCTAGCGAGACTGCCGTATGTGTAGCGAATGAATCTTAGCAAGTGTCAAGCTGCAGTCAGATCTTAAGGGTGCAAATTTGAGGGTTCATAGGTGGCTGTAGCCTCTTGAACTCTAAGATGGTCATCCCTTCATCAGGTAGCCTTTTCCTTTCCACCCATGTAAGTGCCATTATCGCAGGAGGCAGAATTCCATTCCTTTCTTGTGTTGGTAGCACTTCCCCCCTTTGACCTCACAGCTCATTCAAATCCTTACACAAGTCCCTCATTTCCTTGCACATAGCTTGCACCTCTTACGAAGAGGCTTGCTCACTAAAGCCTATGGTAGGCACCCTCGAATTAGATCTCTCTCTTGATGTTGCAAGTACAGAGGTAGCATTTATAGTAGTGTTCGATATTGCATTCTCACTAGCACTAACAGGTTGGGCAACAGCGCAGACTTTCTCCTTAGGAGGCATTCTGCTATCATGGTAAGGAAATTTAGTGCTAACTCCCATCTAACCCCACACTATCATATCATACTTATCATGCATTTTTCATGAGTATCCATCGTATCATATCTCATTTCAGATCACATATTGCACAACACATATCACATAGCATATACATCAAAGCATGTATCATGTAATCATGTAACATATAACTTATAGCATCATGAATTTCCCTATCATATATAAGTCAGTCATGTCATAGGTAGTAAATGAAATCAATGCATACTAAATTGCTAGACAATTAAATAGTATTATTTCCAACATATAATTCCTATGCCACTAAGCCAATAGTTACCCATTACCAATGCAAACCTCAATTGTGCCTCTCATTAGGACGAACATTAGTTGCATGGTCTCCCATCTATTCAACATTTCTGGCCTTAATCTGTTCTATGTCTTTTCTCATAGCATGCACTAGGGACCTCAGATGTTGATTTTCCTTCATCAAATTCGAGCAGTCCCTTTCAAACCTCTACATTGTACTCTGAATCAATTATAACCTAGACACTCTATAGGGTCCTCCTCAGTAGGAGTCTTCTTTTTCTTGAGGTGGATCACAGGCATGACCTTCTCGAACATCTCTGCCCATGTCTTCTTGCATGCCACACGCAATGCTCTAGGTCATGGTCCTCAAGTAAGGGTCATCTTCTTGGTCATCTAGTAAAGGAATCATGAGGCACATAAGCAAACAATAACAAAGAGTACTCTAGCATATTAGGATTTCGTGGAACTAAACTAGCAATGGACTATAAGTGACATGACAGGAAAATTCCTATACTCCAAGATTATACTTAACCAACCCTATAATTAGACAAGTTTAATCTGGATTTTAAAAACTACGGCTCTGATACCATCTTTGTCACATCCCAACATCTGAGATATGATGGTCAAAACTTTTATAAAGGAAAAACCTTAAGTTGTGGAAGCTAAAAAAAATATATTTTAATACAATCCATAAGGAGATAATAATAAAACTCCAAACAAAATCACTAGCAGAATATCCTAAAATAAAGTACCCATAATAACTCCTAGAGTGTCTAAGGACTCAACATAATATGGTACTATTAAAACTTTGACAAGGGAATTCCTAAACAGAGTAGGTAGCTTGAGCGATCACCTTGCCTCCTCATAATGCTCACCTTAAACCACACAAGGAAGAAAGGGTGAGATAGATGATCACAAGGAGTAAACAATAAGGCTTATACAATAACACATATCCCTTAGAAAAGGCTCATAGGTTATAACTCATAGTTCATGATTCATAGTTTGCAATTTAGAAAAGTTCACAGAAATCATAGCACATAACACATAGAATAAAAGTTGTTGCCATAATCACTCAAACACATAGAGTGAAGGCTATTGCCATAATCACATGAACATAGAGATGATGATTGCTTGCATTAGCATGAGGATTTTTGCATAAAAAGGGTTATGGGTATGATAGCTAGAACTAATGGTAATCACTTATAAAACTAACATTGAAGAAATGCAATCACAAGTGGCATAATAACAATAGATGTTTAGCTTATCAAACAAAAGATAAATAATAGTGTAGTTCCATAAAGGATATAAGTTAGGGCAATAATCACAAAGGTTCTTTATTATAATTGAGTAATCAAAAATTTTTGGACCAAATGTCCATTGGCAACCTAAGCTTAAATCATTTAGTTATAATTAAAAGTAGGAAAGAACTTGGGTTTCAAGATATCAAAGGTTCACATAACATGATAACTTATACTTGTAACTTGAACATAATGTTTACTCACCTTATGGTTCCTTTGCTCATAGTACTTGTAGCCCTCTTGAAGTTCTAATAACCCTCAAGCTTTATTATACATTACAATTTAATATTTAGTATTTTCTTAATCATCATGCTATCCTATCCCATAACTATCCCATGTACATATCACATTCATATACACTTGGAGTTGCACTTAGAAGTGCACTCATCACCTGCACATAACATGTTGACTTTTACAATCTTGCATACTTTACCTATATAACTCACATGAAAATAATAATAACTCATATCATGACTTTTCTAAAGTCAAACATAACATATCATGATTTTAATATCAATTCAATTTAACATTCAACTTAACATACTTATCACCTTTAACTTATCAAGTAGCCTTTCAAATATCATGCCTATCTCTTATGACCAATTCGTATAATCAACCTTGTCATCCATTTAAGATCATTAACTTATTATTAACTCACCATAAAACTTATTTCCCATATCAATTAATCACATAACATATTAATCACATCATAGAAATAGGGTTAGGAAACCCTAGATATACCCTATTTTCTCTAGACTTATCTAGAGTTATTCCTTCATCCAACATGCAATTTAACTATTTATCATTCATGTATACATGTCAATAATCATTAAAATGCAGCATATAAAAATTATAGACATTAGGATAAAAATCCTTACATTGGTCGAATGCCCTATTCAAGGAAGACATGAATTTTTTCTTACTTTTCACACTTTCCATTCATTACATAATATGCAAAAACATGGTTTAAACCAAGATTTTTAATGTAATCAAAACAAAAATCATTTTAGAACATGAACATATTGGAATCAGCACCCATATATATTTATATCCATGAAAATTTCCAACTTTAAGTGTTAGGGTGAAAACCATGAATCTTTCTTGTTTTCGGTACATTTCGGTCATTATAATAATATGTAAACACATTATTTAAACCATTATTTTTTATTAAATCATAACAAAAATTAGTTTAGAACATGAATATGTACAAATTGGTAGCCATAGACCATACTTATGCATGAAAATTCCAAGTTTATGGTTTAGAGCAAAAATCATAAGTTTTCTTGCTTTTTGGTGTTTTCCAATCAATACAATATAATACAGAAATATAACTTAACTCAATATTTTTCATCTAAACACAACAAAAATCAATTTAGAATACAATAATGCAAACAACCTCCCTCCCCCCCCCCCCCCCAATTGAGTTTATGCATGAAAATTCCAACTTGAGTTTTAGTGTTCACTTTTGGAGGATTCGCGTAGAGAGCTTTGTGTTTTCTATAGAAAAATCATTTTTTCTCTCAAAAATTCACCTAGGCCAAATTTAATCAATGAAAATCAGTAAATATTCAATTCAAAAAAAAATTCTAATGATTAATTTCATAAAAATCCGATAGCAAATTGAAAGAAAAGGAAAAACTTATGAAACATTCGCGAAATCGCAAAGTTTGAAGGTATTTTGTGAATTTTGATGATTGTTTTCCAGAGAATTTTCCACTGGAAATATGAAGAATTATCTAAACAAGGGCTGGCCAAATTTCTCTTTTTATAATTAGGGTTTTGAGCAATTTCCAAGATTACCCTTAATGAACTAGGTTATGAGTGTTTTGGTGTAGTGAGCTTTTGGGAATTTGGCTTTTTTATTTATTTTGTGGGCTGATTATAGGTAATTAAAAATAAAATATTTTTCTTATTATTTTCATTAAAATTTTCCCTAAAACGTTTATTTAAAAATACTTTAAAAATGCTCATAAAAATTATTTTATGCTTAAAAATCGCTTTGTGCATGGAAATTCACTTTATGTGAAATAAATTATTTTATGCATATGCACGTCATATAAATCACTTATTTCATAATAAATATTCATTTTATGCGTATTAGAATTAATCTAACATGCCACATACTCATCAATTACACCACACATGAATTTTCATAAAAGCAAATATTTTGACATAATAACTCTAAATTCAAGAAATCAATCACAAAACTCCTACGGTAGGGTGTGGGTTGTTACAGACTTCTTATTTAAAGTAGTAATTATCA
This sequence comes from Reutealis trisperma, assembly GCA_947687605.1. NCBI lineage: Eukaryota > Viridiplantae > Streptophyta > Magnoliopsida > Malpighiales > Euphorbiaceae > Reutealis > Reutealis trisperma. The sequence continues at coordinate 376,515 of CANTUT010001278.1, read as the reverse complement.
CATCAATTCTATTATGACAACAAGATATTTACTACCAAACTTTGAGCAATTCTTTTCCATCTCATACTATACTCCTTTTTGTTTTTCTTTACTTGGAAAACTCTATCATCATAAGTCTCATGTATTTGTACTACTACTCCAGTCCAACTCCCTTTCAATTCCTTATATCATATACTTTGACTTCCCTTTTTACTCTTCCTAAAGTCGATTCATTTATTTTTTAATAAAGGCCTTCCTATTAAGCTCAATAAAGCACATATATTCTTTTTAAATTTTCAAGTTCTCTTTGTAATACATCTAGTCAAACTTAATCATTATACACATATTATACTTCAATTTTAATTTTTATTGACTTTTATATTTATGCATTTCCTTCTCTTTTACTTACTTCCCTTATTTTATTATCATTTCATTAATTACCTTTCTTTCTTATTCATGACTTTTGTTTCAATAAGTACAATGGAGAAATACAATTTCTCTTGGTCGATGCCATCCCTCAATCTATTCTAACATGGTTAAATGGATCTTTATTTCTATTACTCAAATATATGGCCTATTTGTGATCCATAAAAACTTTTAATATTTAGATTATATCTCTTATCTCCCTTCCATTCTTCATCTTTTGATAATTTTGGGTATCTTAATTACTAGACTCATATTAACTTTCCTTTTCCTATACCAATGTCCTATCTTCTTGCTCTATTACTTCAAGCCTTTGTTTTTGAAGGAATGGTGGAGCTAAACGCAGTAGAAGGAAGGTGGACCCAAACGCAGTAGAAGGAAGGTGGTGGGATGAAATTTCAAACATTTTAAAATTTCAATTCACCCAATTTTGGTCCAAACATCCATTCAAGCAATCAATTAATTTGTGTGCAAAACACATATGCATAGAAAGAAGAACGAAGAGTAATTATATTACCTCTTGTAGGGTCCTTCTTTCTTTAACAGTGAGCTTCCCAAGTGTGAAACCTCTAGATCATCCACACCTAGCTCACCTTCAAGTTTCCTTGGTTTCTTTGGTGTTCTTGAATCCCTCTCGTAGTTGCCCAATTTTGATTCAAGATCATCCCTCAAAAACCTTTAGGAAGTTAAGGTTTCTCTTTGATTTGTTTTGGACTAAACATATTTTCAAATTGCAAGCAATCGTTCTTTCATAAAGAACAAAGAAGAGAATTGAAGATTAAAAGAAAAATTCAAGAAACATTTGCTTCCTTTTCTTTCTCTCAACTTCTCTCTCAAAATGCTTTAATATGAAAAATGATGTTCACTTCATGTTGCGCCATAAAAACTCTTAGCATTTGTATCCTTCTAAGACTTAACCCTTAAGTCTTCACAAAGACTTAAATGCCCTTTTGTATTATTTTAGCTCATTTTTAGGTGAAGGGGCAAAGTTGGACTTTGCTTCTTTAAATGGTGAAATGATGACCATTTTATCCTTTAGGGGTAAAATGGACATTTCCACTAGCCAAAAGATGTGATAATTATTTAATTGACTACATTTTACCCCTTGTTTTTAATATATTTTATCCTTAAATTGAGTTTGATTTGTTTGTTTAGTGTTTTTCTAGAATTCTTTTAGTTAATCTAGTGTCAAATGATACCATGATCCAAATGTGACCTAGAATGATAAAGATCCAAGCCAAAATGCTGCCAGAGGTTGAGCCACAGCTAGGATTCTAGCCTGTGATAAGAGCAAATTGGAAATTCATCCAGTAGCCTTCCACAGGTGGAGGCACGGTTGAGGTTTCACCCACAGAAAGATACATTCTTTGGCTCTATCATTGACACAGCTAGAACCATAGCTGTGGGTCTAGCCATGTGAGTTTAAATTTCAGCAGTATAAAACATATTAGACAGTATTTTAGAGGGGGGAGCCACCACAGAGCAAAAATAAAGATTTAAAAGGGTTGGCTAAGTCCTAAAGTCATGGAAAAGGCTTGAAGGCTAGAGATATTGAGGGCTTAATTGAATCAAAGACCAAGATCCAAGTGGATGTGGAATATTTTAAAGAACATCTTCAAGATCTGTTTGAGATTTCTTCTTCTTTTATTTTCTACATCTTTGTTCTTTAATTTTAATATGAACTAATTCTATTTGTGATGAACCCTAGTTTTGATTGTATAGATTGAAGGATTTAAACTTTAATCAATTGATCTTTGGTTATTTTATGTTCATGATAAATCTTATTATTCTAATTAGCAATTGCTAGCTTGTTGATTAGATATTGTTTCTATATTGGACAAGTAGAGATACCCTGATATAGATAGATCACTCATGGGAATAGAGAGTTAATTGGGGCACTAAAGATAGACCTACAAGACTTCTTAGGATGTTAATCTCTTGAACTTATTGCTGCTCCTATTTGATTATAGGTTGAGAAGAGATTCCCTTATAATACTTAGGAAGTTAGGGATTTAATCACTTGAGAAAGGTTTTTACCTAATTTAGTGAGAGCCCAATTCAATTCATTATTTGATGTACATGAGAAACTAGGGAGATTTATATCGAGATTAGCTTTGCCTAGATTACTTCCATCAATATCATTTACTTGATTTCTTTTATTAGCTTAGTTAATTTAGCTTATTTCAATCAATCTACATCTCGATCAACTAGATAATAATTGAAGTTTGCACTAGTACTTATACAATATCCTTGTGGAGATGGTACTCATATACTCACTACTTTATTACTTGATAACGACCTGTGCACTTGCAGTTTGTTAGTGTACATTTTGGCACATCAAGTTTTTGGCATTTGTTTTTGTTTTGTTTTAAGTTTGTGTTTCCAGAAAAAAAAAAAGAGAGAGAAAAAGAAAATTTTCTCCATGGCTAATCAGGACTATCAGGATTGGAATTTTTATCCGAATACAGAATGGGGATACCAGGGAAATCAATATCACGATCATGGATACATCTATCACACTGATTTTCTATAGGTGAGAAGCACCAACAGAGAAGTCATCCCTTGAGCTTATATTAGAAAGATTCACGATGTCTACGGAGAATTGGGTTGCAGAATTGAACAAAAGAAATGAGGCATTGGCAGTTGGCTTCCCAATTTAATTTGAAATGGACACTACATTGGAGGAAAATGAGCATGCACAAGAGGAGCAGAGGTTGGAAGAAATGTTTGTGACTTTAGTGGAAGTTACAGAGAAAAGATTTCAGAGCATCGAGACAGCTTTGGAACACCAACAGACTTCTCTTCCCAATCTAGAGAATTTCGCTGGGCAAATTTTGAAACTGCTAAGTGGGAGACCTGAAGGCAATTGCCCAATGAAACCAAAGCCATTTCAAAAGAATGACAAAGGACCACTACCACAACTTGGCTATGGAATGACGATAGTGATGAAGAAGAGAATGGTAAGGACAATTTGGGGCTGCTGCACATAGAATTTGATGATTGCTTAAGTGAGCAACCCTAAATCCAACAATGGGGCATGAATTGAGTGGAATCCAGTGTTGAAGAACTCTCTTCCAATGATAGTGAGTTATGGGAAAGCATAGAGGCGGAAGCTATGCATGCTAAAAATCACACCTTCCCTATTTTTCCAGCCCTCCCACTTTTTGAAAAGAATGATAATAACCCACTCACAACCCCGATACCCACCCTTCCTTTACCCTAATTTCCATCAAATGGACACCTAGCCATATATGATCCCACACCTTTGCCACATTTCTTTAAGTGTGTATTTGCTAGAGAATCAAGAATGTGGCCAGTACTTGTAGTCTCTAAATTTTCTTTGGAGAGGGAAATCTATTTTGTGGAGGTGTTAAAGCAAAAGGTTAGTGAATTTGGGTGGAGCATCTTGGAATTGAAAGAGGTGGCTGCCATTGGCAACGTATATACTTTTTTTGGTGCCAAAGCTGAAATCCCTACATTTATTCTGTGGGTAACACTGTTTGATGATGGTTCTAAACCTGGCAAGCTCATGTTTGCACACAATGGAGAATCAAAAATAATTTTTGTTGCTGAAAGAAGGCTATGCCAAGGCCACAAACTTTGTATATTCTTCTTTATCTTGGTTTATAGAGGTAGACATCATAAGAAAACCTCTAAGCCATTGGTAAAAGATGAATAATAAGAACGTCCAGCTAATACGACATTCAAGAAGCGCTGAATGGGAGGCAACCCATTGATGGTTTATTTTCATTTTCATTTTTTTCTTTCTTGTCTTTCTATTTTATTTTTTTTTTATTTTTGTTGTAAATTGAATGAATCTTACTTTGGTTGTAGTTCAATTTTTCTTTGTGCATAAACAATGATCATGGCAAACTTTAATTAGAAAGAACACTGCACACGATTCATATGGAACATCATTTCGGGCAGTTAATTCTCTCTTTTACTTTTCATCTTCCTTATTTATAACACATTAGGGACAATGTGTTACTTAAGTGTGGGGGAGAGGTATATTATTGTGCCCTATCTTTTATTGAATCTTGCGATTAAGTGAATTGAGTTATGGTGATAGTTTGATTTGAATTGACTCTCTCTAGTGATAAATTGGCCTAATTTTGCTATGATAATGACTTGTTGCAGTATGGATTGAATGTGGTGGTCATGATTGGGAAATTAATTTTTGCAAATCTTTTTACCTGAAATTTGAAACTTTAGTTACACTTATTAAGCCTATTTTATTCCACTGTTACTTTTGTTCTAGTTTAGTAGAAATGCTTAATACCTTAGGTGGCTTGGCTATTTTTCTTAACAAAAGAAAAAAAAGAAATAAGTATATATAAAAAAATAAAATAAAATAAAAATTATGCAAAGGAGCTTTGAAAATATTTACATATTTTGCTGTTCTTGACTCTTTTTAACAATAAGGAGTTGAGAATATGAATAGTGCTAGTAGCCATTTGAATGTGTGATTCTAGTTAAGTAACGGGGGCCGACACCACAAGTGTTTGCATTCGCGTAAAAAGGTTAGAATCACAATTCAATCAAGTCGGGCTCCTTAGTTAATTAAAAAGAAAACATGAATTAAAATGCATAATCAATGAAAATTCAAGTGAGTGGTCAAGCACCTATAGGAAAAATCCTTATAAATCTACTTTGCTTAAACTTTTTTTTCTATGGAATTATTTGCTCAAACTTGTAACTTTAGAATTTAGGTTTCAAATTTTTGAAGATTTGCTTTAGAGATGTCTTGATTTGGCTACCATGTTTAGGCCTTATTGATTTCAAGTTGTTGTGAATCTTTGTGAATTTTTTTGACTAGAGAGGGTAGGTTTTATTTCTTACTGTTGTTATGATTTAATTTGCTTGAGGGCAAGCAAATACTCAAGTGTGGGGGAATTTGATAAGTACTTAATTGACTACATTTTACCCCTTGTTTTTAATATATTTTATCCTTAAATTGAGTTTGATTTGTTTGTTTAGTGTTTTTCTAGAATTCTTTGAGTTAATCTAGTGTCAAATGATATCATGATCCGAATGTGACCCATAATGGTAAAGATCCAAGCCAAAATGCTGGCTTTTGGAAGAACATGGGCTGCCATGGGTTAAGCCACGATTGGGATTCTAGTTGTGTGATAAGAGCAAATTGGAAATTCATCCAGTAGCCTTCCACGGGTAGAGGCACGGTTGAGATTTCACCTGTGGGAAGATATGTTCTTTGGCTATGTCGTTGACACGACTGGAACCCCAGCCGTGGGTCTAGCCGTGTGAGTTTAAATTTCAGCAGTATAAAACATATCAAATAGCATTTTAGAGGGGGGAGCCACCATAGAGCAAAAATAGAGATTTAAGAGGGTTGGCTAAGCCCTAGAGTCATGGAAAATGCTTGAAGGCTAGAGATATTGAGGGCTTAATCAAATCAAAGACCAAGATCCAAGTGGATGTGGAAGATTAAAGAGAAGATTTCAAAGAACATCTTCAAGATCTGTTTGCGATTTCTTCTTCTTTTATTTTCTGCATCTTTGTTCTTCAATTTTAATATGAACTAATTCTATTTATGATGAACCCTAGTTTTGATTGTATAGATTGAAGGATTTCAAATTTAATCAATTGATCTTTGGTTGTTTTATTTTCATGATAAATCTTATTATTCTAATTAGCAATTGCTAGCTTGTTGATTAGATATTGTTTCTATGTTGGACGAGTAGAGATACCCTGATATAGATAGATCACTTATGGGAATAGAGAGTTGATTGGGGTGCTATAGATAGACCTACAAGATTTCTTAGGATGTTAATCTCTTGAACTTAATGCTGCTCCTATTTGATTATAGGTTGAGAAGAGATTCCCCTATAATAATTAGGAAGTTAGGGATTTAATTACTTGAGAAAGGTTTTTATTTAATTTAGTGAGAGTCCAATTCAATTTATTGTTTAATGTACATGAGAAACTAGAGGGATTTATATCTAGATTAGCTTTGCCTAGATTATTTCCATCAATATCATTTACTTGCTTTCTTTTATTAGCTTAGTTAATTTAGCTTATTTCAATCAATCTATATCTTGGTCAACTGGACAATAATCAAAGTTTGTTCTAGTACTTATACACTATCCTCATTGTGACGATACTCATATACTCACTACTTTATTACTTGATAACGACTTATGCACTTGCAATTTGTTAGTGTGCGTTTCAGCACATCAAGATGCAATTACAATTTTAACCTTTGTAGAAAATTCTCTAACCCCTAAACCCATCACATGGGCTTATGAATAGTGAATTTTCTCTATCCCCTAAATTGCCTCTTTTCCATATCACATATGGGCTTAGGCTACATCTTATGTGTTAAGGGTTTTCACTAAGCTTAAAACTAAGTTTTTGATTTAGTCCAAATCGATTTTTGATTTAATCTTTCTCATTTGCATCTTATAGAAATTAAGATTTAATTGAATTGAAACCTTCATAGATTAAACATCAGGACATGCTAGGGTCTTTGTAAATTTCATTACATGTTTAATCATTTTACCACTAATCAATTAATTAAACACTTTAATTAATTATTATGGTAAATCTTTTACACTTGGAAGGTGATCACTATTGAGTGTGTGACATTCTAGGGTCATGTCTAATAGGCAATGAGAATGAGAAAACATTTTTCTCTACTAATGTGAAATCTCCACTTCACACTTAGTCCCATAAATCGTGAGTGATAGCTAGCATTCCATATCATGACTACCTAATTAGAAATGAATATTTATAGGTGATAACTTTAAACATCACATAGACCATCATCATAAATTATCATACATTAGAATCCCTTCATTAAAGATCCTAATCTCGGCTAGGGTAATGGTTTAGGTCAAACCCTAATGTGCCTCAATTCTATCCTTATCTCAATTCTAATTCTTGATGAGGTCAGATTCTTATAAAAAACTCTTTCTAGTGAATCTGTTTGTCCTAACCAGGAGCTTTAGTTATCAAGAATAACTAGATAGCGTAGGATCTTAACCTCATTTACTTGAGGTAATAAATTCTATCTTGGCAATCACTTACCACCATACATAACAAATTAGAACTATCACATGCCATATATCCGTACATGAATAGTACGTCTATGTAAGTAGTAATAAATCCTAACTACTTATGTATGAGATATAGTATCCCTCAAGTCAAAGGATTATATGCACTATTATGACCTAAATGATAAATAATTGACAAGTAGTAAAACCCCATATTATTATCATCTAAATTCACAGTTTAACTATTCATCCTATAAATATCCATATGTTTATATCGACATCATATGTTAAGCAGCATGAGACTCACTACCTTTATAATCATTTATATCACATACTGATTATAGAAAACAAATAGAGGTGATGGTCTTCCAAAATTAATGATTCCCAGTCATTAATCTTCTGACCATGAACATATTTAAAATATTTGTACAAGAGTGATTTGTCTCCCATATTCTCAACACTTGAGAATAGATCCTCTTACAAATATTTGACTATATTCAATAATATGAAACCCTTTTCACATTATGAACATATTTATTGTGCCATTGGGAATTAATATCTACTATTACATAATTATTATATAGCTTCTAGGGCATATGCTGCTATCAGTTTGAACTATGGGTACCTTGAAATACTTTTTTCTTTTGCATTTGAGTATGTCATTCTCTATATAACCTTATCTTCTTTATTTCTAGGAATAATTTCTAAGGAACTAATAACATTAACTTTATCAGTGGTTGAGAGACATTAAAGGGTACGTATTTAAGCTAACTTTCTCTATCATTCATTTGTCTCAATTACTTTTCCCTACTTACCTTTCTATAATCTTATCCTTATCAATAAAGTCATTTATCCACATTATTTTATTCCTTATATTACATTGTCTATTAACCCTTATAATTTCTTTTACCTTATGATTTCTTATGTTTTTAACCTTAAAACTTAATCCATTTCACACTTACATCATTTAGTTACTTTCAAAGTTTACCATTTCTTATAGCATTTATTTTAACTGATTCAATTCTATTCATCATCAATTCAATTTCTTGATAAAATATTTCTCTTGAATGGGGTTTATCTAATTAGTAAGCTTTATAAACTCCTTTTATGTTATAACTTCTTGTTCCTTTGGTTCTTTTAATTTTATAATTTAGTATTTCTCCTATTTCTTCATACATTCCTTGTCTTAGCATTTATTATTTTACCTTTTTACATCACACTTACTTTACTTAACCACATTCAAATTGTTTTTCTAACTATCTTATAATTCTCCAATTTTATATTTATCTTACTTTACAAGTATTCTTCCCATTGTCAACTCATCCTCCATGTGAGGTTTTTTTTTTTTTTTTTTTTTTTTTTTTTTTTTTTTTGTCGATTCGTTCTTAGTTTACACTAATCTTTTTTTAAGTCAAGCCTTCCTCCCTTCCTTACTTTCTTTTTAAAGATTGTTTCTTAATCATATGCAATTCCACACACCTATCTTATGGAATGATCTAGAACCAAATCACATTATGCTTTGGTCCTTTACTGACCTCACGATTATACCTCCTTAGTGTGTTTGAGAACTTCTTAGTTACATATACATAATCGCCTTTCTAAAAGGTCATATTATCACAAATGTGATTGATTGCTTCCTTCTTTAGGTACAAGTGATCCTCTTTTAGATCACACTATATCAATATTCTTCCTTTGACTGTACTTGATATTTACATAAATGACAGAGAAAGCCTTATCTTTCTTATTGTTCTAGTCTAGCATCTAAGCCACAAATTTAATAATATCATTCATTTAGTTCGTAAAGTATACTTTTTTATATAAATGTAATTAATTTGTTTTATTGTCATACTAATCATTACTAAACATCATTTCTCTTTTTATGGTATCAATCATAAATATCATTTAATAATTCCATATAATTCATATATCAAACCATTGCTATATGTAACCATTCCATGTTCCATAGCATTATACATATCCATCATTGATCTAAGTTAGATCAAAACTTAGTCAAATTCTCTTTCTAATCTTGGTAATTCTTTTTTTAATCTTAGCATATCAATTTAGAGTTATTCAACATCTTTACTAGGTGTTTATTCCACAGATAATTCATTAAAAGATCGAATTTCAAAAGATTGAAAAGTTCCTTATGTCATGAAAAGTGTTCCTAAATCATAGGTGCTATATATGATTTGCGATCATGACTCAGACAAATTTAAAGGAAAAAAACATCAATTTGGACCTTAAGACACAGTGTGGTCACAACCATGACTTTAGATGTGATAGGGAATTGCAACTGTGATTAAGAAGTCATGACCATGACTTAGACAAAACAAATTCTACCTCTAATGGATAGTGAACATCCCCTTCTTAGTATACCAGGTTAGTTACCCCAAACTTTCATACAATAGTCGCATATTGTACAAATGCAAAAGGACTATAGCATTATATCAATTATTTCCCAATTAGATTGTTTACTACATGTATATACATAGCATTTTCTATATCTAAAATATAATCAAAATCTATCTATTCAAAATCTGGTCTCATTAATTCCCAGTGCCCTTTTCACTATCATAATACAACTTGCCTTAGGATATCTCATACCAATGGAAAGATTCATATAAATTCACAATAAGGAATTCAATTATCACATTACAAAGTCAACATGAAAGGTTCACAATGGCCAAATACTATGAAGAAGTATCATATCAAATGGCTCAATATTCAATAGATAATTCATGCTCAATATGAAATTAGGATATTTCAATGAAGATAGTTTCATCAATAATGATTTATACAATATGGTACACATCATATTATATTATTAAGTATTCACCTTGGACTCCTTTGCCCCTATTTATGACTAACTTTGATGCTAGTAATGCTCATCGCACTCTTAAGCAATGTCCTTGTCTTTAGATTCTACACATTTGCATTTCAATTACATATGAATCACTTCCTTGTTATGTCATTAGGTTAAATTTAGCTTAGCTTGTTAACACTTTTATCTTGTTCATTGTAGTACTAACTTATTAATTTTAAGGTCAAGACACACTATACATATACCTGTTGCTAATTTTAATGTTTTTCCTTAGTTGTTTAAATTTTTCAAGTTAGAATGATGAGTTAGCAAGGTAAATTCCAAACTTGTCCTACCTCTTGGAAGTTTCTCTGCTAATTTTGAGTGTATAAAGTTAGGTTATATGATTATGAAGAACATTGTTTTAGAGCTCCATAGTTATCAAAGGCATAATACTAATATGTTATGGGATTTATATGCACTATGAATCGTACTGTAATTATATTTATGTTAGTGTAATTAGTAATGAACATATGTAAAATGAGATGAATATTAAAATGATATTAATGAGCATTGGTTAGATGTAAAATGACAAAATAGTATATGACAATGAGCAAAGGTAATTAGGTGCCAATCTTGGGATAAGGTTTAACACAGTAAATGGTAAGGAATAATAAGTTAAATGGGGTTTTACGAGTTTAGTTGATTTTACATCTCCCTATACCCTAGGAAAATCAAGGTTTAACAAGTGGGTCATGACAATGACATTGATTCCTTATAATATAACTATAGAAAATCTAAATTATACAAGAGTTTATAATGGGCTAGACATCAAGAATGTTATTAGTATAACTAACAGATTCTAAGCCTATCCAAGATTAAATTATTAGAAATATAATCAAAATTATTCTAAAGTGCTTAAGAAGTATTTAAGATTTAATTTTGATAAGTGATGAATGTTACTACATAAATGATAGATAGTCTATCATTGGGAATGTTAGTATTTGTGATGAAGTAATAATTTGCTAGAAAAGTTCTAAGCAAATTATTGTTACAAATTTCATTATAGAAGCCGAGTTTGTTACATAGGATGTTGCAAAGAAGAAAATCTTTTGGATTCAACAGTTATGAGCTGTTTAAGAGTTTCTCCAGTACATCACAAGTATCTCTCTGTTGTGATAATATTACAGCCTTAGCTCAAGGCAAGGGAACTCGAGTCTCAACATTGAAATCCAGAATACTTCAAAAGGCATTATGATATTATCAAATTAATTATCAGAATAGGGCATTCTAGCCTTGCAAAAAATAGTATTAGACATTAACTTAGTTAATCCATTGACTAAAGTCAAAAGTTAGTAATAATTAAACTTCATTTTCAGAAGATAAGTTTCTGATACTAAGCATAATGGCTCTAGTGCATATGGGAGATTGATAGTAATATATTGATAATAGTATGTGCCCTAAGAGCCACATAATAGTTATACAATAGTATATATTAATTCCCATTTGCATAATAAATATATTCATAATGTGACAAGGGTTTCATATTATTGAATATAGTCCTTCAGTATTTGTTAGAGGATCTATTCTTAAGTGTTGAGAATATAGGAGACAGATCGCCTTTGTACAAATATTTTAAATATATTCAAAATTAACTCTGTTTATTTTCTATAATCAGTGTGTGATACAGATGATTATAAAAGCAATAAGTCTCATGTTGCTTGATATGTGACATCAATACAAACAAGTGGATATTCATAGGATGAATAGTTGAACTGTGAAGTTAGATGATAATAATATAGGGTTTTATTACTTGTCAATTGTTTATTATCTAGGTCATAATAGTGCATATAATGTTTTGACTTGAGGGATACTATATCTTATATATAGGTAGTTAGAATTTATTATTGCTTACATAGATGTACTATCATGTACAGATATATGGCATGTGATAGTTCTAATTTGTTATGTACAGAGATAAGTGATCGCCAAGATAGAATTTATTATCTCGAGTAAATAAGGTTAAGGTCCTATACTATCTAATTATTCTTGATAACTAAAGCTTTTGGCCAAAACAGACAAATTCATTAGAAAGAGTTTCTAGTAGGAATCTAATGTCATCAAGAATTAGAACCAAGATAAGGACATAGAATTGAGGCATATTAGGATTCGACATAAACCATTACCCTAGCCAAGATTGGAATCTTTAATGAAGGGATTTTAGTGCATGATAACTTATGATTGATGGTCCATGTGATGTTTAAAGTTATCAACTATAAACATTCATTTCTAATTAGGTACTCGTGGCATGGAATGCTAGGTGTCACTTATGACTTATGGGACTAGGTGTGAAGTGGGGATTTCACATTAGTAGAGAAAAGTGTTTTCTCATTCTGATGTCTTAAACCTTACTGCAAGTGCATGGGTCAATCAAGCAATATGGTAATGAGAGAAAAGTATCATTCCACTGAGGACTAATGGCAAATACTAGCTCAAACTTTGACTATTGTTCAGCAAATTAATAGTTAGAGATAAAAATTAAAATAAAATGACTAATTTAACTAAATAAAACTGAACTAAGGAAAACAATGAGAAATTTGTAAAGATTATAATGGTGAAGACTACCTAGATATTGAATCCCCTTAGCCCCTATTTGCAATCCATGAATAGTAAACTAATTAAATCAAACATCGAATTGAATTAGCATTCCACAAATTTAGATTAAAACCTCTCTTGAGTGATTTAATCCATAATCCCAAGGTAGAGTGTAAGGAATCTCTTCTCAATACATAATTAAATAGTTCATGCATTAAGAATAAGGAATAGAATACTAAAGGGTTTTGTAGGCCTATCTCTAGAATCCTAAGAAACCCTCAATCCTAATAAGTGTTATATTCATATCAAGCTTTCTTAAGTCAATAATATTAAAACAAGCACTCAATCAATAAGCATGCCATTGTCAATTAGGATTAACCAAATAAGCATCGAAAGAATAAAACAATCAAGGAATATTTTAATTAATGTCAAAACTATTCAATCCATACAAAAGGATCTAAGGTTCATCGAATATCTAGGTAGAAATAGATTTAGTTCATGCTAGATAAGAAAAACAGAGAAGTAAAGAAGAAGAAAAGAAGCCCAAATAATTCATTATGAATAATCTAAGAATCTTTGCTTCAATCTTTGATTCTAACTTCAAATCTAGTGGATCTTGGGTCTTCACCTTCGATTCCTGCTATAAAACCTCTAAATTTCCTTAGAAAAGTCAGCTCTCTATGATAGAGTTTTAGATCCCTCAAAATCTGTGCAAAAATTGCTTATATACTCTAACAGAATTACTCCCACACCCGTGAGCTTGGGTGTGGGAGCATCCGGGAAGCTAGCTTTCTGAACAACTTTTTCTTCTTATCACATGGGCAATCCCACGCCCTTGATAAGCTCCTTCATGCTTCTGCCTCTTTAAAATGCTCCATATTCACACTAAACTTTATCATTTTTTTGTTCTATCAGCTCATGGCATGTCAAAACACAAAGTTCCTAAAAAGAACAGAAAATAACACTAGCACAAACAAATCAAACTCAATTTTAAATATAAATCACAAAAAATAAGGGGTTAAAACATAAGCATTCATGCACTTATCAAATTTCCCCACACTTAAGTGCTTACTTGTCCTCAAGCAAATTGAATTAAGGTAAAAAGAAAGAAATAAAATCCCCTTACCTTAGGCAATAAAAATCAAATGGTTTATATGGCAATCATTCAGAATCCTCATATCTCAAAATCTTTAATCCATTATCGATCCTCAAACATGATAGCCAAACTAAGAAACCATCATGACAAACTTTACAAACCTAAGCTTGCAATCTAGAGTTACAAATGTGAGCAACAAATTCCAAGGCAACAATAGTTTAGCAAAGTAGCCAACTAATGATTTTTCTCCTTAGTGAATGATTATCCCCTTGAATTTTCACTTTTTTGCTTTTTAATTACATTTATCATTCAATTTGTTTTTTTTTTCTTTGCATTTTCAAGGAGCCCGACTTGTTTGAACCATCATTATGGCCTTTTTACTTGAGTGTAAACATTTGTGATGTTGACCTCCAATTACTCAGCTAAATCACGAGTTCAAATGGCTATTAGCACTATCATGATCTTAACCCTTTATTGTTTTAAAGGAGGCAAGAACAGCATAATAGATTTTAATTTTCAAAGCTCCTTTGCAATTGCTTTTGATTTCTCTTTATTTTCAAGGGAAATAATCACATAACCTAGGATATTACATAATTCTACTACCCGAAACTAAAGTAGCAATGGAAAAATTTTAGTGCTCAAAAACATAACTAAAGTTTCAAACTTTAGGATTTGCAAAATTCGTCAATCCAAAATCCTAAGACAGCTACCATATCTAGTTCACAATAAAATTAAGGCAAGTAAACCATGCATCAACTAAGACATTGCCATTCAACCATAATTAAATTATCAACTAAGGAGGAAAAATTTCATGCCAAACTATTTTCCAGATTCAATCAGCTTAACAATTACAATTAGACAATCATAAGGCAATCAATAAACCCTTCCACCACACTTAAGGAACACATTGTCTCCAATGTGTTATAGACAAATAAAAGCAAAAAGAAATAAAGGAAAGAGAAAGAGAACTACCCTGTCATTACTATCATGTACAAATTGTAGGAATTCTATGCATAATCCATGCCGTGTCAAATATTGCTATAGACCGAGAGAATGAGTTAAAACAAAAGAGAAGATTCACAAAAACAAGAAAAACAAAATAATACAAAATAAAAAGAAAAGAAAGCAAAAGAAATATAGAGTATAGTAATCTAAAATAAAAGAAAAAGAAAATAAGAAAAAGAAAAAGAGAGAAGAAACTAGTCCTCCATAACATCATCATCAACACCATCATCATCGCCATTGGAGACATTAGCTGGCTCTTGTGGTGGCTGCTGCTGTTATGGTGGTAGTTGGGATTGTTGAAACCCCTGAGTGCTCTAAAATTCCAGCATAGACTACTGGAGCCATATCCTTTGCACCCTCTCAAACTCAAGGGTTAACTAATGCTACTCCATCAAGTCCATCAAATGATACTATGAGGCCTGGAGTTTATTCTGCTAAACCTCGGGGCAGCCCAGCTTGCTCTCAAGCTAACATATCTGGCGCTCAAACTCCATTAGCTTCCTATCACCCTCCTCCACCTCATATATAATATAGCCCTAATCTCTGAAAGGAAGGTCAAAAAAGTATGGAGGGCTAGAGGACCCAGTTGAAAAAGATAGCCCAGCATTATAATAAACATGCAGAGGAGCTGAAGTAGAAGGAATGTCAACCGTTGGCAGTGGTGTAGGATCAGTAGGAATAGGAGGATCTTATGAAGGCAGAAACTTTTTCTCCAGATCCATTCTTATCAGAGTAGCCATACTAAGTAGCTTCAACATGCCATCCAGTGTCATCTGTGGAATGATATCATAAACTCCTAAGTTTTTTGCCAACTTGGTCACATACATCCCCCAAAATAATGCTCCTACATATCCCTTCTTGGATTGATTATAGAGAAAATATACTAGACCATGAGTAAGATTACACTTACGATTCTCCACTATGCATATCAAAAAGAACAAGTCTTGCTTAGTAACTGCACCTCCACTGTCTCGGCAAGCTGATATAGTCTTGGAGAGGAGGCTGTGCACAATCCAGAGAGTAAAGGATGTAAAACTTAAAGCTTTGGAGACTCCAAGTTCAAAATCTTTTGCATTCGGAGCAAACTATTTCCATACCACTTTTAGCACATTATCATTAGTGAAGTTGATTTTGAAGCCATGATATGCATCAGTTCCCAACTCAGCCTTCGTGTACAAACTCATTTTCACTACAACATAATTGATATTGAGGTGAAAATTTTGAACACTAAGCCTAAATTTGAGTGATGGCTTGCTCACTTGAATACACTTCTTATCAAATTGCAAGGTGCAAAAGAACTCCGAAGTAAGCTTTCGGAAAGCAAGTTCTGATATCTCAAACAATTGCTTCCAACTCAGCCGTTCAACCATTTCCCTAAGACCTACAGCCAGCCCAATCCTCTCCATACAATCCCAATCCATTATTAGTGTTGGCTCAAAGTCTTTATTATCTAAATGCTCAAATCTACCCTAGCCTCCTTGTTGGTGAATTGAATGCAAGGATGCCCGACAATGAAATTGGTAGCCAGGACTGCTGTATATGATGGTGCTCTAAAACTCTCACCCCTTGCCCTTTTTGTGGGTAGTTTCCTAAGCCTTTTAGATGGTTGTTTTCTTAGACCCATATTTGCAAAACAACAAAAACAAACCTAAGGCAACACAACCAAGCAACATAACACATTAGCTTAGCAATGCGAGCATTATAACAGTATGGAAATGGTGTAAACCAATAGTTCAAGTAAAGCAATCCTAATATCACACACATACTAAAATGCACATTAAGCCACACCCATCATAACACTCTACACAAACCCAAATAACCATGAGATCAATTAACTCCACAAACTTAAGGCACAATAAAGTTGTAATCATAATAGTGCAAAATTACAATATAAAAATCAAACTAAATGCACAGTGGACCAAAATCAAACTCAAGGGTTCAAGGGAAAAATCAAGAAAATCTCCATAAAAACACCATTGAACCCCAAATCATGTATTTATACATAACTCATTTAAAAAATCATGATTAAAACCCAAAGTATTCAAATTTTCAACCCCTAAATTATAGTAAATTAAAACAAATACAAAAAGAGAAGGAGAAGACAAACCTGACAATGTATATGTAGAGAATGCAAAATTTGATGTGTGCAAATGCAAGAACTTGTTCAAATCCTCTTCTTAAAATTCTAAATTAACTTGTGAGTGTGTGGGTGTGAATAACGGTGTGAGTGTGTGTTTCGATGTGTTAGGGTTGAGAGAAATTAAGAGGAAGTTTAAAGATTTTGAAATGAAAGTGGGTGTGTGTGTGAAATTGTAACTGGCAGCCTTTATATATTGCGATCCCACGAGCACAATCACGGCCTTGGGACTGACCATAGGATCAGGCATGAAAATATCCCACCTCTAGAATTTTGGACAGAATGATAAGGATCTGACCCTATAGGGATAGCCACGGGCGTGGGTCTTCACGTGGGATCTTACTAGAACTCATAATTTTAAGTTGCTTTGCCCATGGGGACTAACATTGGCATGGCTCTGGCCGTGTGAACCTACTGGACCTCAATTTTTCTAATTCCTTCAGTTAAAGGGACTAACACTAGTGTGAACCCCCAAATTTGCCATATTTAGCCAGTTTTCATTGATTTTAGCCCTACAAAAGAAACATACTATAAGTGCATTATCCTTATACAATTAAACTTAAACAAAATCAAAGAAAAACAAGCTAAAACATTAAAAATGGTGGGTTGCCTCCCACCCAACACTTCTTTAATGTCATCTTAGCTAGACGTTTAGGGTGATTTCTCATCCTGACTCTTAGTGATGCAAGAGTTCCCTCTCATGCTTTATATTACCACTAAAATAAAGCTTAAGCCTTTGCCCATTAACCTTGAAGTTACCCTTTTTAGGATGAGTCAATGTAGTAGCTCTATGGGGAAATACATGCTTAACAATGAAAAGGCCGGACTAACAAAATTTGAGTTTACCTGAAAAAAGCTGAAGCCTAGAGTTGTATAACAATACCTAATCTCCAGCACGAAATTCTTGCCTTGGCCTAATGTAATAATCATGCCATCTCTTGGTTCTTTCCTTGTACATATGTACATTGTCATAAGTTGCCAAATGCCACTCATCCAACTCCTTGACCTATAAATTTCTCTTGAGATCTCCTGTTGCTAGATCAAGGTTAACCTATTTTATGGCCCAAAATGCTTTATGTTCAATCTTAACAGGCAAGTGGTAGGCCTTTCCATAAACCAATCTAAAAGGTGTAGTGCCTAAAAGGGTCTTAAAAGCAATTCTATAGGCCCATAAAGCATCATCAAGCTTTTCAAACTAATCTTTTCTAGAGCGCTCTATAGTTTTCTCAAGAATTCTCTAGAGTTCCCTATTAGTGTTCTTTACTTGGCCACTTATTTATGGGTGATAGGAGGTGGCAAGTTTATGAATAACACCTAATATTTTCAACACTTTTTCCAATTGTGTATTACAAAAATGTGTTCCCCTATCACTAACAATGGCCTTAGGAGTGCCAAACCTAGAGAAAACCTTTTTCAAAAAACTTTACCACAACCTTGGCATCATTTTTGGGTAGAGCTTGAGCCTCCACCCATTTGGACACATAGTTAACAGCTACAAAAATGTATTTATTTCCAAAGGAAGTAGAAAAGGGTCCTATGAAGTCGATACCCTGTATATCAAAAATTTCACACTTAAGGATACCATATTGGGGCTTCTCATCACGGGAGGAAATTTTACCTGCTCTTTGGCATCTGTCACAGTTTTTCACAAAGGTATGGTTGTCTTTAAATAAAGTGGGCCAGTAGAACCCCGATTTAAGCACCTTTTACTCCATTCTACTAGGCCTATAGTGCCCTCCTACTGGTCTGCTATGGCATGGCTTAGAATGTTCATGGTCTCTAGCCATGCCAAACACATTTGGATTATCTTACCAGCACAAATTTTAAAAAGAAAAAGGTCCTCCTAAAGGAAATATTACAAGTTAGAAAAGAATTTCTTCTTTTGCTAATATGAAAGCCCCTTTAGAAGTTCCCTTACAACAAAGTAATTGGCATAATCAGCAAACTATGGATTTTCTAAGTTAGAAGTGCATACCTGACTTACGATGGTGTAGAGTTGCTCATCTGGAAATTGATCATTGATGTCTTCTTCTTCCAGCTTTTCCAAATGTGGGTTCTCAAGACGAGAGAGGTGATCTAATGCTAGATTTTCTACCCCCCTTTTGCCTTAAATCTCTAGATCAAACTCTTGTAAGAGTAATACCCATCTAATTAATCTTAGCTTTGCATTCATCTTAGAGAAAAGATAGCTTAGAGCCAAATGATCAGTGTAGACAATCACTTTTGACAAGATCAAGTAGGAGCGAAACTTGTCAAAAGCAAAAACCACAGCTAGCAATTCCTTCTTAGTAGTAATGTAATTTGCTTGAATGGTCTTGATAGCAAAGTAGATGGGCTGGAAGTGCTTGTCTTTTCTTTGCCTTAATACCATACCAGCAGTAAAGTTGCTTACATCACATATTAGTTCAAAAGGCAAACTCTAGTCTGGTGCTACCATAATGGGTGTATTGATGAGTTTAGTCTTCAATGTGTTAAAGGCATTCATACATTGCTCATCAAACTTAAATTCAACATCTTTCTCAATGAGCCTTATCAAAGGTCTTGCAATTTTTAAAAAGTCCTTAATGAACCTTCTATAGAAACTTGTATGTCCAAGGAAACTCCTAATTGCTTTAACGAAAGTAAAAGGTGCCAACTTCTCAATAGTCTCAGTTTTTGCCCTATCCACCTTAATGCCTTTAGTAGAAATCTTGTGCCCTAACACTATGCCTTCTTGCACCATAAAGTGGCATTTCTCCCAATTTAGCAGTAAGTTAGTTTCTTCACACCGGACAAGCACTCTTTCCAAATTCATTAAACACTCTTCAAAGGAATCCTTATGCATGGAAAAGTCATCCATGAACACCACCATTATGTCTTTAACCAAATCATCAAAGATGGTTGTTATGCACCTCTGAAATATGGTTGGTGTATTGTATAATCTAAATGGCATCCTTCCATATGCAAAGGTTCCATATGGGCATATGAAGGTGGTTTTCTCTTGATCTTCAAAGGCTATTGGAATTTGAAAATAGCTGATAAACCATATAAGAAACAATAGAACTGGTGCCCAGAGAGTCTTTCCAACATCTTATCAATGAATGGTAGTGGAAAAGGATCCTTCCTTGTGGCATCATTCAACTTCTGGTAGTTTATGCATACTCTCTACCCGGTGACTTTTCTTATGGGAATTAACTCATTGTTTTCATTAACCACCACTATCATACCACCTTTCTTAGGTACAACTTATACTAGACTCACCCAAAAACTATCCAAGATAGGATAGATGATGCCTGCATCAAAGAGCTTGTTTACTTCTACCTTAAGTACCTTTTTCATCTTGGAATTTAGGCACCTTTGAGGTTATACTACTGACTTGAATTCCTCCTCCATTAGAATCTTATGAGTGCAAAAGGAAGGGCTAATGCCTTTGGTATTAGTAACTTTCCATGCAATAGCCCTTTTATGCCTTCCTAACATCTCCAACAATCTAGCCTTTTGCTCCTTGGACAAATAAGCACACACAATCACCAGGAGCTTTGAATCCTCCACCAAAAACCCATAGTCCAAATGACTTGGGAGCTATTTAAGCTTGAAAGTAGGCAGATCAATAATTAAAGGCTTTATCCTATGGCATTTCAATTGGCTCAAATGCCCTTGTCTTCTTCCTTAGTTCACTAGCCTCAAGATAGGCTAGACTCTCAATGGCTTCAAGTGTCTCCAAATTTTTATGTTCCTACACTATCACATCCTAATTTTTTAGATATGACGATCCTAGAATATGAGGAGACATAAGATCACCTATGCCAATAGAACCCACTCATAAGTATAACAACATTTCCTAGGATCATACCGAATCTTACGCATTAACTTAATTAGATCATTTATAAAAGAAAACCTTAAGTTGCGAAAGAATAGTTCAAAATATATTAATGACAATCTATATAGAAAAATATTAAGACTCCACATAAGTCATCAAAACATAATGTTCCAAATATAAAACTCCCAATAGGAACTCCTAGAGCAATTAAGAGCAACTCTTGCATATCATAATAAGTAAATAGACTCCGATAAGGAAATCTCCTAAGCAAAGTATATTGCTTGAGTCATCACCTTGCCTCCTCATAATGCTTACTTGAAACCACACAAGGAAAAAGGGTGAGATAGATGATCTCAATGAGTAAACAATATAGCTTATACAATAACACATATCCCTTAAAAGGGACTCATAGCATGTAACTCATAGGTCATGATTCATAATTCATGATTCATAGTTCATGGTTCATTATTTACAATTTAACAAGATTCGTAAAAATCACACTTATCACTTGTTAGTGAAGACTCTTGCTCAATTCACTCATGAGTGAAGACCCTACTCAATTCACTAGAATACACTGAGGAAAGGTGGCCTCAAGCTAAATTCCAACTCTTATCATGAAGAAGCGTCCAACTCTTATCATGAAGAAGCGTGAAGTTGATCAGGCCCCATAGCTAGAACCACCCCTTCTATCTAAGGTGGATACTATGCCCCTGTCCATTGAGTTAAGACCATTGCTCAGGTACCAATGATTAACCACATGGGCAGGAGGACTTCTATATAAAAGGTTCATAGGTACTATAGCTAGTGCTAATGGTAATCACTTATAACAATAGCACTTAAGAAAATAATAAGATATAGCATAATAGCAATAGCAATTTAACTTATTGAACAAAAGATAAATAATAGTGTGGTTCCAAAAAGAATATTAGGTAAGGCAACAATCACAAGGGTTCTTTCTTATTATAGAATAATCAAAATGGTTTCGAACCAATTGTCCTTTAGCAACCCAAGCTTAACAAAGAAGTCATATAGTTATAATAGAGAATAGAAAGGTACTTGGGTTTCAAGAATCTCAAAGGTTCACATAACATGATAGCTTGTACTTGTAATATGAACATAATGTTTACTCACCTTGTAGTTCCTTTGCTCCTAGTACTTGTAGCCTTTAAACTTCTAATAATCCTCAAGCTCAACATACATTACAATTCAATACTTGGCATTTGCTTAACATCATGCTATCCTATCCTATAACTACCCCATGCAGATATAACATTCACATAAACTTAGAGTTGCACTTAGAAGTGCACTCATCACTTGCACATAACATGTTGACTTTCAAGTCTTGTACATTTAGCCTTCTTAAGCTCACATGAAATCACATTATAACTCATACTATGAATTTTCTAAAGTCAAACACAATATATCATGATCTTAATATCAATTCCATTTAACATTCAACTTAGTACACTTAACACTTTCCATATACATCAACTTAACAAGTAACCTTAATGAGTCATGCTTATCTCTTTTGACCAAATCATACAATCAATCCCATATTTAATTTAGGGTCATTGATCCATAAATAACACATCATAAGGCCTATTCACATTCCACTTAATCATATACACATGTTAATCATAACATAGTAGTAGGATTAGGAAACCCTAGGTAGGCCGAACCTCTCTAGACTTTGTCTAGAGTTATTCCTTCAACCAATACACAATTAAATCATTTATCACTCATGTACACATGTCAAAAATCATTAAAATATTATAAAAAAATTATAGACATTGGGATCAAAATCCTAATGTAGGCCAAATGCATACTTTCATGGAGAACATGAACTTTCTTACGTCTTGCACTTTTCATTCATTACGGTAATATGCAAAAACATTATTTAACCCAATATTTTTCATGTAAACATAACAAAAATCATTTTAGAACACCATGATGTAGGAATTAGCACTCGTTAGAGTTTATACACATGAAAATTCCAACTTTTAAGTTTTAGGATGAAAACCATGAATTTTCTAATTTTCTGTACTTTTTGAACATTACAGTAATATACAGAAATATGATTCAAATCAATATTTTTCATCTAAAGACAACAAAAATCAGCTTAGAACATATCAATAAGCTAATTGGCAGCCCCCCTTATATAAATACATGAAAATTCCAACTTTAAGTTTTAGGGTTCACCTTTGGTGGATTCGTGAGGAAAGAATTGTGTTTATGGTCGAAAATCGGTTTCTCTTTCAAACAAAATAGCTAGGCTAAATTTAATAAGAAGAAAAATAGTAAATATATAGCATCAAATAGATTTCCTATGGTTAGTTTCATAAAAAACCAAATAGTAGATTGAAAGGGACAAAAAATTTATGAAAATGATCACAAAATCGCAAGGTTTGAAGGCACCTTGTGAATTTCGGTTGAGAGAATTTTCCTATAAAAAGTCTAAACAATAACAAAATGGTGGCTGCTACAATAAGGCTGGCCAACTTTTAGCTTATATATTTAGGATTTTGGCAAAATTACAAGTTTGCCATTAATGAGCTTGGTTATGAGTGTTTTGGTGTATTGGGCTTTGATAAGTTGGGCCTTTTAATTTTATTTATGAGTTGAGTACAGGTAATTAAAAATAAAATATTTTTCTTATTATTTTCATTGAAATTATCCCCAAACTATTTATTTAAAAATACTCATAAAAATTATTTTATGCTTAAAATCGCTTTGTGCATGAAAATTCACTTTATGTGCAATAAATCATTTTATGCTTATGTACTTCATATAAATCACTTATTTCAAAATAATAACTCATATTATGTACGTTAAAATTAATCTAACATACTACATACTCATCAATCACATAACACATGTATTTTCATAAAAGCACACATTTTGCCATAATAGCTCTAAATTCAAGTAAATTGTCATGGAAGGTGTGGGTTGTTAGATGCACAAGACACAACTCAAGTGGATCATTATAAATAATGTTAGACAAATAGTTTGCAGTTGTATGCTCAATCACGTTGTCATTAGAATCCATATCATCTAGTGCAAGTGGGTGTTTCATAGCATTTGGAATTTGATAAACAACTTATTCATCTCCTACCCTAAGTATTAATTTGCCATCATACACATCAATGATGGCCCTAGCCATAACTAGGAAAGGTCTACCTAGGATGAGAGAAACATCAACATCCTCATCCATGTCCATGATAACAAAATCCATAGGAAAAATAAATTCATCCACCTTAACCAACACATCCTCAATAATACCCCTAGGGTATATTATGGACTTATCTGTTAATTGAATGCTCATGAGTGTTGGTTTAGTCTCACCTAAGCCTAATTGTTTAATAATTTATAGGACATCACACTAATGCTGGCCCCCAAATTAGCCAAAGTTGTATTAATCTCTAAGCTACCAATAAAATAAAGGATAGTAAAACTCCTTGGATTTTTAAGCTTTTTAGGTAGTCTCCTTTGGATAATGGCTGAGCTCTTTTTAGAAAATTGCACCATAGAAACCTCTTCTAGCTTCCTCTTGTTAGAGAGGAGCTCTTTCAAGAATTTAGCATATTTAGGCATCTATGCAAGAGCTTTCACAAACGGTATATTAATATATAACTATTTAAAAAGTTCAAGGAACTTACCAAATTATGTGTCCATCTTCTCCTTTTGCAACCATGCCATATATGAATGCGGTGTTGATACTCTCTCATAACTGGAGTAAGCCTTGTCTCTTTTTTCTTATTCTCTTCCATTTGCTTCTGACACTTATACCTCCACTTCTTTCTTATTAGTTCCCACATTCTTTCCACTCTTCATGGTGATTATCTTAAGTTGCTTTTTATGATTAGCTTCGGTATTACTAAGCAAACTACCTTGAGGTCTTTCACTAAGGATTTTTACCATTTGCCCACTTGATTCTCAAGATTGTGGATGGAAGATTGTTGATTCTTAAGGGCAGTCTCTGTTGCTTGGAACCTTATTTTAAAAGCAAATATAATTTTTTCCATCATTTCCTCTAAGTTGCTTTGTCTAAGAGAAGGAGCTTGTTGAGGCTAAGGAGCTTGGAATCCCATATTTAGTTGCTAAAATCTTGATGGAGGTCTTGTGGCATTTTGATTACCCCATGAGAAATTTGGATGATTTCTCCACTCCAGATTATATGTGTTACTATAGGGGTTATTTTATTGCCATTGAGAAGCATTACCAACATATTTAACTTGCACCATCTTGGCAAAGTTGTTGCCACTTTGATAGTCATGACTTTTATGTCCACCCCTACACCAATCACAAAATAACACTTATGCTTGCTTCCTTAATGATGAAGCCAGGGAGTCCATTTTTCTGTTCATGGCTTCAAGTTGAGCAGTCAATGCAGCAAATTGGGTCCACTTGATGTAAACCACCCCCTCCAATCTTTCTCTGGTTTCTAGGGACTTTCCACTAATAATTTGTGAGAGCTATGTCTTTAATCAAATCCCTTGCCTCTTCAGGTGTATTATTATTTATGGAACCACTGGTTGTCGCATTAATGGACTGCTTGCTTGCATAGTTCAAACCATTGTAGAAGGTTTGAATCTAGAGCCATAGTGGGAGGTTATAATGCGGACACCTCCTCAATAAATCTTTAAATCTTTCCCATACATCATAGAGGGTCCCACCATCTTGCTGAAGAAAAGAAGAAATGGCATTCCTCAACTTAGCAGTCTTAGATGGTGGGAAGTATTTTTCTAGGAACTTCTCTGCCAATTGACCCCATGAGTAGAGGTACCGGCTGGGAAAGACTTTAGCCACTTTTTTAGCTTGTCCTAGAGTGAAAGAGGGAACAACCTTAATCTAATCGCATCATCTAATACATTGTTTATCTTGAATGTATCACAAATTTCCAAAAATTTCTCAAGATGAGAGTTAGGGTCTTAATCTAGGAAGCCATAAAATTGACAGGCCTACTGCACCATTTGCATCACATTTGGCTTGATTTCAAAGTTTTTTATAGTGACTATCAAGCTTTGTATACTTGAATCAGCCCCATTGAGAGTGGGCCTTGCATACTCTTGCATGGTCCTTAGCTGGTGTTCTACCATCACTTCAACCTCTTCTTCTGAGTCTATGTCATCCAGGTCTACTACCTCTTCTACCAAAGCTAGTTTCCACTCCTCCTTTTGTCTCTGTCTCAAAGTTCTCTCTAGCTCTGGATCAAATTCAAGTAGATTGGACAAACTAGCTCTAGTCATAAATAGAAAAAGGTACCTGAAATGATAGCCAACAAGCAAGAGCAATTATTAAAAATAAGTAAAATAAAAGCTAAATCAATAATCTCTACTATATTGCTAATAGTGCCAATTAATCCCTGACAATAGTACCAAAAACTTGATGTCTTAAACCTTGCTACAAGTGCACTGGTCAATCAAGTAATATAGTAATGAGAGAAAAGTATCATTCCATTGAGGACTAATGGCAAATACTAGCTCAAACTTTGACTATTGTTTAGCAGATCAATAGTTAGAGATAACAATTAAAATAAAACAACTAATTTAACTAAATGAAACTGAACTAAGGAAAACAATGAGAAATTTGCAAAGATAATAATGGTGAAGACTACCTAGATATTGAATCCCCCTAGCCCCTATTTGCAATCCATGAATAGTAAACCAATTAAATCAAACATCAAATTGAATTAGTGTTCCACAAATTTAGATTAAAACCTCTCCCAAGCAATTTAATCCCTAATCCCTAAGTAGAGTGTAAGGAATCTCTTGTCAATACATAATTAAATAGTTCATGCATTAAGAACAAGGAACAAAATACCAAAAGGTTTTGTAGGCCTATCTCTAGAACCCCAAGCAACCCTCAAACCTAATCAACGTTCTATTCATATCAAGCTTTCTCAAGTCAATAATATGAAAACAAGCATTCAATCAACAAGTATACTATTGTTAATTAAGATTAACCAAATAAGCATCAAAAGGATAAAATAATCAAGGAATGATTTAATTGATGTCAAAACTATTCAATCCATACAAAAGGATCTAGGGTTCATCGAATATCTAGTTAGAAACAGATTTAGTTCATGCTAGATAAGAAAAATAAAGGAAGCAAAGAAGAAGAAAAAAAGCCCAAATAATTTATGATGAATAATCTAAGAATCTTTGCTTTGATCTTTGATTCTAATTACAAATCTAGCAGATCTTAGATCTTCACCTTCGATTCCTACTACAAAACTTCTAAATTTCCTTAGAAAAGTTAGCTCTCTATGATAGAATTTTAGATCCCTCAAAATCTGTGCAAAAATTGTTTATATACTCTGACAGAATTGCTCTTATGCCCAGCACCACACCCATTAGTTTAGGTTTAGGAGCGTCATATACACCAGCTTTCTCAGCAACTTTTTCTTCTTATCACACAAACACTCCCACACCCATGATCTTGGGTATGGGATAAGCTCCTTCTTGCTTCTACCTCTTCAAAATGCTCCACATTCACACTAAACTCTGTCATTTTTTTATTCTATCATCTCATGGCATGTCAAAACATAAAGTTCCTAAAAATAATTGAAAACAACACTAGAACAAACAAATCAAACTCAATTTTAAACATAAATCCTGAAAAATAAGAGGCTAAAACATAGGCATTCATGCACTTATCACATTCCTATTGCTAATTAGACATAAACCTAGAAAATCACACTCCCAATAGTGATCACCTTCTAAGTGTAAAAGGTTTACCATAATAATAAATTAAAGTGTTTAATTAATTGATTAATGGTAAAATGATTAAATATGTAATTAAATTTATAAGAACCCTAGCATGTCCTGATGTTTAATCTATGAAGGTTTCTATTCAATTAAATCTTAATATGTATATGATACAAATGAGAAATATTAAATTGAAATTGATTTGTACTAAATCAAAGAGTTATTAATTTTAAGTTTAATGAAAACCCTTTACACATGACATGTGGCATAAGCCCACATGTGATATAGAAAAGAGGCAATTTAGGGGTTAGAGAAAAATCAGTATTCGTAAGCCCATGTGATAGGTTTAGGGGTTAGAGAATTTTCTATTTAGGTTAAAATTGTAAATATATCTTTTGGCTAATGGAAATGTCCATTTTATCCCTAAAGAATAAAATGGTCATTTCACCATTTAAAGAAGCAAAGTTCACTTTTGCCCCTTCACCAAATGATGAGCTAAAAGAATATAAAAGGATATTTAAGTCTTTATGAAGACTTAAGGGTTAAGTCTTGGAAAGAATATAAAAACTATGAGTTTTATTTTATAAAATAAAGTGAACATCATTTTTTGAGTTGTAGCCATTTTGAAGAGAAACAATTTGAGAGAAAAAGAAAAGAAGAAATAGTTTCTTTCAAGTTTTCTTTTAATCTCCAATTCTTTTTCTTAGTTCTTTATGAAAGAACAAAATTGCTAGGAATTTGAAAATGAGTTTAGTCCAAAACAATAAAAGAAAAACCTTGTCTTCCTAAAGGTTTTTGAGGGAAAATCTTGAATCAAAATTGGGCAACCAAGAGAGAGATTCAAGAACACCAAAGAAACTAAAGGAAATTTAGAGGTGAGCTAGGTGTGGATAGTCTAGAGGCTGCACACTTAGGAAGTTCATTGATAAAGAAAGAAGGAACCTACAAGAGGTAATATGATTACTCTGCCTTCCTTTTTCTATTTATATATGTTTTACACACAAATTAATTGATTACTTGAATGGATGTTTAGACCAAAATTAGGTGAAGTAAAATTTTAAAATATTTGAAATTTCACCCCACCACCTTGCTTCTGCTGCATTTAACTCCACTATTCCTTTAATTGGTATCAGAGCCACTTAATTTCTATGTATAACATTTGTTTATGTTGTTTTGGAGGGTTTTGATTTGGTTGAAAAGGACTTGTTGCACAAATGTTGTGCTGTCGGACATAGAATTCGCACCCGCGAATCAAATATCACGATCACGATTAGCAAATCATGGCTACAAAAATGATGTCACACCCATGAATGAATGGATCAAAACAAAAGTTGTTTATATTGGTTTAGAGAATCGCGCCCGCGAAATCGAAGGTGGTCGCGATTTTCACTGTGTCTATACCTAACTTTAATTTCTTCTAAAATTGTTTTGGATTTATTTTTCAATCAAATAAATTTCTATGACTTAAAATATGATTTTGAGCTATAAAAACCTTGAATATGTGATATTTAAAATGGATTTTTTGGAAATGTTCCAATGATGAACAACAAATCTATAAATGCAATTGTTGTATATATATATATGTTTTGTTGTTGTTTGAGAGGCATGAATGGTTGATCATGGATTTGGAAACCATAATGTATGATTTCTAATGTGGACATGTAATAATTAATTTTATTATTTGATGGGATGTAATTAAATGTTAATTACTCATTTAGGTTGTAAATCAATTCCATTAAGCCTATAAGCTCTTTTGTTTTTGTAATCTCACCTTGGAATGCCAAGGTTACTAAGGTACATATGGAGATGTGGAGATGCAAGAACAAGAAGAGGTTCAACCCATAAAGATGCCTGGTGGGAGCATGAAGATACAAGTGTTGTAATTTCATGTTTGTAATTTGTATAACCTAAATCCCATATCCATTCCTTGTGGCTAGGAAATGGATCCATAGAATCCATGATCATACCTATGTATATGTTGTCCATTTTATGAAATATATATGTGATATATATGAATGCATATGATGTATGTTTAAGATGGATAATGTACAAAGTGAGACTAATCTATAAAGCCTGAAAATCTTTCAAAGAAAACATCGAGTCATGCTTCTTCATTGGAGCAATAATTCAAGAAAAATTTAAACACTTATATCATCAGTTATGGATACATAGGTGTGATATATTTGGGTTGAATGTTTTCTTGAAGTTATTGTAAAGCATGGGATGTTACGAGTATAGGATACATTATATGTCAATAACAACAATAAGTATCTGAGACATATAATGTTCAAATCATTATAGTTATTGATCCAATGGGTTTGACTTGACTAGTGTGAAAAGACAATAATGACAATTTGTATCTGAGGTTGGAAACACTAGGAACCAGATTGATTGAGCCTCACAAAGAGTTGTGATGAACAAGTGTTCTTCACTTATTAGATATCAAAATTCCAATAATGACAATGTGTATCCAAGGAATTTGTGATAATATAATAAGAATTCAATCACCTACTAGAAATCCACCTCAACGGGATTTCTATTTTTCATTTAGAAGTATAGAATTCGCCAAATTAATAGGATTACCATTTTGATTAAAGACCAAATAATTATGGTAGCTACATAATTACATAAGTTATTAATCTTATTATTTTTTTGCATTTTGATAATATGAAATTGACAAATCCACCTATGAATATATTTGATTCTTTTAGGCTCACAGGGCTAAATCTATGATCCTTGCATTTAGTACATAGTGTATGTATTCAACTTGATTTGTTCTTGGTCTTTTAGAGAAAAGACTACTTCTAAGGAACATATCACTCTAAGTGCAATGGAAACAAAATATGGATGAGGTTGATGTTATATGGTTGTTTTATAAGTCAAAGGTTGCAAAACAATATATGAGCATAACAAGACTCCAAGTAATTATGCATCATCTACAAAGGTTGTATGATGAATATAAATACACTAATTAATATAAGATATTAATTTCAATATGAAGAAAATTATAAAGAAAGAAATAGGAAAAGAAAAGAAAGAAAAAGGAAAGGAAAAGAAATTTTAAAGGAAGAAAAGGAGAAAGTGTTTCTTCTTGATCATTGTAACTTTATTTTTCTTTGTCTTCTCCATATTTTCCATTCTTGTTCATATTCTTACTATTCAACTAGAGTAGGAAATTAGAGAAAAGAAATCAAAGAAGAAAATTGTTTATCTTTAATTTCTTGTTCTTTTATTCTTTTTCTATCTAGTATTCTTTATGAAAGAATTTGAATTATGAGTAACCTCTTTTATTTCTTACTAATTTTTAATTAAACTAAATTTGGAATTATTTTCATGTGATGATTAAATTCATCAAACAACTGGAAAGTCTAGATATTTTGATAAATAATAATTTTCAAATAGTTTAATTCTTCAAATTCGTTCCAAATTTTCATTAGATGGAAAATGCACTTTAAGGTAATAGAAAAAGTTTCTATTATCAATCCTAAAAGGAAAATTGCAAGGGACAAGTCCATAGATAATGTTATAGTTGACAAAAGAAAATATTTCTATTGTCAATGTTATGAATATTGGAAAGGTAATTGTTCTAAGTATTGTGAATACTAAAGAACAAGGAGAAGGATAGACCTTGTGAAGGTAAATCTTTCTCTTGTTACTATATTCTAGTGATTTATATAGTTCATTTATTGTTATGATTCATGATATAGGTGCTTTTGTGCCATATGCATGATCAAAGTAAGCAATGGGAGCATGGAGATTAGATGAAGTGATTTTAAAAGATCTAAAGGGCAAAGTGTTTGTTTCCAAAGAGCTTTTATAATGCTTCATGATGATTTTACAAATCAAATTTTGTATCTGTTGTATGTACTTAATGACGATTTTAAAATCATATTTTGTAAATCATGTATATATTTCATACTTAAGCTACATTATTCTGTAACTTCAAGGAATTGTGAATTCTGTTACTAGAAAAATGTTTGCATAGTTTATTCTAGTGATAAACTTAAGAGTATGAATTATATGTTTGATGTATTATTATTAAGTTAATAATAACAAAATAACTCTAAGTGCTTCTATGTTAATGATATAAAGAACTCTAATCTAAAACCACTATGATTTCTTTGATTAGTTTGTTTAGCTGAAGATAAGACAATTAGTTAGATAACATGTGTCACTGCCCATTAGGGTGTGAACTTGTTTCAACTTAGAAGTCTAGTATCTAATGCAAAAACAACTAGATCACCTTTTATTGGATAAAAGGATAGAAATTGAAGAAGTTTTAAAATTTATGCATATAGATGCATCAATACCATTTGTGAAATGGTTAGTGGGAGTTTTTCCTAATTCATTGTATTTACCTAAATATATGATATTGACCTGTTTGGAAAAAGGTAAATAAAAAGAATTGCTTATTTGAATTTTTGAAACGTTCAAGAAATTCAAGATGAAAATAAAAATAAATATTAAGGGTATTTCATACAAAAAGGGAAAGAGTATCATAACCCTTTGATCTAATTAAAGTGGGGAGAACTCGATTACCAATTTTTGACGAATTCCCTAAATATAAAAATTGGCATATAATCATAATTTTTATTTGGAAAAGCATACGTACTCAAAAGAATAAATTACAACATATATGATATGATGTAATAAATGATGAACTATAAAGTTTTTGTTTATTTCCTTATGGAAATTACAAGTAATAGCATAATATTCTTAAATAGCATTTTCTCCAAAGTCTATCTAATCCTAATTCATATATGATATGATATGGATAGATATCAAAATTCTTACTCATAATTTGATTTGAGATATCTAGCTTATTTGATAAGCTAAAGTTAGACAATTGGAAGATAATTCTAATTAAGATAAGGTTTGTTGGATATCCTAAAGGTGGTTTAGGCTAGTGTTTCTATCTTTTACATAACAAAGAGTTTTTAGCAAAGATGTTATTTCTTGATAAAGTGTTTATTCAAGAAAGTGACATATTGAGAAAGATGAAATGATTGGATGAATGTCATCCAACAATATCAAACAAAATGATCAAAGTAAATTTGATCAACCCTGTGAAAAGTCTAAAACTAACTAAATATTTTATCCTTATAAACTGCTAAAAGGTTTAGTAGAATATCTAATTTTTCTATAAGATATGATTTTCTTTATATGAATACACACTAGTTGTATATTCATGATGAAGTAAATCATGAGATGGTAAAATATCTAATCTTAAGAAAAATATAATTTACTTTATATGAATGCATAAAAGTTGTACATTCATGATGAAGTAAATTATGAGATGATTCTATTATAGCTATATATGATATATCAATGCATAATGATTATATGTTTGACATATAGATGTCAATACTAGTTTTTTTTCTTTATAAAAGAAAACATAATCATGGAATAAATCTAAAGGCTTAGAGTCTGAAGAAAATTCCACAGTATGCAAAATCTTAATGAGTTGTATCATCGCACGATGAATCCTTAATGTACAAAAAGATAATGGGAGTATCCTCACTTTCAAGTTTTGTACATGGATAACACATTAGTTTGTAAAAGTATTAATATATTTGCATTTGTAGAATGGTTTTACCCTTACTTTCTTCATTTAGACTTGAGATAAATATTTTACATTTTTATTAATTCATATCTATAAAGATAGATTGAAAAGAATGTTAAATATGTCTAATTCAATATTTGGAAAGGGTGTTGAAGAGTTCAAAATGCTAATACCAAAAGTTTTATTTCCTACAATTTCAATATCCACTTTTTGAGGGTTGATTCCCTAGATATCCAAAAAATGTATGGCATGGATTCCTTATAGTATGACTATAAGAAATCTAAATTATATAAGAGTTGCATAATGAGCCAGACATCGAGAATGTTGTTTGTAACAACCCACACCCACCTTAGGGCTTTCATGACAACTTACTTGAATTTGGAGCTATTATGACGCAGAGGGTGCTTTTAAGAAAATTCATATGTTATGTGATTGATGAGTATATGACATATTAGATTAGTTCTAGTATGCATAATATGAATTATTATTGTGAAATAAGTGATTTATATGAAGGCATAAGCATCAAATGATTTATTGTATATAAAGTGAATTTTCATGCACAAAGTGATTTTTAAGCATAAAATAATTTTTATGAGTATTTTAAAATATTTTTAAATAAATATTTCTACGGGAATTTTAATAAAATAATAAGAAAAATATTTTATTTTTAATTATCTATAAACAGCCCATAAATAAATTAAAAAGCCTAACTCATTAAGACCTAATACACCAAAACACTCTTAACCTAGCTCATTAATGGCAAACTTGTAATTTTGCCAAAAATCCTAAATATATAACCTAAATTTTAGCCAACCCTAATATTGGCAACCACCATTCTATTATTCTATAGAATTTTTATGGAAAATTTCTCTCAATAAAAATTTACAAGGTGCCTTCAAACCTTGCAATTTCGTAACCATTTTCATAATTTTTTTCTTCTTTCAATTTATTATTTAATTTTTATGAAACTAATCATGAGAAAACTATTTAGATTATGTATTTACTATTTTTCTTTTAGTTAAATTCAGCCTAGGTGATTATTTTGAAGGAGAAACCGGTTTTCAACTAAAAACACAACTCTTTCTTCGCACATCCACCAAAGGTGAACCCTAAAACTCAAAGTTGGAATTTTCATGCAATTATATAAGGGGGGGCTACCAATTTTGCATATTAAAGTGTTCTAAACTGATATTTATTGTGTTTAGATGAAAAATATTGATTTAAATCATATTTCTATATATTACTGTAATGATCAGAAAGTGCAAAAAACAAGAGAATTCATGGTTTTCACCCTAAAATCTAAAGTTGGAAAATTTTCATGCATATAATATAAAGGGGTGCTAATTCCTACATCATGGTGTTCTAAAATTTTTTTTTTATGTTTACATGAAAAATATTGGGTTAAACCATGTTTCTGCATATCACTGTAATGAATAGAAAGTACAAAAGTAAGAAAGTTCATGTTTTCCATGAAAGTGTGCATTCAGTCTACACTGGGATTTTAATCCCAATGTCTATAATTTTTATATGATATGTTTTAATAATTTTTGACATGTGTATATAAGTGGTAAATGATTTAATTGCATGTTGATTGAAAGAGTAACTCTAGACAAAGCCTAGAGCGGTTCGGCCTACGCAAGGGTTTCCAAACCCTATTTGTTATGTATGGTTAGTATGTGAACATGATTAAGTGACATATAAAATAGGTTTTATGATGATTTAATAGTGAATTAATAATCTTAAATTGAATATGAGATTGATTGTATGATTTAGTCTAAAGAGATAAGCATGACTATTTAAGGATACTTGTTAAGTTGATATATATGGAAAGTGTTAAGTATGTTAAGTTGAATGTTAAATTGAATTGATATTAAGATCATGATATATTGTGTTTGACCTTAGAAAAGTAATAGTATGAGTTATAATGTGATTTCATGTGAGTCTATGAAGGCTAAGTGTGAAAGACCTTAAAAGTCAACATGTCATGTGCAAGTGATGAGTGCACTTCTAAGTGCAACTCCAAGTTTATGTGAATGTTATATGTGCATGGGGTAGTTATGGGATAGGATAGCATGATGTTAAACAAATGCTAAGTATTGAATTGTAATGTATGATAGAGCTTAAGGATTATTATATGTTCAAGGGCTACAAGTACAAGGAGCAAAAGAACCACAAGGTGAGTAAATATTATGTTCATGTAACAAGTACAAGCTATCATGTTATGTGAACCTTTGAGATTCTTAAAACCCAAGTTCTTTTCTATTCTTTATTATAACTATATGCTTTCTTTGTTAAGCTTGGATTATCAAAGAATAATTAGTCTGAAACCATTTTGATTATTCTACAATAAGAAAGAATCTTTGTGATTATTGCCTTACATAATATTCTTTCTGGAAACACACTATTATTTATATTTTGTTCAATAAGTTAAACTGTTATTGCTATTATGCTACATGTTATTACTTTCTTAAGTGCTATTATTATAAGAGATTGCCATTAGCTCCAGCTATGGTACCCATGAACCTTTTATGTAAAATTCCTCATGCCGATGCTGGTAATCATCAAAACATATGCACATGATCTTAACCCAATGGAATGGGGCGTAGTATCCACCTGAGCTAAGAGGGGCAGTTCTAGCTATAGGGCCTGATCAGCTGCACGCTTCTTCATGATAGGAGTTAGAATTTGGCTTGAGGCCACCTCTCCTCAGTGTATTCTAGTGAATTGAGTAGGGTCTTCACTCACAAGTGAATTGAGCAAGAGTCTTCACTCACAAGTAAATTCAAGGGCGAGTAACTCCCAGAGAGTCTAAGGAGGTAATAAGTAAATAATATGACTTATACAATAACATATATCCTTTAGAAGATTTCATAGCTCATAGTTCCTAATTTATGATTCACAGTTCATAGCTTGTGATTTAACTAGGTTTACAGAAATTAGCTTATAACTTATAACATATAGAGTGGAGGCTGCTACCTTGTCTGCTCATAACATAATATAGAGTGAAGGCTACTGCTTTATCCACTCGTAATATAATATAAAGTGAAGAATGTTGCCTTGTCGACTCATAACATAATATAGAGTGAAGGTTGCCACTTTGTCCACTCGTAACATAATATAGAGTGAAGGTTGCTCCCTTATCCACTCGTAGTATAATATAAAGTGTAGGTTGCTGCCTTGTCCACTCGTAACATAATATAGAGTGAAGGCTACTACCTTCTCCACACATAACTCATAACATGTATAGTGAAGGCTGCTGCCATGTTCATATATAACTTATAACATAATTCATAACATATAAAGGTAATAGTTGCATTGAAGGATACAATCACATGTAACATAATAGCAATAGAAATTTAGCTTATTTAACAAAAGATGAGCAACAGTGTAGTTCCAGAAAAATATAAGTTAGGATAATAATCACAAAGGTATTATCATTGGACAATCAAAAATGGTTTTGGACCAATTGTCCTTTGGCAACCCAAGCTTACAAAGAAATCACTAAAATAGAAAAGAACTTGGGTTTCAAGATATCAAAGGTTCACAAAACATGATAGCTTGCACTTGTAACTTGAAACATAATGTTTACTCACACTTATAACATGAACACAGTGTTTACTCACCTTGTGGTTCCTTCGCTCCTAGTACACGTAACCCTTTTTGAACCTCTAAGACTCCTCAAGCTCTAACATAATATTTAATTCAATACTTAGTATTTATTTAATCATGATGCTATCCTATCCCATAACTACCCCATGCACATATAACATTCACATATACTTAGAGTTGCACATTTAAGTGCACCTCATCGCTTGCACATATATGTTGACTTTAAAAGTCTTGTACACTTAGCCTTTATAGGCCCATATGAAAACACATTACAATCATGTCCATATCTTTCTAAGGTCAACACAATATCCTTATCTTAACATCAATTCACTTTAACAATCATCTTAGTACACTTAATATTTCCATATATGTCAACTTAACAAATAACCTTTTAAGTACTATGCTTATCTCTTATGACCAATTCATTCAATCAATCTTTTCATCAATTCAAGATCATTAATTCACTATCATGTCATCATACAACCTACTTCCATATTATCCAATCACATTCACATATTAATTACAACATATGGTTAAAATACCTTAAGTATACCAAATTGCCTCTAGCCTTGTCAAGAGCCATTCCTTCAACTAATATGCACTTTAACTATTTATCATTCATTCATACATGTTAATAATCATTAACATACATCATACAAAAATTATAGACATTGGGATAAGAATTTCAATGTAGGTCGAATGCCCTTTAAAAGAGAAAACTGAATTTTCTTACTTCTCGCACTTTCTATCTATTACAGTAATATGTAGAACATGGTTTGAACCAAGATTTTTCATGTAATAAAAAAAAATCATTTTAGAACATAAAGATATAGGAATCAGCACATATATAAATCCATGTGCATGAAAATTTCCAACTCTAAGTTTTAGGATGAAAAATCATGAGTTTTCTTGATTCCTGTACTTTCCGGTCATTACAGCAATATGTAAACATGTAATTCAAACCATTATTTTCCATTCAATCACAAAAATTATTAGTTTAGAACACTAATACACACCAATCACCAGCCATGCATAATTCTCATGCATGAAAATTCCAAGTTCAAGGTTTAGAGTGAAAATCATGTGTTTTCTAGCTTTCTGGTGTTTTTCGATCATTACAGTAATATGTAAACACATGATTTAAATCATTATTTTTCATCTAAACAAAAAAAATATCAGTTTAGGATTCCATCATGCACAAATCAGCAGCCACATGTATATATAATCACAGAATTTTCCAACTTTTAAGTTCTAAAATGAAAACCTTGAATTTCCTTATTTTCTGAAACTTTTCGATCATTACAGTAATATGCAAAAATATGATTTAATTCAATATTTTGCATCTAAATGCATCAAAATTAGTTTAGAATAGAAGCATGTAAAAATTTCCCCCTTGTAACGTTTATGCATGAAAATTTTAATTTTGAGTTGTAGGATTCACCTTTAGAAAAATCGTGTAGAAAGGTTGGTGATTTCGATAGAGAAATTAATTTCTCTTTCAAGAATTCACCCAAACTGAATTAAATCAATAGAAATCAGTAAATATTCAGTTCAAAATAATTTTCTCATAATTTACTTCATAGAAATCAGATAGGAAATTGAAGGGAAAGAAAAACTTATGAATACGGTCAAGAAATCGCGAAGTTGAAAGTGTTTTGAGAATTTCAGTAGAGAGAATTATTTTAAAATAATTTTTCTATCAAAATACTAAAAAATAGAATGGTGTCTGCTGGAAATCAAGGGCTGGTCAAAATTCTCATTATATATGTAGAGTTTTAGGCAATTTCCAAGATTGAGCTAGGTTATGAGGGTTTTTGTGTAGTGAGCTTTTAGGTATTTGGGCTTTTTAATTAATTTTGAGGCTGATTATAGGTAATTAAAAATAAAATATTTTTCTTATTATTTTCATTAAAATTTCCCCAAAATATTTATTTAAAAATTATTTTAAAAATGCGCATAAAATTATTTAATGCTTGAAAATTGTCTTTTTATATGAAAATTTATTTTATGCATAATAAATTATTTTATGCTAATACAGTTCATGTAAATCATTTATTTAACCATAATAATTCATATTAGGCACATTAAAATTAATTTAATGTGAAGTGGGGATTTCACATTATTAGATATGAACCTAGAAAGTTATGCACCTAATAATGATCACCTTTCAAGTGTAAAATGAAGGAATATTGGGCGCAAATTTAGTGGAAGCAACATGGTGGGTGAAATTTTAAACAATTTAGAATTTCACTTATACCTAAATGGGTCCAATAAACATTCATCCAATCATCTAGTTAATGTGTAAAACACATAAGAAAGAAAGAAGATTAAGTGATAATCATATTACCTCTTGAAGCATATGAACTCCAATTCTTCTTTCCTCTCCAAAAGCTCCCCAAATGTTAAGCCTCTAGATTGTCCACACTAAGCTTCACCTCCAAGGCTCACTTTGATTTGTTTAGATGTTCTTGATTCTCTCTCTTTGTATCCCAATTGAATATAAGATCTTCTGAGACAAATCCTTGGTGATTTGATTTCTTCTGATTACTATGGATGTATCTTTTCAACAAAAGAAACCTTTGTTCTTTCTCAGAGAACAAAGAATAAGAAATGAAGAACAAGAAAATTGAAGAATTCTTTTTTTCTCTTCTCTCTTAAGACCTACTTTAGTAGATTTCTATATAAAAAGATATGCAAAAGCCTTCTTAAATTAACAACATCATTTGCGTTTAAATAGCCAACCACTATGTTGTTAATTAGAGAACAAATAAGATATTTATTTTGCTTTTTTACGTTAATCTTAAATGGAAAAGACCAACTTACCCTTTATGGTTTATGATAATTTCCATTAAGGCTTAAGTAGTTGAAAGACTATTTTGACCTTGGTACACTTTCTCTAACCCCCTAAATCTATCATATGGGCTTTAGGGTTGGAGAAAATCTCTAACCCTTAAACTCATTATATGGGCTTTAGAGTTATAGAAAATCTCAAATCCCTAAATTGCCTCTGTCCATTTCTCAAATAGACTTGGGCCATTTAGGGTTTAGTCCAAAGCTCAAAATCAATTCTTTTAACTCATCCATAATTTTAATTAAATAAATCCTTCTCATTTATATCATATATAAATTAGGATTTAATTAATAAAATATCATTTTGGATTTAACTTCAAGACATGCTAGGATCTTTGTAAATTTAATTATAAGTTCAATCCTTTTACCACTAATTAATTAATTAAACACTTTAATTAATTATTATGGTAAACCTTTTATCCTTGGAAGGTGAACACTTTTGGGTGTGTGACTTTCTAGGTTCATGTCTAATTAGTGATGGGATTGAGAAAATAATTTTCTCTACTAATGTGAAATCCCTAAATCACCCTTAGTCCTATAAGTCATGAGTGACACCTAGCATAGCATATCATGACTACCTAATTAGAATGAATATGAGTGTTTAATCACTTATTCATTTCATGGACCATTGATCATAATTAATGTACACTAAAATCCTTTCATTATGAAATCCCAATCTTAGCTAGGGTCATGGATTTGTCAAACCCTAATATGCTTCGATCATTTGTCTATTCTTAATTCTAATTCTTGACAAAATTGATTCCTACTAGAAACCCTTTCTAGTGAATCTTTACTACCTTGGCCAAGGATTTGATTATCAAGAATAATTAGATAGCATAGGATTTCTTCCTTATTTATTCAAGTTAATGAATTCTCTCTTGGCGATCACTTACCTCCAGTCATAACTAGTTAGAACTATCACATACCATATACCAATACTTGAATAGCATTAGTATGTAAATAGTAACAAATTCTAACTATCGATGAATGAGATACAGTGCCCTTAAGTCAAAGGACTATATGTATAATTATGACCTAGATGATGATTAGCGATAAAACTCCATGTCATCATCATCTAACCTCACAGTTCGATCATTCATCATATGAATATCCACATATTTATACCGACAATATTTGTCAAATAGTATGATGCTCAGTGTCTCTATAATCATAAGTATCACATACTGATTATAGATTATAAACAGAGGTGATGGACTTTTGGAATTAATGATGCTCAGTCATTAATCCTATAACCATGAATATTTTAAAGTATTTGTTTAAGAGCGATCTGCTATCCATATTCTCAACACTTGAAAATAGATCCTCTTTTGAAAAATACTTATGGACTTCAAATATATATTTAATGCAATGGAACAATTTCATTTATAAACATATATTTTATTGCCATTTAGGGATAATGTTTTACATTTACATAACATATACATTGCTCTAGGGCATACCCTCTAACATAAAATGTTTTCCATAATGATTAATTAAAGTGTTTAATTAATTGATTGGTAGTAAAATGATTAAATATGTAATTAAATTTATAAAGACCCTAGCATGTCCCTATGTTTGATATATAAAGGTCTCGATTTAATTAAATATTAATCTATATCTTATGTAAATGAGAAAGATTAAATTGAAAATGATTTGGAGTAAATCAAAGACTTAATTTTAAGCTTAGTGAAAACCCTAAACATATGAGATGTGGCCTAAGCCCATATGTGATATTTGAAAGAGACAATTTAGGGGGTTAGAGAAAATTCATTATTCATAAGCCCATGTGATGGATTTAGGAGTTAGAGAATTTCCTACTAAGGTTACAATGGTCATTTCCTCTTTAATTGGCTTTTTAGAAATATTCATTAGGCCTAATGGGTAAAATGGATATTTCATAATAAAACATAATGCTTAAAAGGGTGGAAGAGTCTTTTGGCAAAGACTTAAGGGTTAAGTCTTGAGAAAAGATATACACAAAGGGTTTATGTTCATCTTCTTCAGCATATTGATATTGCCTGCTAGGCTGCAATGAGATTGTTGAAAGAAGTAAAATGCTTAAGAGCAATTGAAAACCTAAGATATGATGAAAGTAGTAGTGAATTTATTGAAAGCTGTATATTGATCTTGAAATTGATTGAATGTTGAAGAAGCTGATTTTGTTGAAAGCAAAAGTTGTTTTGGCAGCTATAGAAAGTTTGTTACTAAATTGGTGCCACCGAGCATGCCAAACAATATTTGGTGATATGTTTTTGGCACTTTAAGTGTGTGAATGAAATGCGGGCTTGCTAGAAGTGGAGGTACTTGAACTAATTGAATTAAATGCACTTTGACTTTTAAACAAGTGATTGTGCAAGGTCTAAAGGACTTAAAAACCTTTGTGTCCACTAGCTCCATCCAAAAGTTGTGCTGGATTTTAACAGTAGAAAATTAGCAAGAAAGGTTGATTTTATTGTCAATGGAATTGTATTAATTATAAGATTTAGATAGTAAATACATATAAAAAAAAAAAAAAAAAGAAGCACCATGGTTTGGAAATTAAAATAGGATGCTTGTTGGAAAGAGTTTTCCTTAGAGGAATTGATTTCATGTAGGAGGATTTGATGATTGCTTTGGACGACTTCGTCTGTTGATTGAAATTTGCTCGCTTGAAGGATTAATTGAGTTAATTGTTGATTTGTCGATTTGATTGGATGAGTTGATAGGGTTTGCTACTCCAATTTTCTTCTCCTTATATAACCTCTTAAAAGATATTTATTGGTAATTGCCTCTTTCCACTGAGCTCCATTTCCTCCATTTCCACTTAAGATGCTCATGTCCTTTGTATTAGTCAATCAGGTGGAGTCCTCTAAAATATTCCTCTTCTGCACATGTGAAAAATACTATTAGGCTTCTTAGTTAGCTAGCAGCCTCTTCATTTGGTGTGGATTAATTCATTAATTTTTACATTAGTTAATTATAATTATGTAATTAAATTTAATTAAGTAATTAATAATAAATAAATATTTGGGCTCTAGTAGACTTTAGTACAATTGGGCCTTTGAAATTACTTACTAACTAGCCCACTCATTTTTTAGTGTGAACAATCGATTATAAATCCTACTATATTTCTTATGACCTTATTATGATACAAATGCAAAGACATCCTAAGAAATATAACCAGTACTATTAAAATCGAATCAAACCAATCGATCAAATCGTTTAATGACCACTAATCTAGTCCAAAAGTCTAAAAACTAAATTTGGCAAAATATTGTTTTGATATAAAAAATTAAGAAAAGAAAGTTGATAGCACCTTTAAATCAAACCGATCGAACATTAAACCAATAAGAAGATCAGCTTACTGTTTAGTATAGTTTTAAAAACATTGAATATAACCTAAACCACCATAGATATTAAATTGTTATCCAAGGTGCTAAAGGAAGATCCCCAAGGTTAAACCATTAAGTAATATCCAAGAATAAGCCAAGGGCCATATAAGAGAACCTTGATATAATTAGACTTTGAGAACCTAACAGAACTCTTCCAATAAAAAGACTTCATTTTTGCCCTTTCTTCTCTCCCTCTCTGTTAGGGTTATTAACACCACCTCCATTGCAATTTCTTGGGTTTTCCACCCATTTAATTTGTCCTTTATATGTCCATTTTTGTTTTCTTTTCCTAATAACACCGTTTATTTGGTTTTTGTGGACTACATTTGCTATCTCATTTATGGGTTTTTGCATATTTGTGTCTTGGTGACTTGCGGTATTTGTTCCACCTCCTTCTACAGTGACATCCAACTCATTCACCGCTGAGTTCCTTATCCTATGTGTGCTTTATATGCTCATTGGTAGATGGGAGGAAGTGTGCATAACTCTGGCTTTGGTCTCTCAGGTTGGGCACTGCTTGTCCTTTTCGTTGTATTTACTCTGATTCAAGACCAATGGTGGTAGTTGATCTCTCTGACAAACTTGGCCTTTTATTCACAAGGGAGGGGGCCTCCACCATCTAGCCACTGTAATGAGCTTTCAGTGGCAGTGGAAGGTGTTTTCTCGAGTTCTTTAGTACCTATCTCTTCTGGTTAGCTTAGGCCCTAAGCCCTTGGTCGTGATTTGTCAATTGCCAGTGCTGATGCGGTGCTCTATGATGAAGGCAGTTGTTGCTGGATGGTGTTCTAGCACTAGGGGTATTAGTGGTATTTACTATCTTTCTTAGGCCTCAAACCTATTTGATGTTCAGGCTTTAAGCCCATGGCAAAAAAATCCTTTAATGGGTAGTTTATTGTTTTTTACTATCTGGGCTGGACTTATTGTAATTGTAACTCTTATACTGACCTTGGGCTTAATACCTTATTAATGCTAGCATATTCCTTGGGATTTTTACACAATTGCCTAAAAAACCAAACTACTTTATAAATATACCCCACTTTCTGAAAACTTACAAAAATATCTTCCCGCTTTTATTTTAACTTTTTTACACTCTTTATTAAAACATATGTTGAAGCATTTATTGTTACTTTTCAACAAAACATGTATAAAGTTGAAAAAGATTTGGCTTGCTTATGACACATATCTATGTACTTTCTTTAATGAGTTGGCTTTATATTTGTCCTTATTTGTTTTTTTTTTCTAAAGTTGTTCTTGATCAGTAAAAAATATTATAAAAATTAAAATTAAAAAAAAAAAAAACAATTTCACTCTCACTTGTTCATTTTATATCAAATCAATATTGTTAATTTAAAAAATAAATTATAACTTGAAAACTAAAGAATTTTAAATAATTTAAAAATTTTCAACTTAAAATATAAGTAAAAAAAAAATAGATATACAAAATAATTGAATGA
The DNA here is from genome assembly GCA_947687605.1 of Reutealis trisperma. Lineage (NCBI taxonomy): Eukaryota > Viridiplantae > Streptophyta > Magnoliopsida > Malpighiales > Euphorbiaceae > Reutealis > Reutealis trisperma. The sequence continues at coordinate 332,111 of CANTUT010001278.1, read as the reverse complement.
ATATTTTTGTTGAAATATTTTATTTATTGTTCAAAGAAATAAAATTTTATAAGATTTTTTTTTTAAATTTTGTTTATCAATTTGAATTTTTTTTAATCTTTTATATGATTTTAAACTATGTGAGAGTTTATTTTTGTAAATTGAAAAGTAAAATTAAAAAAAGGAAAAATAAAAATTTAAAATTGAAATGTGAAAAAGAAAATTAATTTAGAATTAGCAAAACAAAATTTTATAAGTTTAAAATTATTTCAAAAAATATTAATATTGTATTTTAATTTATAAAAAAAGAAATATTTTTAATAATACACAGTAAAGAATATCTGACAGGTATATTCTAGATATATTTGAAGTACATGATAGTACAATTCCTACTCACTTTCTACATATTATGATTTAAATTCTATATTTTTCCTTCCTCTATGTAGATATAGAAATAAAATAACAATCAACCTATAACCAACTACAAATCAACCTACGATCCACCAAAAATTAGTATTTTAATAATACTAATGCTAAAATATACAAAAACCAACAATCAACTAATAATCAACTTGTAACTAACCTGTTTTCAATCAACAATCAACTTGTGATCAACAACAAATAAACCTCTAATCGACAAAAAGACGATCTAATTTTTGAACTACTCCATTACCTCTCTCAAATTACAGCATTTTAGCAATACTAATGTTGATTATTAGTATACAAATGAAAAAGAAAACTAAAAGCACATGCCAAAATTCAAAAAGTAAGAAAAAACCAACAACAATAAAATAAAATTTATTAAATTAAGATAATTCATCCCATACATAAACGACTATTAAAAACATATAAATATTTAAAAATATTTCATAATAACATATTAAATAAAGAGATTAAAAAATTAAAATCCAACCAACAAAAATTATTATTTAAATAGTTTAAATTTAAATTGGAATTAATAAATTACTATTTAAATAATAAATTTAAAATTATAAAATGATACATTCAATCATAGTGATTGAGTATTATAATTTTTGAATTGAGTTTAGTTTGGTATTCAAATTATTTAAGATCAACTAATTACACCCTAAAATTAAAAAAAAATAAAAGAAAGTAAAATCAATAAATTAAAATTGTAATTTCTCTCTACTTAATTATTTCTTGAAATTATAGACCTAATTTATAATTTATTTCATAAAAATAATTTATAATTTATTTCATAAAAATAACTCGCTACTACAAAAATAATGTAAAAAGAAAAAAATCACAACTCAATCTCCGATCAACAAAAAAAAAAATAGTATTTTATTAATACCAATGCTAAAATATGCAAAAACCAAGAAATTACCTAAAAAAAATCAACTTACAACCAACCAACAATCAACCTAATCAACCTCTGATTAATAAAAAAATTAAAAAAAAAACTAATTTTCAAAGTATTCCATCATTTCTCTTGATTTATAGTATTTTAGAAATATTAACACTACAATTTGCAAAAATCAACAATCAACCTTTAATAGATTATAAAATATCAACAATCAACTTGTAATCTACCATAGATCAACATCTAATCACAAAAAAAACCAGTATTTTATCAATACTAATGCTAACATATGCAAAGACTAATAATCAACTTGTAATCAATCAGCAATTAACCTATAACAACCCACACCTACTATAGAAATTTTCGTGACAATTTGCTTAACTTAGAACTAATTAGGGCTAAATGTGTGCTTTATGGAAATTAATGTGCTATATGATCAATAAATATGTGGCATGTTAAATTAATTTTAATATGCATAATATGAATTATTATTGTAAAATAAATGATTTACATGAAGTGCATTAGCATAAAATAATTTATTTAAATAAAATGAATTTTCATGCATATAAATGTATATATGGGATGATTCCTACATGTTTATATTCTAAAATGATTTTTGTTTTGATTACATGAAAAATCTTGGTTCAAACCATATTTTTACATATTACTGTAATAGATGGAAAGTGCGAAAAATAAGAAAATTCAAATTTTCTATTAATAAGAGCATTCGCCCTACATTGGGATTCTTATCCCAATGTCCATAATTTTTGTGTGATATATTTTAATGATTATTGATATGTATGAATGAATGACAAATGATTAAATTACATGTTAGGCAATTTGGTATACTTAAGGTATCTTAACCTTAGGTTGTGATTAATATATGAATGTGATTGGATGATATGGAAGTAAGTTGTATGATGATTTGATAATGAATTAGTAATCTTGAATTGATAAAGAGATTATTTGAATGTATTGGTCATAAGGGATAAGCCTGACACTTAAAGGGTTATTTGTTAAGTTGACATATATGGAAGTGTTAAGTGTACTAGATGATTGTTAAAGTGAATTGATATTAAGATAATGATATTGTATTGACCTTAGAAAGGTATTGACATGATTGTAATGTATTTTCATATGGGCCTATAAAGGCTAAATATACAAGACTTTTGAAGTTAACATGTATGTGCAAGTGATAAGTGCACTTATATATGAAGCTTTAAGTATATATGAATGTTATATGTACATGGGGTAGATATGGGATAGGATAACATCATGATTAAATAAATACTAAGTATTGAATTAAATATTATGTTAAAGCTTGATAAGCTTTAGATGTTTAAAAGGACTACATGTACTAGGAGCAAAGAAACCACAAGGTGAGTAAATATTATATTCATTCTACAAGTGTGAGTAAACATTGTATTCATGCTACAAGTGTGAGTAACATTATATTATGTTACAAATATGTGATATCATGTTATGTGAACCATGAGATCTTAAAATCCAAGTTCTTCCTATTCTCAAATATGATTAAGTGATTTCTTTGTAAAGCTTGGGTTGCCAAGGGACAATTGGTATAAAAACCATTTTTGTTTATCCAATGATAATTCCTTATGATTATTACCCTGACTTATACTCTTTCTATAACTACACTATTTTTGTATCTTTTGCTCAAAGTTAAATTGCCATTATTATTATGATACATGTTATTGTTGCCTTAAATGTTATTGTTATATGTGAATATCTTTAGCTCTAGCTATGGTACCTTTAACCCTTTTATGCAGAAGTCCTTGTGCCAATGTGGATAATCATCAAAACCTGTGCACACGGTCTCAACCCAATGAATAGGGGTAATCTATCCACCTCAGCTAGAAAGGGGCGGTTCTAGCTGTGAGGCCTAATCAGCTTCATGCCTTCTAAGTGATAGGAGTTAGAATTTGGTTTAATACCACCTCTCCTCTAAGTATTCAAGTGATAGAGCAACAGTCTTCACTCTCTAAGTGTTATAAGTGTGATTTTTGCAAACTTATTAAATTAAACCCTTGCTAAAATTGCAACTTGATTCATGAATTGTAAATCATGAACTATGTGTATAAGCTATGTGTTTCCTTTTTAAAGAAAGATATGTTAATGTATTTGCGATATTGTTTACTCATTGAGATCATCTATCTCACCCCTTTTTTCTTGTGTAGTTCCAGGTGAGCAATATGAAGAGGCAAAGTGATAGCTCAAGCATTTTTATTTTGCTTTGGGGAACTCCTTATCCAAGTTTTAAATAATACTATGCTATGAAGAGTTGTCATTAGATACTCTGGGAATATTTATTTTTGATGTTTATTTTGAGATGTTATTTATTAAGGTTTCAAGTGGATTATGAACATTATTTCCTTATGGATTATATGTGAAGTGTCTAATTACTGTCTTCCGCAAATAATGGTTTACATATAATGTTTTAAATGAGTTATTGTATAAGGTTTGGTACGATCCTAAGCATGACTTATGTATGTGTAAGTGGGTTCTATAGGCACGGGTGACCTTAAGTCTCCCCGTGTTCTATGACCGTCAAATCAACAATCAACCTTTAATAGATCATAAAATATCAACAATCAACTTGTAATCTACCATAGATCAACATCTGATTAACCAAAAAACAACTAGTATTTTATCAATACTAATGCTAACATATGCAAAAACTGACAATCAACCTATAATCAATCAGCAATTAACCTATCATCAACTAACAATCAACCTGTAATCAACTACAAATCAACTTCTGATAAAAAAATAATAAAAAGACAACTTAATTCTCAGGTTATTCAATCATCTCTCTCAAATTACATTATTTTAACAATACTAATGCTGATTCTTAGTATACAACTGAAACAAAAAAAAAATACACATGCAAAACATTCAAAAAGGTGACAAAAAAACGAACAAAAAACATAAAATGTATTAAACTAAAATAATTGAAACATACAAATATTTAAAAATATTACATAATAAAATGTTGAATAAAGAGACTAAAAAAATTAAAATCTAGACAATAAAAAATTATTTTTTGAATTGGAATTAATAAATTATTACTTAAATAATATATTTTTAAAAAAAATATATATTTAAAATTATAAAATTAGATATTTAATCAAATTGATTCAGTCTTATAATTTTTGAATTGAGTTTAATTTGGTATTCCAATTATTTGCGATCAACTAATTACATCCCAAAATTAAAAAGACAAGAAAATAAAATAAAATAAAATCAATAAATTTAAATAACAATTTCTCTGTAGATTATTATTTCTAGAAATTATAGACTTGATCTATAATTTATTTCATAGATATAGCTAACTCACTACTGAAAAATAATATAAAAAAATAATTATATAAGAAAGAAAATTTGAGAAAATATTATACAATAATAAAGTGATACAAAATCAACTAAACATATACACCAAATCAACTAAATATATAAATCAGATATATACTTGAATATTCATTTGTATCTAATATTTATTTTTATTTTCTTTAAATTTAAATATGCTATATTTAAATTTAATAAATTATCATTTTTTTAAGCAACAATGGAGAACTCAAATTAAGATTATTAATAATTGAGGAAACACCTTAGTCATGGGATCTATTCTCCTAGTTGTGTTAAAAAATTGATAAATTGTTAGTTTTCATTGATTTTTTCCACACGTATGTTAGTGTAAATATGAAAGATATTTTATCTAATGACAAATAAAAAAAATTAAGTTTATTATTTAGTAAAGATATATATTATCGCTAAATTATATTTACGAGTGAAATAATAATAACAAAAATCAAACAAAAGCTAAGTGATTATTACATAAAGAGCAGAAGTATTATGATTAGGGCATTATTATAATATCTACGGAGTTAATATATTTACACATCAATTTTTACTGTTTTGACATTAACAACTTTAGTTTTTAAAATTTATTAATTATCGAACATTTTAGTTTCTATTTGTAATATTATAAATTATTTATTATATTTAATGAATCAAAAAATATTTTATTAGTGAGAGATTACTAAATATAGAAAAGAGAAAATTTATCAGACTTAAAAAAAAAGAAAAAAAAAAAGAGTACTAGAAGTGAAGAAACAGTGATAGGTTAAGGTTCCTCGATTTTCTCAAGAATGCTTTTCGTTGTTTAAAGTTACTGCTCAAAAAAAATTAAATTACACATGTTGTTCCTAAACTTAGAGTCTAATTTTATAGTTGCTTTTAAATTTCAATTTGCAATGTGAAATCTATGAATTTCAATTTAATTGCAGTGATTATCCCTGAAACAGTTTTCCAACTATTAACTTGCCGAAAAACTAATGTAATACCCTAATCATCCATTTTAAATTTTTTCCCTTTTCCCAATACATTTACATCCGATTTTACTTTCTTTTCTCTCTCCATCCTCTCTCTTTCCCATTTCTTTTTCATTTCTCTTCCCCATTTCTGGTTATCAACCTATTAATCCAACAATTTTCATCATTAAAAATTAGCAATTTAATATCTAAAGTCTTCAATCCGGCCTTCTTTATCAACAAATCAATAACTCAAGTCAATAAATCAGTAAGAAAATTAAAAAAATCAAAAATGAAAAATAGAAAGTAGCGTATCGGGGTAAATAGAAAGGAGAGAAAACAGATCTGTCCTGATTTGTTAATTCAGGGCTTGTTTGAATCGAATAATTTATATTTCTAATTTTGCTAACTTTTGTTGAATTTTTTGGTGATGAAAATAGTTGGATTAATATGTTATGACTAGAAATGGGGAAGAGAAATGAAAGAGAAATAGGAAAGAAAGAAAATGGAGAGAGAAAAAAAAGAATAGAGTATAATGTGAATGCATTGGAAAGAGCGAAATATTTAAAATTGGTGATTAGGATGCTACGTTGGAGACAATTGGTGCAATCAAATTGAAGCTTGCAGATTTTATCGTTGCAAATTGAAATTTAAGAACAATGATGAAATTATACCTAAGTTTAAGGACAATGAGTGCAATTTAGCAAAAAAAAAAAAAAAAAAGCCTAATTGTGATTGAGATGGGATTGGAGGGTTTTTACCTCTCTCTCTTTCCACACATACACACACATATGTATACATATATATATATATGTATATGAGTTAGGTAGCGATTATGACTAGCAATATTCTAACATTTAATTTTTTAAATATCTCTCAAAAATTCACTTTAAGTGGCGATTTCAATATTTCAATATTATTGAAATAATGAAATCCCTACTTAAATTGGCCATTTTAATTTGAAATCATCACTTTTAAGTGGCGATTTTTTATCAGTATGTTTACACTTTTTTTTTTTTGGGTACACGTGGCTATTTTTTAATGGTCTATTATATATTTTCTAAAGCTAAGAATATTCAAAATGATTGATTTTTTACTAAACACCACCTTAATAACTATTCTTTTGTTTTTAAATAATAATATTGTTTAATATCAACACTTTCTTTTAATTCCGATCCTATGTGACCCAAGCAATCACCAAACTTGTATTTGCAATATAAGATTTATTTTTATAATTATAATATATTCTACTATCTCTGTTCACAAATTATAATTCATTTTTATTTTAGTACAAAGATTAATGATTTGTATTTATTTTACTATTCCATCCTTATTATGATCACAAATTATATTAATTATTTTAGAATAATGTGATTTATTAAAATATACTAAATGGTATATTTGTAAACACAATAATAAATTTAGCTTGAAAAAGAAAGTAGATTATTTATTTTAAACATCTCAAAAAAGAAATATAAACTATAATTTATGAACAAAATGAGTGCTAAATTTTTTTATATTACAATTCTAAGTCAAATTAGGAAATTGATTAAATATAAGGAAAATATCTACTCATGTTACAATTCCAAAATTGAAGCTCTGGTTTACCTTAGTCAACCCAAAATTGTGACAATAAACTAATTTTAGAATAAATTGAAATTTTTTAAATTTAATTTTATTAGAACTTGAAATGAAAATTTTACTATTTTAAAATAAAACTAATCAAAAATTTTAATTTTCCGACAATTAAATATACACTTAATTATTAAATTATTAATTCAATCACTATATATATATATATATATATATATATATATATATATATATATATATATATATATATACACACACACATATATATAGCGCCTCTAAAACCAAGAGAAAATTGTACCTCATCAAATTAAAAAAATTGAATTTATTTGATTTCAAATCAATTGAATGTCAAAAGATGGTTCAATTTATGAGAAATTTAATTGATTAACAAAATAAATTTATTTATAAATTTAATAATGTAACATTAATTAATATACTTAATTGATTATAGATTTATAATACACATATATGTGTATTATTAAATTCTAAATTATAAAACAAGTCTAATAATTGGTTTTTAAAATAAGTTTCTTTTCACGGTCTAATTTACTAATTTACATAGTAATAGTTACATGCATTTTATTGTATATATAATGAATAGAAATATCCGAGGAAAAAAAATTAATAAATAATAATAATTTCTTATATTATTAATACTAAACTTTTCTACACACTATTGCCATTTAGCATTTTTTTTTAACTATACAATATATAAAGAGTATGCATGTTTTTATTATATGGAGTAATTTTTTTATAAGTAATATATATTTATATATAGTCACACACACATAAAATTGTACTGTTTATCTTATTTTTTAGAGGTTAGATTAAGTGAAATTTTCGTTTTTGTAAAAGTAGAAATGTTTGATTTTGATTTTTTTAGCTTTGGAAAAACTTATAGTAAGCCATTAAAGAATAGCCAAGTATACAAAAAAAAGAAAAAAGAAAAAAAGAGAAGTTATGGTCACTCTTAAAAAATCGCCACTTTAAGTGGAGATTTTTTAGGGCAAATATATATATATATATATATATATATATATATATATATATATATATATATATATATCACAATATGGCCATTTATAATGGCGATAATGCTTTTTATTGGTGATTTCGCTTTTAGAATTTTTCACATAGTAAAAAGAGTATAGATAAAGAAATATTTTTATAACTAACTCGTATAACGATTTTTTTTTTTTTTTTGCATAATTGGGTAAAAAGCCAGGGCTTTGAATGTATATCATGAACTCATGTCTATAATACATCATGAAGCAAACCCACAATACACGTGAGAAATATTTGTCAAATAATTGAATATAACAATTAAAAATAAAAACATGCGAATTCTTTAATATTCCGTTCGCGTCTCGTTTTTACTTTTTTTTTTTGTTTTTTCACCATTTTTCTTTTGTTTTTTCTTAATTTAAAATGCTAATTATTTTTTTATTTATTTCAATACTTAAAATTGAATTATTATAATTAAATTATTTTTGTTTCTCCCATCTAATTATTATTATAATTCTAATAAATATAAAAATTATAATTTATAATTAAACATATAAATATTATATATTTTTTTAAATTAACAAATATATTATTGCTCCAAATGCAGTTAGATTAATATTGAATTACATGAATATTTCTTTTGAATTGTCAATTAATGATAAAATATATCTTCAATTATAATATTAATGATAAAAAAATATTTTGATAATAATTAGCCTATGTATATTAGTCTATACTATAAATATATTGTAATTTAACAGTATGTATATCACTATCCAACTACATGTATATTATTACTTAAAATGCATGTACATTGGTGTTGAATTAGATATACATTTGTGAGGCATCGCTCGAGCACCGGTCCGATCCGCTGACGAATCGAAATGCTCTTCTGGAGAAACTCCACGATTGGAACTCGCTGTGAGTTCGGAAAATTGATTTGTGTGATTTGAAAGTTGAAAAGTGAGTCGCCACTTTAATTTATTTATTTTAATTGGGAAAATTAAAGAAAACCCAACATGATTGACTCCAAAATTTGATTTATCCCAATGGAAAAAGTGCACTAATCTGCGAGTAACCAAGGAGGGCTCGGGGATCAGGTTTTGGTAATTACACAATTAAGAAAAATATGATTTTTCTTTAGTTTGGCTAAAATTGCAAAATAACTCTTAAAAATGAATTTTTGTGTATGCATGAACAGGAATATAATGATGAATGAACAGATATATGTATATATATGATGTGATGGAATGACAATAACAAATAAATAGGCAAAATAAATCCTATTTAATTATTACGATATCAAAACAAATGAAATAAGGAGGATCTTTTCTCTAGCCCTTATGAGTACTAGGAAAAACACACATTCCCCCAATTAAACTAAGATAAAAACATAAACAAAAGATTAATACAAATAAATCAAAATAAAAAAGGGAAAACAATATTGATAAAAGGATTTTTGGAGTTGATGCCTTTCAGAATGGTAGTCTGCGTATCCTATTGAATAGGAATCAAACCCCACACAGTTCTCCCTTCTTGCGAAGGAGGGGTTTTAAAAAATGTGTTGATTTGCTTATTAACTTAATTATGATTCTTAAATTAATAAGTTTTTAGATCTTTTCAGTTTTAGACCTAAAGAGAATTCTAGATCTAAATTTAGAATTTTAAAATAGGAAAGGGATTATACCTTTGCTTTTCTTGGCTTTTGAACGAATGGAACTAGTTTGGCTCCGGATCTCAACTCCACCTTGAATTTGAAGGAAATTTGGAATCTGAACCTAGAAACGACAAGTATGTTAGTATAAGAACGAAAATATGCTTTAAAATATGCCTCAATTGCTTTGAAAACTCTTGAATTGCTTTAGAATGCTTTGGAATTCATCCCAAATGAGGTTGGAGGAGGGTCTATTTATAGAGCTGCCAGAGGGGGTTCCGGCGGTACAGACGGCGGTGCCGGCGGCATGGGCGGCACGGCAGACACGCCGGCCTTCCGGGCAGCACGGGAGACGCGCTGCCTGCCTGCCGGCACCAATTCGATGCCGCCTGTGGCGGCAAGGCAGGAGTGCTACCCTGCTAGCGGCACCAAGTGCATGCCTCCTTCTGGGCGGCATGGCAAGCATGCCTCCCAAACAACAGCGCGCCACTCGTGCGGTTCGACCTGTTTCCGTCCGTTTCGAGCCCGTTTCAGTTTTGATTCGAGCTTGGTTTGATCCTGTGGGTTCGTAACTGAAAGATGGTCGACTGGAGATGAAAGATTTAGGAAATTTATTTTTTCGAAGGGGGGCTGCCCCTCACCCCGCAAGGGGCGCTGCCCCTTTGACCCTTGCATGCTAACCGGCTTGCGGGACCACCGTATGCGTAGCGCCTTATTCTTAGTAGGTGTCAAGCTGCAATCGAATTAGAAGGTGCAAATTTGAGGGTTCACAGCTGCCCCCTCATCAGAATTGGCTTTAAGGAAAAGGTGATTTTGATGATAGTAAACCCTGTGAAGAGATGCCATGTCAGACTTTGGGCTTGTGCTCTTGCAACATCAGATTTTTGGCTTATATATTCTTTTGCCATATCATATTATAGGCTGTACCATGTCAGATTCTGGGTTATACCATGTCAGACTCTGGGTTTGTGATATCTACTTATACTTATCATGCATGAGGACATTCATGTTTTATGCAAACTGAACCTTATGAAGGACAAACATGGTCTAAAGATATGACCCTGTTGGGAGAGGGCCCATAGGATAAACAAGGTTTTGTCAATGGCTATTGGTTTGACCTTGGCGTCGGATGTGAGAATGGTGATCTTTAATTGTTTGGAGATAAAGATGCTCTGGTGAATTTTCATCAAGGCTATCTGTTTTGCCTAGACTTTGAAAGATTTGGAGATTTGGTCCACCTAGGGAATTCAAATTGGTTTAGCAAGGCCATCTATTCGGCCCTACTATTGGGGAGATTATGATCAAAGTTATCTGTTTGACTTTGATGTTTGGGAAGATTGGGATCAAAGCTATCTGTTTGGCTTTGGTGGTTGGGAGGATTGAGGTCAAAACTATCTGTTCGGCCTTATTGGTTGGAAAAGTTGGTATCAAAGCTATCTGTTTGGCCTTGATGTCAGAAGGATTGGGATCAAAACTATCTGTTTGGCCTTGATGTCAGAAGGAATAGTATCAAAGCTATCTGTTTAGCCTTGATGTCAGGAGGAATAGGATCAAAGCTATATGTGCAGCTTTGATGTTAGAAAAGCAGGGATTAAAGCTATCTGTTCGGCTTTGGTGTTAGATTTAGAGAAGTTTATGTCTCTGAAAGATGAGGAGTATGGGAATGGCAACATGGGTGGCTCGGCTCGATTTGCCCATTGAAAGTTACGGTTGAGGATTAGTCCTTGTATGGAAAGGTCTTGGCTAAGAAGGGTAGGTCTGGTGAAGGAAATCCATTTGAAAGGCTTAGTCTGATTTTGCCTTTAAAGGAGATCATGGGCTTCATAAATGAAGGCGTTTTGGGAGTGGACTTCATGGTGAAGGCTTTTGGTTCTAAGCTTCATGGCGAAGGCTTTTTGGGAGTGGGCTTCATGGCAAAGGCTTTTTGGGAGTGGGCTTCATGGTGAAGGCTTCTGGATTTAGGCTTCTTCATGAAGGCTTTTGGTTTAGGCTTCTTAATGAAGGCTTTTGGTTTAGGCTTCTTGATGAAGGCTTTTGGTTTTTGGTTTCTTGATGAAGGCTTTTTGGGAGTGGGCTTCATGGTGAAGGCTTTTGGATTAGGCTTCTTAATAAAGGCTTTTGGTTTTTGGCTTCTTGATGAAGGCTTTTTGGATCTAAGCTTCATAGTGAAGGCTTTTTGAGAGATATGCCTCGACTTCTGGTTTTGCCAAGGAAACGAGATTTAAAGATGATAAGCCCTGATAGACTTGGAAATTTTGGTTCTACTCATTTTGAGATTATGCCAAGGAATAGGTGGTATGTGGTATGATTGGCTGATGAAGCTTGGGATGATTTCATAAAGTTCAAGAATGATTTGAAGGTAGGCTGAAACTTCTGAAAAGGATCATGGAGGTTGTATGATTTTGCTTTTTATAGCATGAATCATGGAAAAGAGCAAGTCAAGCTTTTCTTATTGTTTGAGATTGAAGAGACTCTTGGAGTGACACTTAATTGTAAATTGCATTAGTTGACACAAAGAGCCCTTAGGAATGGCTAAAGGGCTAGTGGAAGAAGATAAATTAGGGATCATGCTTCAAAAATGAGAGATAAGGATGTGATAGACTGGAGATATGTATGAGGGATTGTGCCTTAGTTCTTTGAGCTAAGTGATGGGACAGATTGACAGATGATGACATTCTTAGGAAGACATGCCCCCATTACAGGATAAGAGCATAGAAGATTGTATATCCTTTAGAGAATAAACCTTTGGTTAGGAAGGATGACAGATTGATTGAAGATGATTTGACAACTTTGGACATGAAGAAAGATGACTTGGATGAGCTTTCTCTCTCTCTCTCTCTCTCTCTCTTTCTCGGCTCTAACTTTTGCCTAAGCTACCCTTTTTGGGTTTTCAGTTTAGCAAGCTTGCATTTAGGAGAAAACATTCCACCATGATTTAGGCTGCTGCTTTGAGGAGCTCTGGCCTTTGAATTCTAGATTTGACAAAGGTCTTTTTTGAACTTGTTGCCTTTTTTGAGGCGGTTTGTTTGATTACCTAATGTGCAATAGGTAATTCCATTTGATTTGCTCTTTATGCTTCAACTATTTGACCTTCTTTGATTAGGTGCAATTGTTGATGGCACCTCAAATTCTAACATGTGCTAATAGTGGTGGATTTGACTGTTTGTTCATTTCTCCCTCTTTCTTTTTCTTTTTTTTCTTTTTTTCTTTTTTTCATCATTTTTTTTCTCTCTTTTTTTTTTTATGGCTCATCCATGCTGGACTAAACAAGGAAGACAAAAAAGAAAATGTATGTGCATTACTATAAAGGAAACTTTATTGCAAGATGACAAAAGAAATCGTTATGGTCGACGAGAATAAAGAAAAATAAGACGATAGACTCCGACTCAGATTTGGACTCAGACGTGGACTCAAGTTTAGACTTGGAATTTAATCTCAGACAGGTCAGATTAGCTAAACTTGAACTACTCCATGACATGCCTTCTAGGGCTGAGGTAAGGTGGAGTTGAGTTAGGACTAGATTCCTCATCATTGTTCAGGTTGGTGGTGAGGAATTCAGCTTGAAATGATTGACTTTGGATGCAATCTTCAACTTTTGATGCAGTTGCAACCAAAGCTCTGAAGGTGGGTAGATATCGTGTTAACAAGTGGGCTCTGTAGGCAGGAAATAGATTTTTGACAATGATATCTACTTGTTCTTGCTCGATTGGCCTGTTTACCATTTGAGCAGCTTTAGCCCTCCACCTTGTAAGGAACATAGAAAAGGACTCATCTGGAAGTTGCTTTATGGTTTCTAAGTCCTTTCTTATAATGTCCACTTCAATATTGTAGTGGTACTGTTCGACAAATGTCTTGTAAATGTCCTCCCAAGTCTGTTTTTGGGTATCATCCAAGTTAATGAACCATCTTAGGGTAGGATCAGTAAGAGTTTGATGAAAGAGTTGAGCAAGGAGCTCATTATTGATACCAAAGGGATGCATTGCCCCCACGTACATTTTTAAATGGATCTTGGGGCAAGTAGTACCATCAAATCTGTCTAAATTCGGCATCTTGAACTTTGGTGGAACTCTTGCAGTAGGAAATAAGCTCAAGGAGCCTATATCAACCAAGTTCTCTTTCTTCTTCAAATTCTTCAGCATTTTTTCCATATGCTTCACTTTTTCCATGAAGGCTTTGATTGCAGGGTTGACTTCCTTCTTGTGGAAAGGATCCAAGGGTCAGGAAGTGAGAGTAGGGGTGAAATTTGGTGGTTGAACTATAATGGGTTTAAAAGGTGAATTATTTCTGATGAATTCAGGTAATGGTGGGATGGTCTCAGTGTTTGAAGGCTCTTTGTCTTTGGAATCAGCTTTGAAAGTGAATCCATAAATAGGATAAAGAGTGGGTTTTGGGTCTGATTTTAGATTGATTGAGTTTTGAGCTAGGGAGGTCTGTCCCAGCATGGTACGGACATCCTCCATGATAGCCCTCCTTTGGGCTTTGAGCATGCCTTGGAAAAGGGCTTCTTGCCTTTTCATCATAGTTTCCTGGTGTTTAGAAAGTTTAGTAAAAAGCTCATCAAAGATTTCATCAGCTCTGGTAGCAGTGATCTCATCTCCGGCAACAGACATCTTGTCAACCTTTGCAAAGGAAAAGGAACTGGGTTAGTATCAAGCTTTGGAAAATAGGATTATTGGGAGATGTGACACACCAAAGGACCTTAGGTTTAATGACAATGGGTGATAGTGTCTTGTGGTTAGGTTGATGGTGTATGGGTAGAGGTGTATGGTATTAGCTAGGTATGTATTAAGCTAAGGGAGCTAGGTTAGATTTTACCTTTGGATGGCTAGGTCAGATTTTAGCTTTGAGTAGCTAGGTCAGAATTTAGCTTAGGGTGGCTAGGTTAGAATTTAGATTTGGGTGATTAGGACTTATGATTTATAAATGGTTTACCATGGGCTTAAGGATAGCGTGACCATGAGTTTTGCGATTGGGTATGGATGTACCATGGAGTTGGGTGGACCATGGGTTTGGTGATAGTTAGGTAATGGGTTTGACTAGATCATAGGCTTAGATGGGCCATGGGTTTGGATAGTGATGTAAGAGATGAAACCTAGTCAGCACTTAGTTCGGGTAAGGAAAAGAGTGACGCTAAGTCAGTATTTAGCTTTGGTAAAAATAGTTGAGGATAATGCTATATCAGCGTTTAGCTTGGGTAAGGACTATGAAAGATGAAGGCTAGATCAGTGTTTAGCTTGGGTAAGAGTTGTGAAAGATGAAAGCTAGGTTAGTATTTAGCTTTGGTAAGAATTATGAAGGATGAAGCTATGTCAGTGTTTAGCTTGGGCTAGGTTAGTGTTCAGCTTGGATAAGGATGAGGGTACCATAGATGGGTTTATTTTTACCATGAGTTTGACATGGGTTTGGATAGGACTAGAACATGGGTTTAGGTGAACTATGGATTTTAGGTGTTGACCATGGGTTTAGGTGAACCATAGGTTTTAGGTGTTGACCATGGATTTAGGTGAACCATGGGTTTTGGGTTTTGACCATGAGTTTAGGTGGATCATGGGTCATGTGCTTTAGGTGTTGACTATGGGTTTAGATGGACCATGGGTTTTGGGTTTTGACCATAGGTTTAGGTAAATCATGGGCTTTAGGTTTTGACCATGGGTTTAGATGGACCATGGGTTTTGGGTTTTGACCATGGGTTTAGGTAGACCACGGGCTTTAGGTTTTGACCATGGGTTTAGGTGAACCATGGGTTTTAGGTTTTGACCATAGGTTTAGGTGGACCATAGGCTTTGGGTTTTGATCATGGGTTTAAGTCGACCATGGGCTTTAGGTGTTGACCATGGGTTTAGATGGACCATGGGTTTTGGGTTTTGACCATGGATTTTAGGTGGGCCATGGGCTTTAGGTTTTGACCATGGGTTTAGGTAGACCATGGGCTTTGGTTTTTGGGTGTTGGCCATGGGTTTAGGTGAACCATGGGTTTTAGGTTTTGACCATAGGTTTAGGTGGACCATAGGTTTTGGGTTTTGATCATGGGTTTAAGTGGACCATGGGCTTTAGGTTTTGACCATGGGTTTAGATGGACCATGGATTTTGGGTTTTGACCATGGGTTTAGGTAGATCACGGGCTTTAGGTTTTGACCATGGGTTTAGGTGAACCATGGGTTTTAGGTTGTGACCATGGGTTTAGGTGGACCATAGGCTTTGGGTTTTGACCATGGGTTTAGGTGGACCATGGGTTTTAGGTTTTGACCATAGGTTTAGTTGGACCATAGGCTTTGGGTTTTGATCATAGGTTTAAGTGGACCATGGGCTTTAGGTTTTGACCATGGGTTTAGATGGACCATGGGTTTTGGGTTTTGACCATAGGTTTAGGTAGACCACGGGCTTTAGGTTTTGACCATGGGTTTAGGTGAACCATGGGTTTTAGGTTGTGACCATGGGTTTAGGTGGACCATAGGCTTTGGGTTTTGACCATGGGTTTAGGTGGACCATAGGCTTTGGGTTTTGACCATAGGTTTAGGTGGACCATGGGCTTTAGGTGTTGACCATAGGTTTAGGTGGACCATGGGTCATGAGCTTTAGGTGTTGACCATGGGTTTAGATGGATCATGGGTTTTGGGTTTTGACCATGGGTTTAGGTGGACCATGTGCTTTAGGTTTTGACCATGGGTTTATGTAGACCATGGGCTTTGGGTGTTGGCCATGGGTTTACATGGACCAGGGTTTTGGGTGTGAAGGTGTTTGGATAGGTTTTTGACTCTTCACAAGGTTCAAGCTATGCATGCATATATGCATGAATGAAAAAGGTTTCATGATATACCAAGTTTAGTATTATGGTGCATAAAATCCTAAAGGGAGGTTCTATGGGTCATTACATGAAAAGTTTAGGGTGGTTTGAAGGGAACCCATCACACTAGAGATGCGATATACCTAACCACATGTGAGACAAGGAGCCTCGCGTGGGTCCAGTGGTACGTGCATACTCATTACACCTCTAAAAGAATTAGAGGATACGTCGTGGGCTGGATGATTTCACTATCGACAAGTAGACCTGAGGAAGGTTGCCCACTCGATGTTACTTTCTATCCTTTGTTTTCTTAGGAAGTTAGGTTTTTGTGGACCAGGAGTCTAATGTAGTGATGCATGAAAGAGTTATTTTGCTTTTAAAGCTAAACTTGGTATTATACCAAAAGTAATCCACTTTATCTTTTATTTGAAAAAGATTTTAAGTCCCTAGTGGAGTCGCCAACTGTGAGGCCTCGCCCGAGCACCGGTCCGATCCGCCGAGGGATCGAAATGCTTTTCGGGAGAAACTCCACGATTGGAACTCGCTGTGAGTTTGGAAAATTGATTTGTGTGATTTGAAAGTTGAAAAGTGAGTTGCCACTTTAATTTATTTATTTTAATTAGGAAAATTAAAGAAAACCCAATATGATTGACTCCAAAATTTGATTTATCCCAATGGAAAAAGTGCACCAATCCGCGAGTGACCAAGGAGGACTCGGGGATCAGGTTTTGGTAATTACACAATTAAGAAAAATATGATTTTTCTTTAGTTTGGCTAAAATTGCAAAATAACTCTTAAAAATGAATTTTTGTGTATGCATGAACAGAAATATAATGATGAATGAACAGATATATGTATATATATGATGTGATGGAATGACAATAACAAATAAATAGGCAAAATAAATCCTACTTAATTATTACAATATCAAAACAAATGAAATAAGGAGGATCTTTTCTCTAGCCCTTATGGGTACTAGGAAAAACACACATTCCCCCAAATAAACTAAGATAAAAACATAAACAAAAGATTAATACAAATAAATCAAAATAAAAAAGGGAAAACAATATTGATAAAAGGATTTTTTGAGTTGATGCCTTTCAGAATGGCAGCCTGCGTATCCTATTGAATATGAATCAAACCTCACACAGTTCTCCCTTCTTGCGAAGGAGGGGTTTTAAAAAATGTGTTGATTTGCTTATTAACTTAATTCTGATTCTTAAATTAATAAGTTTTTAGATCTTTTCAGTTTTAGACCTAAAGAGAATTCTAGATCTGAATTTAGAATTTTAAAATAGGAAAGGGATTATACCTTTGTTTTTCTTGGCTTTTGAACGAATGGAACTAGTTTGGCTTCAGATCTCAACTCAACCTTGAATTTGAAGGAAATTTGGAATCTGAACCTAGAAACGACAAGTATGTTAGTATAAGAACGAAAATATGCTTTAAAATATGCCTCAATTGCTTTGAAAACTCTTGAATTGCTTTAGAATGCTTTGGAATTCATCCCAAATGAGGTTGGAGGAGGGTCTATTTATAGAGCTGCCAGAGGGGGTTCCGGCGGTACGGACGGCGGCGTTGGCGTCTGCGCGGTGCCGGCGGCATGGGCGACACGGCAGACGCGCCAGCCGTCCGGGCGGCATAGGAGGCGTGCCGCCTGCCTGCCGGCACCAATTCGATGCCGCCTATGGTGGCACGGCAGGAGTGCAGCCCTGCCAGCGGCACCAAGTGCATGCCTCCTTCTGGGCAACACGGCAAGCATGCCTCCCAGACAACAGCGCGCCACTCGTGCGGTTCGACCTATTTTCGTCCGTTTCGGGCCCGTTTCAGTTCCGATTCGAGTTTGGTTTGATCCTGTGGGTTCGTAACTGAAAGTGGTCGACTGAAGGTGAAAGATTTAGGAAATTTATTTTTTCGACGGGGTGCTGACCCACACCCCGCAAGGGGCGCTGCCCCCTTGACCCCTGCCGGCTAATAGGCTAGCGGAACTGCCGTATGCGTAGCGCCCTATTCTTAGTAGGTGTCAAGCTGCAGCCGAATCAGAAGGTACAAATTTAAGAGTTCACAACATTACATTTGAACTATCAGTTAATGATGAAATATATCTTCAATTATAATATTAACGATAAAAATATTCTGATAACAATTAGTCTATACATATTAGTCTTATACTAGAGATATATTGTAATTTAGTTACATATACATGACTTTCCAACTACAATTACATTATTACTTAAATACATGTATATTAGTATTGAACTACATATACATGCAGTTCAATGTTGGTTAGAATTTAGATATAGTAGTTTTTAATTGCAATTATACTAGTCATCATTTTCAACAACAATGCATATAGATTCAAAAATAAATGTATATAATGTTTAATATTAATGTTAGTTATGTATTACATGTATATTAGTATTGAACTGCATGCATATTACTATTAAATTGCATGTACATTAGTCATAAACTTTAGGTACAATATTGGATTATTAGTTAGAATTCAGATACAATAGTTTTTAATTGCATGTATATTAGTTCTATTTTTCAACACCAATGCAGATAGATTCAAAAACAAATATACATGATGTTCACTATCAACATTGGTTTTGTATTACATGTACATTAATATTGAACTGTATATACATTAGTATTAAACTGTCTATATATTAGTATTGAATTATATGTACATTACTTTTGAACTGTCAGTTAATGATAAAATATATTTTCAATTTAATATTAATGATAAAAATGATAATAATTATTAGATGGAAGAAACAAAAATAATTATTATATTTTTAATTCCAAGTATTGAAACAAATAAAAAAAAATAATTACCATTTAATTTAAAAAATTTTGTGGTCCATTTATATTCCAAGTATTGAAATAAATAAAAAATAAAAAAAATTAGCAATTAATTTAAAAAATTTTGTGGTCCATTTATAATTTTTTAGAATATTAGATATCTTAAAAAATCAAATAATAAAAAAATGAAAAAAAAAAGGAGGAAAACACACTAACGTAATTGGAAAAAATTGCATGCCTTTATTTTTAACTAATCTCTTGCATGTGTACCATAAATCACCTAGTCCATGTTGTAACATGGATTGAGTTCATAGTATAATTTGCGAATAAAATATTCATTGACTAGGTCACCTTATAGTCTCCATGTGGTTTCCATAAGACTTGAACACGAGAGCACAACATCCTGTAGCCAATGTTTTTACCCACTAATCGCACTACAACTGCAGTTTGCCAAGCATCGTTTCGTTAGATGATCTCTTGATTCTTCGAAAAGGGTAATACTCGTAATCTCATCTTCCACACTAATTTGAATATCAAAGGACCATTTTTTCCTCTCCATTATGTCTCATATTTCCCTCCTTATTCCAATACGAAATCCAAGGATCCTCTATTCATTATCTTCATCCATCGAATCTGAATCGAAGTCGCAGGTTTCTTTATCATGAACAAAATCAACATCGTCAGACCCCTCATTCCCAAAACCATCACTGTCAGTTTCCATCGCAACATCTTCATCCTTCTCTACTCCTTGCGTATGTCACTTTAAACGAAAGCTAAGCAAAAAGTTCTTCAATCATTTTTAACACTCATCCCCTGATTCCATATGCTTTTCCCGAAATTTCACTTTCTTTTTAGACCGGTCATCACGTAGAGTCGGGGTGTCTTTCTCCATAGTTGATTACTAATTTTATTGTGAGTCCAATAGTTGCCTTGTCGCTTGTTTATTGCGCTTTTAAATTGAATTTGTGTACTATTAGCCCTTTGAATTATTAATTTAATTTTATCAAACTTTAATTCAATTTCACTTAATTATATATTATAAAATAATAACAAATTGATTAATAATGCTCTAACTGAACTTGTAGAGCTAATAAAATATTAGAAAGAAAATTTTGAAAAACTTGCAACAGTTCTCCAAAATTTGACATTTGTAGCCAATTCCTTAATTAAATTATACATTATTTGAGGATAAAATTGTCATTTTCTGAAATCAAAACATAAGAAGGTTGTGGGGGATAAAGAAATAAATCTATGGGTAAATACAAAATCTTTTTCATTTAAGATTATAAATTTCATTACAAATTATATGAAAGTCATAAAACTCTTTACGTTGGTTGATTTTTTATGGAATTAATAGAATAGTTTGTTATAATTATTATTATAATTTTTTATGTCAAAAATAGATTAAAAGGATTCAAATTCTTATCTCCTATAGTACAAGGCAGGTATTCATTGATTAAACTAGTTTTCAACCAAAGTTCACATATATATATATATATATAGAGAGAGAGAGAGAGAGAATTGGATTTGGTTAGATAATGTGTGGTTGGTAAACAAGGATCGATTTTTTAGCAAGGCACGGATTATATCGTCAAATATTCAATATGATTCCATAAGATCTAGTTTCGTTTAAGGAAGAAATTCTAGCCAATTGAAGGGATCACGTATATACATTTATATATGTATGTAGATTGTTAACACAAAAACTCACTTTGAAGAAGAATTTATTATAATAAAACACAACACTCTTTCTTCTACAACGAACTTTCAAAAACACTCATAAGCTTTGCTTCTTATTTTTTTCTTTACTACTTGATGATACAATGCAAAGAGGAAGGGGGTATTTATACTAATTCTAACTCAATACAAACCACATAAATATATCTAACTTTTACCTAACTTATACCAAACTTACACCTAACAAATATAATAAACATACACGTACAAATACATCTTTCAATAATCTAACCGACCTTGACCTATAATTCATCATGTAAAAAATATTAGAAGGTTCTTTGAGCTAGGCTTCAATATTTGGATTGAGTTTTAATTAAACCTGGGTTTTAAAACAAGTTTATATTTCAACACTCCCCCTTAAACTTGTTTTATGAGACCAAGCAAATTCCTTATCCTTGCAAAGTTTTCATATTTCAGTGGCTTGGTGAAAATGTCAGCAATTTGATAATGTGACTTGACATACTCAATTTGTACATCCTTTCTTGCAATGCATTCTCTAATGTAATGGAATCAAGTATCTATGTGCTTTGATCAATCATGAAACATTGGATTCTTTGCCAGAGCAATTGCTGATTTGTTATCTACACCAATCTTTGTTGGTTCTTCTTATGCCAAGTTCAGCTCCTTCAATAAGTTTCTCAACTAGACTACATGACAAACAGCTAAAGTTGTGGCTACATACTTAGCTTCATAAGTTGAGAGTGTGATGATTGGTTGTTTCTTTGACAGCCATGTGAAAGCAGTATCTCCTATAAAGAATACAAATCCAGTAGTACTTCTTTAATTATCTATATCTCCATCCCAATCGCTATCGCTATATCTAATAAGCTTGTGATCATTAGAAATTGAATATAATAAGCCATAATCAATTGTACCTTTCAGATAGTGAAGAATTCTATTTGCAGCTTTGAAATGAGTGGTTGTTGGAGACTCCATATAGTGACTAACAAGTCCAACTGCATAGAGTATGTCAGGCCTTTTGTAAGTCAAGTAACATAGACTTCCAACTAGACTTTTAAAAAGTGTTGGATCTATGCTTTCACCTCCTTCATGCTTGGTCAATTTGACTCCACATTCTGCTGGAGTGCTGATTGGCTTATAATCTCCCCTTTTGAATTTCTTGAGTATTTCTTGTGCATAACTTTGTTGGAAGATGAATATACCTTCATCCTTTTGCTTGACTTCAATACCAAGGTAATATGCCATGAGCTCAATGTCCATCATCTCGAATTCTTTCATCATCACTTTCTTGAATTGATCAAACATGCTTGGGTTGTTTCCTATGAAGATCAAGTCATCAACATAAAGGCACGCTATCAAAATATCTCCATCTTTGATTTTGACATATAGGGCGTGCTCATAGGGACATTTTTTGAAGCCATTTTCTTGAAAATACTTGTCTATTCGGCTATTTCAAGCTCTTGGTGCTTGTTTTAGCCCATAGAGAGCCTTCTTCAATTTTAACACCTTGTCCTCCTAGCCTTTGATTTCGTAACCTGATGGTTGCTGAATGTAGACTTCCTCTTCAAGGACTCCATTTAGAAATGTAGATTTTACATTCATTTGATGTATTCTCCATCTGTTTTGAGCTGCTAGAGAAATGATTAGTCTAATTATTTCTAGTTATGCAACAAGAGCAAATACCTCATCGTAGTCGATTCCAGCTTTCTGACTGTATCCTTTTGCAACTAGCCTCACCTTATGCCTTTCAACCCCTCTTTTGGCATTCCTCTTTGTTTTAAACACCCACGTTACACCAATTCCCTTGTGACCTTTGGGAAGTGGAACAAGCTCCCATGTTTCATTCTTCTCGATTACCTTGATTTCTTCATCCATTGCATCTCTCCACTTCTTCTCCTTTGTAGCTTATTGATAACTTACTAGTTCACAATCAACAAATAGACAAAATAATGTAAGATTATCTTGTCATTCAGTTTCTTCGTAAAGATCTCGAAGACTCTTTGTAAGTTCCACAGCTCTTTCTTCAAGACTATCACTTGATAAAGGTGAACCATCTCCACGGGTAGTTGATGTTGGCAAAGTCAGTGGTGTAGTAGTCTCTTGCTGAACTTCTTCTGTTTGCTCAACTAGTGATTGCTTATTTTCATCAAATGGAAGGAAATTGAAGTCATCTGTGGGAGAGTTAAATTCCTATTCACCTTCTTCATCAAATATGACATCTCGGCTGATTACGATCTTTCCATTGTTTGGATTGTACAGCTTGTAGCCTTTCGAACTTGAATCATAGCTGATGAAGATGAATTTTTCACTTTTATCATCAAGCTTGGTTCTTCTTTCATCCGATACATGAACATGAGCTATGCTTTCGAATACTCTAAGGTGAGAAATACCAGGCTTTCTTATGCTCCAGGCTTCTTGTGGTGTCTTTCCCCATATGCTTTTTGTTAGAGATCGGTTAGATAGGTAGACTGCTGTAGCCACTGCTTTAACCCAAAACTCTTTCAGTAATTTTGTGCATTTGAGCATGCTTCGTGCCATGTCAAGGATAGTTCTGTTTTTCCTTTCTGCGACTCCATTTTGTTAGGGGGATCTTGGGACTGTCAATGGTCTTTGAATTCCATTTTCTCCATAGAATTCTTAAAACTCTTTAGAAGTGAATTCTCCTCCTCAATCATATCTCATTACTTTAATCTTTTGATCACTTTCATTCTCCATCATAGTTTTAAATTTCTTGAATATTTTGAAAACCTCTGATTTTTGCTTTAAAAAATATACCCAAGTTTTCCTTGAAAAATCATCAATAAAGAGAAGGAAATAGTTATTTTTACCAAATGAACTTGGATTGATCGGTCCATAGACATTTGCATGTGTAAGCTCTAGTGGCTTTTTCGCTCTTGAGTCTGACAACTTTAGAAAGCTTTTTCTGAATTGCTTCCCAAGTAAGGACCCTTCACAAAGTTGTTTAGGTTGATTGATGCTTGGTAGTCTTCTCACCATGTTCTTCTTGGATAGAAGCTCTAATCCTCCAAAATTGAGATGCCCAAATCAAAGATGCCATAGCCATGATGCATCCTTGTAGCAAGCTTTCAAGCATTTTGCAACATCATTTTGTATGTTGATCACGAACATTCTATTCTTTGTTATTGGGACTTTAGCTATTAGATTATTATTGTCATCTTCTATCGAAAGACTGTCATTTTTCATGTGAATATCATAGACTTTTTTCAATAATTGTCAAAGACTCAAGATGTTACTCCTTATGTTAGGCACATAGTGAAAATTTGAAATAAATTGATGTCTTCCATCTTTTAAATGGATGAGAATTTTACCTCTCCCTTTTACTTGAATTTTAGAATCATCTGCAAATGAGCCATTGCCATTTACAGATTCATCAAGTTCTATGAACATGCTTCTTTTTCCATACATGTGATTGCTTGCACCAGTGTCAAGATACCAAGAATTCTCTTGGCCACCATCGTTCTCTTTCTTTGCTAGGAAAAGAGTTGCCTTTTCTTCATTCTTTTCTTCAATGTAGTTGGACTTTTCTTTAACTTTTGAACTTCTACATTTTGAAGCATAATGGCCATACTTATGACAATTGTAGCATTGAATTTGAGATTTGTCATACCTCAAATTAGGATTTCCTCTTCCATGTCCCCCTGTAGAACTTCCTCCTCTTTCATAGTTGTTGGAATTGTTGTTATAATTCCACCCTCGTCCATGACCATGATTTCCTCCTTGTCCTTGAGCTCTACCTCTACCTCGACTACGTTGATTGACTTGGCTTTCATTTTTCTCCTCCTTGAGTTGCATCTTGAGGAGTTGTTTGGTGATCCCATGTTTCTTCTTATGCTTTTATTCATAGGCTTGTAATGAACCTAGAAGTTCTTCAATCTTTATCTCCTCTAAGTCTTTTGTCTCTTTTATTGTCACAACAATATGCTTGAACTTTTGATCAAGTGAGTGGAGTATCTTTTCCATGATTCTTGCATTTTCTAACTTTTCACCATTTCTTTTTAGTTGATTTGAAATGGCCAAAACTCGAGAGAAGTAATCAGAAACTGACTCACCTCTTTTCATATGCAAGGATTCAAACTCTCCTTTTAAAGTTTGAAGACTCACCTTTTTCACTTTCTCTTCTTCTTTGTATGATGTTTGAAGCTTTTCCCATGCTTGTTTGGTAGATTTTGCTTTTAAAATCTTCTCAAAGCCATCATCATCTAAGGCTTGATAGATTAGGTAGAGAGCTTTCTTGTCCCTCTTTCTTGAATCCTTCAAAATTGTATTTTGATCTTGCATAAGAGCATCTTCATTTTTTGGCTCATTATAACCTTTCTCTATAATATCCAAAACATCGTGTGCACCAAGGAGAGCCTTCATCTTGATACTCCAATTGTCGTAGTTGTTGTTGTTGAGTGTTGATACTTGGAAGAAAGCCACATTATTTGCCATATCTCCAAATCTAGAAAGAATTTACAAAATCCAATTGCACGAATGGTTTTGGAATGTCGAAAAACCTTAAGATGGACTTAGTCACAAAAAGTCAAATTTCGGTCAAAGGTCAAAGTCAATTGTTGAAATGGTCAACAGTAAACGGCTTGGTCAAATGGCTCAGTAAACGGCTTGACGGCTTGGTCAAATGGCTCAGTCAGTAGCATAACTCGATCTGACTCAGCTCAACTCAATATCCTGACTCAAATCAACTCAGTGAGTCAACTCAATTATCTAGACAACAAATTTTCGGCAACAATTGGCGATGCATCCAACGTCTAATTAGGCTGATTCTAGTGGCGTTGGATTCATCTTTCCAAGAGCTTTGATTTGATATCTTATATGCCTATGTTTGGCTCTAATACCACTCTGTTAACACAAAAACTCACTTTGAAGAAGAATTTATTACAATAAAATACAACACTCTTTCTTCTACAACAAACTCTGAAGAACACTCACAAGCTTTGCTTCTTATTCTTTTCTTTACTACTTGATGATACAATGCAAAGAGGGAGGGGGTATTTATACTAATTCTAACTCAATACAAATCACATAAATATATCTAACTTTCACCTAACTTATACCAAACTTACACCTAACAAATATAATAACCATATATATACAAACACATCTTTCAACAATCTAACCAATCATTGACCTGTAATTCATCATGTGAAAAATATTAGAAGGTTTTTTGAGCTGGGCTTCAACATTTGGATTGAGTTTTAATTAAACTTGGGTTTTAAAACAAGTTTATATTTCAACATAGATATATATGGTGGGAGAGGAAAAACATATTTACTCATGTGTCCCTTATTATTCTCTTACTAATTATATATTTAATTTGAGAGTAATATAATTTTTGACTATTACTTATTAAAATTATTTTATTTTTAAGATTAAGATAAATCTAATATATAATAAAACTTTATGTAATAAATCACAAATCTAATTTTATTTCATCCGGGTAAATAAATTATATTGTTATAAATCTAATTTTATTCTTTTTTGAAGGAATTTTATTTTATTTTTTAAAATTAATTATTTATTTATATTGTTCGAATACTAAAATTTTAATTTTTTTTCATATTTCATTAGGTCAAATTTTAATTTTCTTTCATATTTTGTTAAGTTACTAATTAGTTTTGAACACTAAAATTATTAATCCTAATAGAATTTGCTTTATACATTAAAATTATTAATCCTAATAGAACTCTATTTTTTCAGGTGAATTATATTTCCTTCTCCTATTAATAACTTTTAACCTTTAATGATATCTTATTTTTGTTAAAAAAATTAGTAATATATTTTAATTATTAAGTTATTACCTTTAAAAATATTTTATTTTTTAAAAAAATTATTTTTCATTGAAAATTGAAAATATTCATTATATTATAAATAATTTTCAATTGACTTTCAATTTTAATATATTTTAAATCTCTTTTATAATGAAAATTTTAAGTAAATTTAAGTGTTTATAAAATTACAAATAAATTTTTTTAGAAGAATATATCATTATAAATAGAAATTTTGATATTTGATAATAAAATAATAGGATTCTGCTCATTGTTGTTAAATAAATTCTCAATTAATACATACAATTAATTATATTTAATATCATACTATATTTAATTTAAATGAGAAAATAATGAATTCAATTAGAATAAGAAAAAAATAAAATAATTATTATTTAATATATAATTAATTATATTACAAATTTATAATTATATAATTATTATAATTTAATAATTTAATTATCTAATTTAATTTAATTTAAATAAAAAAAATGAATTCAATTAGAATAAGAAAAGAATAAAATAATTATTATTTATTATATAATTAATTATATTTAATTGAAATAAAAAAGAATTAAATTAGAATAATTCATGTTTTTTAATTTTTTCAAATATTAAAAAACTAGAAAAATACTTTTGACTTTGATTGTTTAAATATTAATAAGTTAGAGAAATTATAATTTGACTTTTATTGTATAAATTATTACTTTGTCCCACTGTAAATTTAAAAATTAGTTATTTTAACTATTAGTAATAATTTGTATGTTTTCAAAAAATAAATAATAATAGTTTGTCTAAATAAATTCAATTAGAATAATTTATTTTTTATATTATTTCAAATATTAAGAAGTTAGAGAAATTCTAATGAATTTTGATTGTTCAAATATTAATAAATTAGATAAACTCTATTATAAGTTTAAAAATTAATTGTTTTAACAATTAGTAATAATTTGTATATTTAAAAAATAATAATAATAGTTTGTATTACTGAATTTAATTAGAATAATTTATCTTTTTTTATGTTATTTCAAATATTAAAAAATTAGAAAAATTCCAATGTAACTTTGATTGTTCGAATATTAACAAATTAGAAAAATTCTAATTTGACTTTGAGAAAATTATATTGTAGATCAGAAAAATTACTTTTCATTTTATAAGAAAATATAGTAGAAAAAGTAAATGGATCAATTGAGAGTTTATTTAATAACAATGAGCAAAATCTTATTATTTTATTACCAAATGTTAAAATTTCTATTTATAATAATATGTTATTCTAAAAAAATCAATATGTTTGCACCTATATAAACACTTAAATTTATTTAAAATTTTCAATGCGGAAAAGATTCAAGATGTATAAAAATTGAAAGTTAATTGAAAATAATTTATAATATAATGAATATTTTCAATTTTCAGTTTACTTAATCATATATATTATATTTTCAAGTTTTAATTAGAAAAGTCATATATTAATTCTTTAAGTCATATATCAATTCTTTTATTTTTTTTTTCTTTAACATACTCTTGAATATAAAAATATATTTAAAATTATAAGACATGATTTATTTAGATATGCTTAACTCATTTTCTTTTAATATTGTGTATATATTGTCTTTTAAAGTACATTCATATATTTTTATAAAATTTATAATTATTTTGTATCATCATTTTAATTGTATTAAAATGCACAATTATACAGCTTAAATAATATCTATTTTACATAATTATATTTTTATTGAATTTTTATATTAAATAATAATTATTTTATTCTTTTTTTATTCTAATTGAATTTATTATTTCCTTATTTAAATTAAATATAGTTAGATATTAAATATAATTAATTATATATTAAATAATAATTACTTTATTATGCCCGTATTAATATGGATTGAACTAAAAATATACTAACAAATTATTTAATATATTAAATAATAATTACTTTATTAACTTAATTTGTATAATTGTGCATGTTATTAATATTTTTTCTTTTTCTTTTTCTTTTTCTTCTTTTTTATTTTTCAATAAAGAAAAATTGATAAAATTATGAATAAGTAATAGCAAGCTTTATTATAATCTTAGTATTTTGAAATAAAAATTCATAGGAAATTCTAAAGGAAATTATTAATCTAAAAAGTAATACTTTGGTATATGAGTTTGTCTATGTAAAAGTTTAAAAGTATTTAATTGAATAGATAATATAGGTTATTAGTAATTGTTTTACTTAATAGAAGTGTCTACTAAGTAACTTGGAATAAGAAGATAAAATTTATTTTTTTGAAATAATTATTTTCTTGAAAAATTTGTATGAAAGAAAACTAAAAAATAAAACTAATTTTAAAATAATATTTTATGCAAAAATATTTTATGTATGCATGCAAATTTTCTAAAATATTTTATTTTTGAAATTATGCAATGTATGATATTTGAGTAAAACAAAATAAATTAGAAAATTATAATAAAAGGTATATATCAATTTTTTTACTTTCTTTTTTTCTAATATATTCTTGAATATGAAAATATCATTTAAAATTATAAAAAATGTTTGTCTTTTTTCAATATTGCATATGTATTACATTCTAAAGTACATTCATATATTTATATGGAATTTAAAATTATTTTGTATCATCAGTCTATTTATGTTATACATACATGAATATACAACTTATATAATATTTATTATGTATAACTACATTTTCGTTAAATTTTTAGATTTTTATATGAAAATTTAACTTAATTTGGAATCAACAATTAAATTGAATTTAATGATCAAATTATATAAATATTGTTCCATGATAATCGTAAAAGTTGACCAATAAGATTTCGATCTCATAGTGTTTATTGGAGAAATTTTATATCATTTTAATTGAAAACTTCATTTAATATAAAAGTATAAAATTTTATACTTAAGTAACAAAAAACAGGTTATTAAATTTTTAACAAGGAAAAAAGTGAAAGTTTAGAATAATTATTTATATTTTAAAGGAGTTGTAATAAGTCATAATGGGAATTAACATACGAAGCACGATAAGAAAAATTTAGTGTATATATATATACATATGTATAGACACGCACAAGCAATAAGCTGCTTTTAGCAATTCCATTGGGATTACTCAAAAGCAAATGAGAATTATGTTATGCTAACAACCAGCATAGTCAATTTCGTGAATTTCACAACCAAGTGGGGCGTTAAAAGTTGTTGTTGAACTTACCATCAATAAAAAGATAGAGTCTAGAAATTACTCTCTCTCTTTTAAATGTAGGGGTATAAACAAGTCGAGTTGATTCGAGTTTTAGAATACTCGAACTTGAGTTTGGTTCTAAAAACTCGAGTTGAGTTTTGAATAGCTCAAACTCGAACTCAGCTTAATCGAGTCGAGTATGAGCCTAAAATATTAATATATAAAGGATAGAATGGTAAATATAAAAAAGCTCTATTAAACTCCATTAGATTGTATTGGGATCAGTTAGCTTCTATTATAGGCTTGATTTGACTTGTTTAGGCTTGATATGTAATATATAAAGGATAGAATGGTAAATATATAAAGACTAGATTAGACTCGACTCGACTCGGCTCGTCTCGTTTAGATTCGATTAGTAATATATAAAAAGTAAAATGGTAAATATATAAAAGTTTGATTAGGCTCGCAAGCTTGTCGGGATAAGTAATATAGAGTTCGAGCTTAACTCATTTAGTTATTTGAGTAGCTCGAGATCGAGTTTAACTCAATTTATATCTAGTCGATTTTGAGCAATTTTTGAATTAACTCCGAGTAGTTCGCTAATAAACTTGATACACTTGCACCTCTACTCCAATGTAATAATGTAATTTTTTGGAAGGTAAGGAATATAATTGATTTAATCTATCCTCTTCCTTGATTCTACTCTACTAAATAATTCTGATAATATTTGGTGAATGAGAACTTAAAAGGCTTAAGTATTTAGAGTGTTTTTTATTTTAGTCCATTCTTTATTACTAATAAATTAATATTTTAACTTCGTTACTATTATTTACAATGTTGCTATCCTTATATATTTACCAATTGAACTTTTTTTAAAAAAAAAAAAAATCACTTGAACTCGAACGTGCTAGTCTATATGTTTATAAATGTAAAAAATTATAAAAATACAATTATTGAGTTGGAACAAACACTAGCCAAGTCAATCAAAGAAAAAAAAATAACAAATTTTGTTAGGCCTAATTAGCTACATCAACTGGTAATAGAGTGTACCAGAAGGAAAAAGAAGAGAGAAATAAAAAGAAACTATATCTAATAATTAATACAAATCAAGACATAGATCCATCATGTCTATCAACTCCATTCCATTTTCGTTCTTTAAAGAAGCTACAACAAAATAATTTTATTCGCTAGGACTTTTCAATTTGTTGGGATGTGATTGAAAGACAACATTGCGAACTATAATGAATTTAAAGTGCGTTGGGTAAGTCGTAATAGGACATAATGTAATGTAATCAAATAAATTTTTAAAGTAAATTTATATTATAAATTTATTTGATTACATTACATTACGTTTCATTACGGTCTACCAAACGTACCCTTAAGATATTAATCTATTAAAATAAATAAACTAAAATTTAAAAAAAAAAAACTAAAATTTAGGATTTTTTTTTTCCTAAGGAAGAAAAATTTACTCATGCAAAAGCTCTAAAGCTTTTAACAGTGTGTGTCTAAATCTATCCAAGTCAAGCTTTACATTTTGCTTATCAAAATAAATAGATTTAAAAGTTTCCCAGCCTTGTTTTTGAATCAAAGAAGGTTTCCTTAAAACCACATGATCAGCTGGGTATTGTTGTATCAAAGAACTTTCTTCTACACTAATCTTGTACTCTAAATACCTTATATTCATTTCCTTTGCAGGCTCTTGAAAGAAAGTTTTTGATACCCATTCTGCCCCTCCAAAGGGCACTACTTGGATCAAAATTGCATTTTCAGGAAGAAAAACAATGTTGGTTAAACCAGCTCCATGAACTCCTAAAACCACATCACAAGAATTCATAACTCGTGCAGTTCTTGATACATCTGCATTAGGTTCATATATTATTACTTTATATCCCAATCTTTTAGCCAATTTCACAATTTCATCAACATTGGAAAATGCTCTTGTTCTCTTTCTTGAAATTATCAGTAGTCGAGGAACTTTATTCTTGAGTGTGATTGCATTCACCTTCTTTAAAGAGTAAGAACTTCTCAAGAATTGTCTGAAATCTTTCATAGAATAGTATTGTTCGAATTTTGAGGAATCAATATTCAGTTCTTTGCTGGAGTATCGTTTAAGACCAACTGTGATGCTTGTGAAGCAAAGAATATTTTGTCTGTTATCAATCTCAATAACATCATATCTAGACAATCCCTTTAGTAATACTTTAAACTTTGCAATCCACCAAGGTTGTTTGTCTGTAACAAGAAATTGTACGACTCCATTATAAGGTCGAGCAGTGGAATAAAGAGGAATGATTATGTCGGTGAAGGCATGGAAATGGTTCCCTGAATATCCTCCAAGTGAAAAAAGAATTGCAGGAACATTACCATGATTTTCAGTGCATTTAGGGATTTTGTGGTGATCAGTTACTAGTGGTTTAACTGACCATTCCTTGGTGTGACTCATTGCTGTTTTGTCATTTTTTCGGGCGTAAGGCCTAATACTCCATGATCTAGTGTTTGCTACTGCTGCGAACATATCATTTTCAGATGAAACGATAAAAATAGTAGAAGAATTTGCATCAATTCTTATGTCCCCTTTGATCTCACAGAAGTCTGATCTTTCTGTCCTACTGCATAGTACTCCTGCTGGTTCAGTTTTATTATTTTCTGTTGCAGTTTCTGCATCTTCCAAAAAATAGACGTCAAACAAATTAACAAACTCGAATCAAACATTAAGGTTAAGCTTGATAGATTATAATGAAATATAATTTAATATAATCAAATATATTTCTAGTACAAATATTATACATTTACCATATGACGGAGCCATAAGGGCTAAGTACAATATGAACCTTACAGTAATTCTTATATATTAAAATTTTCAAAAATTGAGGGCCAATTTTATTTTTTATATAAATTAGCATGCTATATATTCAAATTTTTAAAAGTTAGGTGGCCATGGCTTCTCTCAGCCCCTTAGCTTTGTCTTACACTACACGGAAAATTCTTGCTGACTTACACTGGGTACACAGTCTTATCTTATATACCAAATCAATGAGTGATGAGATATTTCAGCAAGTATGACTCTTTTATCTATTTTTTACTTAATAAAAAAATATTAATACTTTTTTTTTCTCTGTGTTCTTATCTCATTAAACTGGTGTATATACATAGTATATACAAGAATTTTCCTACACTATAAATGCATCTGATTAAATTATATTTTATTCAATTATAGCCTATCAAATGTATTATAATTTTCTCCACTTCCAAATCAATGATCGGTCAAATTAATTTAACATATATTAAATAATTTTTTAATAAGAGATGTTAGAGTACAGTATAAAAATTAGACTGGATATTAATTTTATTTTTATATCAAAATATCAATTGTTCTTTCTAAATAAAAATTAATATTTTTATTTTCTCTTAGTAAGAGATAACTAAAAGAATATCTAAAAATGTTCCATTTTTTCAACACCTAACAAAATATTTGACATACATTGGCAATTTTGATGTATAGATGAAAACTTTGATATTTACCCCTTACTATTGGCTGAGAGGTGCCGTTTTCAGTGACTATCATGGTATTCTTCCTTGCAACTTGAACATCTACAAATATTAACAAGAGAATTTATATCAGAAGATGTGATATAACTTTTTTTTTTTAATTTTTTTAATTAATTAAACAATCCGTTAATTATTAATTAACTGATCGATCCACTTGTGAAATTAAAGTTAATTAATTACCATCTGCTGCCGTAACAGTGCTGTTTGTATTGTTGATTATAATTGTATCCTTGACAATTTCTGCATAATTCAAAACCAGCAACATCAACTAACTAATAAGTTGACCTTACTCAATTGTTTGTTTCATTCTTTAATTTTGTAAAAGATTAATTAATCAAAATTACTTACCTCTCCCTATTTGCTGAGAGCCGCTGCTGTCATTAATTATTTCATTATTCGTTCTTCCAAATATTTCCCTATCTTATTTAGAAAATCAAATTTAAATGAATTTAAGCACATATTTATGGGGGGATAATTATAAGATTAGTGTCTTAACTTTATATCTTACAGTTAAATGTATAACTCATAAAATTTTTTCAATTAGGTGTATTTGGCTATAATTTCTCACTAGATCATTGAAGTGTTGCCTTTTCTTTCTCTATTATAATCTTCTTTCATTTTCTTTGAGATTTTCTTAGAAAATAAAAAAATAATAGGAAAAATTTATATTTTTTAGTTTAAGAAAATAGGAGATAAAAGATCATAAAAAGTGAAAAAATAAATAAATAAGTGAGATGAATATAATAAATATTTAAATATGGGATTATTTATTAACTAAAAATGATCTGTTTTAGTTTTCGAGAGAGAAGTTTCCGCCAAATGCATTTAATTGAAAAAAAAATTATTAGTTCAGACATTTGTGTTAGAGTTAAAAGATTTCACATTGAAAATAAATAAAAGATATCAAGATTTAATATAATATTTGGATCTCACCACTTAATAGCTTAACCTTTTGGGTTGAATTTGAAGTTTTTTACATGGTATCAGAGCTAGCTCTACACCCAATCTGTGCTCTTCTGTCACATCTGCAGCCATGTGTCAGTAGGGCCTGACACATATGCATTTGTTAATCTGATTCTATTCGGTTCTCAGTTTGTTGTGTCACGTACTAGTTAAGAGCTTAGCACGTGTCAAGAGGGGGTATTAGAGTTAAAATATCCCACATTGAAAAATAACAAAAGATATCAAGACTTAATATAGTGTTTGGGTTTCACCACCTAATATTTTAAACTTTTGTATTGGATTTGAGGTTTCTCACGACTTGATTACAAAAAATAAAGTTTATACCGGTAATATAATCCCTATATCATATAAAATAACTCTGATAAATTAAAAATTAATTGCAGTCCTTTGCATGCTAATTAACTTAATTTCTAAAAAAAATTACAAAAATGAACTTACGCTTAACTGATTGCTGATAAGAGTTGCTTGTATCGGTTTTCGTTACTGTATTCTTCATTATAATTTCTTCATCTTCAAAATAAAATAAAATCATATTTCAGGGCAAATATAATATTTTGGAGAAACGCATGCTTCAAATAGGAATACAAGCAATGCTACAGCAAACTAATAAAATCTTTCAAAACCTTGAATAAAGACATGGATTTTGTGTGTAAAATTAGCTAAAACTTACTTCCGGATAATAACAGGGTGCTACTTGTATCATTTACAATGTCCAATTTTTGGCCAGATCCAATGGACAACCGCAAATTCACTGCAACTCAAATGGGAGATAGTATTAGTTTACAAACTGGTGGCAGAAAACATGAGAATAATATTACTACTTTACTACTTACAAACTGGTAGAGGACCCAAATAAGGTTTGAAGATGGTGCAGAAGCTCAGTGCAATCAGGAAGCAAGTGATTAATCCCCCATATCCCAGTTTCCTTTTCTCTTGCTTGCTAAAGCTTCTTGAAAGTAAAGTATCATACATTTTGTCTAAAATTCTAAACAAACTCTTATAGCTCTTAATATATATAAGTATATTGATCAAGAGACAAATGTTCTATGAAAGATTACAATTTTCTTCTGTATGTAATATAAGTTTATTAAACATTATGCATAATTAAAGACAGAAGTAGTTCAAAAATGGATGGTGAATTAAGCCAAATTTGGATTCCACTTTAGATAGTAAGAGAATAGAAAGTAAGAATTTTATATATTATAGAGCTATATATTGCTCCCCACGTAGTATAATGTATGCTCCATATAAATGATTCTCCAAATTTATGAAATCGGTTGAAAAGGACATTGGGGTTGACTCCGGTGACAAGCATCTCTCGCTATCCATATTTCATGATTGGTTAGGTGATACTTGTAGAATTTTCTGAAATTAAAAAGCTGGCTTTGGATTCCAGCTTCGAAAGCTATAAACCAACTAAAATCACCAGAAAAATTTGAATTATATTGTTATTTAGAGTGATTAAAACTCAATGTATATATATACAATATTTGTGTCGGTGTTAGCTATATCACATCATATACAATGTTGACAAAAGTTTACAGTAATTCATAAAAAAGCCCCCCAAAAAAAAAAAAATAAATAAAAAAGCAAGGTGTATGTCTCAGCTGAAAATTTTTGCATACACCACAAATATATTCTTGTTTTATATTATACACTCAAACCTATGAATATAAAAATATTTAACTAATATGTGAATGGTACGTCTATATTTTGTTTAGGCGCAAAAATGTTGATATCATTGATATCATTTTTCACTTCATATATTATTATTACATTGAACCAATTTATACAGTAATGCTTACTTTGTCTTAATAAGTCGCTGCAATACCAAATTAATGATAGTAATAATTTACAATTACTAAATCTCGTATGGTTCATATTTGATGTAAAATATTAACTAGCAATAACTATTTACTTCTAACAATATGTTGTTATCAAAACTTAATAGTATGTTGGTGGTGCTGCCAAGTACTTATAGTAGTGTTTATTAAATACTTTTGATTCTGAGGGATTTACATTATGTTGTATTATTACTAATTGTTATTAGTAATAAAATAATATAAAGGTGCTCCTGGTAAAATGATTGTTTGTTGCGGTGTAGTTTGTAATTTAATTGCTCAATTAATCTAAATATCATTCAAATAACTATATATACAATTTAATTAGTTGCTGTTAGAATATGACATAACTAATTAAAATTTTACTGGGTTAAAGCGTAAATATTTCTGTACTTAATTTAGACTCTTCTAGATGAAAGTTTAAGAATGTTTAATCTTATGAACATTTGTTTGAGGAAATGTTTTAATTAACACTTATTCTAGTGATGATAACCCCTAGTAATTATTCACCAAAAAAGAAAAAAAGATAACCTCTAGTAACTATATATATATAAAATGTGGATTCGGTTTCAATAGTAATAATATTGTCCTAATAATGTAGAGACTAAGAAATTATTAAATAAGATAGGAGCATGTTTTTTTTTACTCACATAAATGTGAACTCTCATGGATATATTTCCACTTTAATAACATATGTATTCAGACCTTTATGTTTAGAGGGTCACTTGACCCCGCCCAAATTTTTAAAACCTTATGATGACCCCACTGAAATTTTTAAAATGACTCATCTGAAATTTTTAAAATGTTTGAGTGATCCAATTCAAATATTTTTAAACTCTTAAAATTTATATGTTTTAAGCTATACTTACACTAAAATATACTCCCACCATACCATTTTGTTTGGAACATTTTCTATTTTTAAATGTTCCAAAAAGTATGTCTCATTTATATTTTTAACATTTTTTTTATCCTTTATACTTATATTTTGTCCTTGAATATAAATGAAACATTTCTATTGGGCCCATAAATGGTTGAACATAAGCCTTAACAAGAGTTAGAAATGATTAATCAAGGTTAAGTTTGATGTCGGAAAAGCTAGCCACAAAATATGACTAAGAAACTACCATTTTTTACTAAGTCCATTTCCTTTTCCAACTTGAATTCTCACATCATCCACACCCAAGTTTACATTCATTTTGCTATTTCTAAAACTATATGATAATCATCATCATTGTAGAGAAAATCCTAGTCATCCAACTTGATCAAATCATAGCCATCCATCAAGATTAAATCTTATCTATTGGATTAAACTTGATCAAATCCTCACCATCCAACCCATCATATATATATGTAAATTTTATGCTGTGAAATAACATTTAGCCTATCTCTACACCAAAGTTTCACCCTAAGAAAGAAAATTCTCTCTACACCACTTGCAATAAGAACCTTAACAAATCAAAGTTAATCAAGGTGAGCAATCTTATTCATCTTCTCTTTTCTATGTTCTAAGAATGATTTTAGTTACATGAAATCCTTCCTACAACATAAGAAAAAATTTGGCCATAATAGTGAATGAACAAGAGAGTGTTCTAAATTCTAATTGGATACATCTATGGTATTTTAGGTAAAGAAAAATGATATAGAGGTGTTAAAATGAATTTTAGAAACTTGATTCAAGACTTGAAAGTCTTAATAGCATGAACTTGATCTAAAAGGAAACTTGATGTTCTAATGTTAGATATTGATAATATAGGTTTTATATTGTGTTAATTTGATGAATCTATAATCAATTTGAAGATTGGATAAGGAATTAGTGATTTTCCCCAGATTCTAGGGTTTATAGAAAAATTGGGGATTTTGAGATTTGAACTTGAATTCATGAAATTAAAGTGAAATTAAGTTTAAAAATGGTCTAACATAATTTGTGTAATGTTAATTTTGAAATCCAATGGATGGGAATGATTTTTTCTAAATTTAATGAACTAGGTTCATTTGTGGAATTTGATGGTGGAAGCGGAATTAGTTCTCTTGAATGTTGAGAATTGCTTAAATTGATTCTAATTGACTATTATGAAAGTTGAAATGGGAAGGAAAGGAATTATCTTTCTCTAAGTGAGCCATTGGAAAACAACTAAGGGAAAGCTAAGTGAGCCATTGGAAAACAACTAAGGGAAAGTATTGGAATTAGTAACAAGTATATGTATAGTATGTCTTGACCTTAAAAGTAATAAGGGAGCACTACAATGAACAAAATGAAAGTGTTAACAAGTTAAGCTAAATTTACACTAATGACATAATAAAAAAGTGATTGATGTGTAATTGAAATGCAATGTGTAGAATTTAAAGAGAAGGACAAGGATATTGTCTAAGAGTACGAGGAGTAATACTAGCATCAAAGTTAAACGTAAATAGGAGCAAATGAGTATAAGGTGAGTACTTAATAATATAATATGACTTGCACCATTTGCTTTGAACCTTTATTATTGAAGCCATAATCATTGAAATAATCTAATTCCTTGATGAGCATGAATTGTTTCTTGAACAATAAGCCATTTGATATGATATTCCTTGATGACATTTGACTATTGTGAAACCTTCATGTTGAAATCATAATGTGAATCCTCTATTGTAAACCTTAATGAACTTTCTATTAATGCTCAGAGATAAGCATAAATCCTCTTTGGTGTGAGGAAATACACCATACCATATACACTTGGTATAAGCCTGTGGGTAGGACAAGAGTACCCAACCTCTGTTAGGGGGGAACTCCTAATCATAAGACCTAATCAGTCTTGCATAATGTGATATATATGAGTGAGCAAGGCTTAGGCTGCCACTCTTCAATTTATAAGTGTGGGAAGCATTCTGCTTCTAAGAAAGTATTATTTCTACTAAAGATGTTATTTCCATCTCAATGATAAATTGAATCATAATGTCCCTGTTGATTAAATCTGCTACGTTGCCATAAAGAACCCTTTAATAATGGTCCTTGTATTCACTATATATATATATGTGTGTGTGTGTGTGTGTGTGTGTGTGTGTGTGTGTCTATATATATATATATATATATATATTGTATTATTATGTACTCATTGAGCTTTTTCTCATTCCCTAGTTGTTTAAATTTTTCAGGTAAGATTAATGAGTCAGCAAGGTAAATTTCCAAGCCCTACTCATCCGCTTGGAAGTTGTTTGGCTAATTTCAAGAGTTGTGATTCTTCACTATGAAGACCATTGTTTTAGAGCTCCATGGTTGTCAAAGGTTTAGCACTAAAATGCTATCAGGGGTATATGTGTTGTAAATTATATTGTAATTGCTATTGCAATAATGTCTGAAATAATAAACATTTGGTTAATGAAATGAAATACAACTTTAGAAATTTTACAAGTTGTGTTTGTAAATGGTATGGTAAGTTAACAAGGAAATAATAAGCAAATAATGGATAATAAGAAAAAGGTAATCAAGTTATGATCTTGGGATAAGGTCCTACATGATAGATGGTAAAGGATTATATGTTAAACGGAGTTATACGGGTTTAGGTGATGTTATGACTTCCTATATCCTAGAATCGTCACGGCTTAATAAGTGGGTTATGACAAAATTATTTTTTATAAAAAATAAATGTAAATTTGTAACTTATAAAATTTATTCGTATTAAAAAATTTTAGTATAATAAAGACCCCTTGAATAAATTTTCTACCTCCGCCACTACATATAGCCCACTCCAATATAAGTAGAATGATTTCATCCTATCTAATAATTTTTCAAATAGTAATAATAACTACAAACATGATTAAATCACTAAAAGATACATTAATTAGATCAATTAAGGCAAAATATAGCAAAGATTGAAAGTAATTGGGCACATATATCAGTTGGGAATTGAGTAGACTTCAGGCTTCTAATTTGCATTTGGACTGCTAGCCAGCGGAGAGGTTGAGGCGTCAAAATTAGCAGGTAGTTAGAAAGATATAAATATATAATTAGATTATGACATTTTAACAATCTTTGCTTTAATTTTGGTGGGATGCATGATGGGAAGGAGTAGGAGAGGATTTATAAATAATAGTCACTTTTGAAAGGAATACGTGTGCTCCATAAAATACGGCATATAATAAGATATGCCTATATTATTATATATTCTTATTATAGATTCAACAATTCAACCACCCTAATTGATGTTTAAATTTATTATATATAATACATTTTTCCAGCAAAATGTCTATTTAATTACCTAATAAGATGTCCCAATTTTAAGCATCTTTGTATCAAATGACGCTTCACTGATATTGTAAATTACTTGTTACAATTTACATGTAGAACATTATTAGTTACCATTGGCAACAAGTCAAAAAGTTTGGTAATGAATACAAAATTATAAATGGTTGGCGGAGATAGCAACTGAGTGTAATCCTCACAATATTAATGAAACAAGTGTAAGCATGAGTTATTATCAAAAATAAATTTATTGTAAAAAAAAATATTTATTTAAAAAATATTTTTTTAAAAGAAATATTTTTAAAAAAAATAATTTTACCGACAAATTAGCAATAAAATTTTTAATTTTTAAAAAATATTCTTTTAAAAAATAAATTTATCAAAGGATTATTTATGAAATTTTTATTTTTAAAAATATTTAAAATATTACCAATAAAAAGGGTCAATAAATTTATCGAAATTTACCGACAAATATTTTGGTTGGTAAATTGTTTTCCCAACAAGAGATTTTCTGATTTATCGATTAAAATAAAATAATTTACCAATGAAAATTTTTTCAGTAATTACCGACGATTTTATATTTAGTTGGTAAATTATGGACCGACAACTATTTTACCAATATTTTTTTGTTGGTATTTCATTGATAAATAAAATTACGGACAATTGATAAACTACATTTTTTATAGTGAAAGAAATTGTTTGCTTTGAATTTGCTAAGACCGTGTATTGTGTTTTAGGTACACAAACCAAAATTAAAATTCGTATGATTTTTTTTTATCAAGTGACTGAGAATTCTCAACTTCCTTGATAGTTATGCTAAAATTCTATATAGCACCCTAGTTGAAATGTAATTGAACTTGGAAATTTAATGAAATTAAGACTGAAAATAAATTGTAATTGAATTTTAGAAACTAAGTATACTTGGGAATAAAATTAAATGAGCTTACTAAGAAATAAATTGGAAACTTATGCTAAAAGAAATTGAATTGCATGGCATTAAATGAAAAAAATGTTGTGTTTATAGGTATTGAAAGCTTGGGAACTAGAAATAATATAGGAATTGAAATTGTAGGAAAAGTATTAAAATTGAACTTACAATTTGCAATGGGTTGATTGGTTGATCTTAGATATTGATTGTTGATTGATTGATTCCTTCCTCCAGCTTTAGTTTCTGCTTTTTATATTAATTGAAATAACTACCATGCATTATAATATCCAAGAATTTCATAGCTCATTATAGTCACTAATGATGCTATAGAACATGAATTTCAAAAGTTAATATACTAATGAAATGAAGAGGAATCAGGTAGAAACTTGTGATGTCATTTAAATTATTTACTTAGCTTATAATCTTACCATGGCTATATGTATTCTAGTGAACTAAATAGAGTCCATATGATAATAAACAAGGTTCCTAAAGATGTTAGAGAATGCAAATTAGAAAGTCAAAATAAAAGAAAAGGAAGAAAGTTAAAAGGAAAAATTGCTAACTGTGAAATGTGCATTTGGGCTTTTGAATACCCAAAGCCCAAACCCAAATGGCTAGCATACAAGGCCCATAAATGGATGAAACATAAACTTTACTAGAGTTAGAAAATGGTTAACCAAGTTTGGATTAGTATAGGATAAGTT
The DNA here is from genome assembly GCA_947687605.1 of Reutealis trisperma. Taxonomy (NCBI): domain Eukaryota; kingdom Viridiplantae; phylum Streptophyta; class Magnoliopsida; order Malpighiales; family Euphorbiaceae; genus Reutealis; species Reutealis trisperma. The sequence goes on along the minus strand of CANTUT010001278.1, from coordinate 289,772 downwards.
AGTCACCAAATTTGACTTTTTAACCACCAAAATTGACAAAAGTCAAACCCTTAAACAACTTGGATTTTCATTTTCCTTACATAAGGTCTAGATGCATTTTTATTATTTTCACACCATACGATAATTGTCACTCACCTAGATAAGATCCTAACCATCCAACTTGATTAAATCATCGCCATCCATTTTGATTAAATTCTGCCATTGGATTAAGTATGATTAAATCCTCATCATTTAACATTTCGTATGTAAGTAAAAAATTATGTTCATCTTCATCATTTTGCAAACTTTACACCAAAACACCAAGAAAAATATCTCCATATTGTCATCACCATAGGAACTCAAATCAAAGCTCTCAAAGGTAAGAAATTATGCTCATCTTCTTCATTGTTTGTACTAAGTATGACTTTGGTATTATAGTTGCAAAAACTCCCGTATTCTTCCATTTATGTGGTTTTGCCAAAAGGGGATGTAACTAGGAAATGTTTATTTTGTATGTCCTTTGATTAAATATGGGAAATGGGAAAATGAACAAGGAGAGCATGAAACTCATCTAAGTGTACCAATAAGCATGGTTCAACCATTTTGATTAATAAATAGGGGAAATGTTCTAAATTTTATTGAAGGTATCTAAGGTTATTTTGGATTGAGAAAAATGATTTGGAAGTGTCAAAATGAATTATGAAAGCTTGGTTCGAGACTTGAAAATTTTGAAAGCATAAACTTGACTAAAAGGAAGACTATGTGTTCTAATCCTTGTTTTTAATGTTTGATTGATCATATAGTTTCTTTATCATGCCAATTTCATATTTCTATGATTAATTTGAAGATTTCATAATGAATTATCGATTCTTACCAAATTTGCCTAAGTTATAAAAATTAAGATTTTATGAACTAAAGTGATTCAATATCAATTTCTAAGTATTAATTTGATGAATCTACAATCAATTTGAGGTTTGGATGGGAAATTGACGATTTTCCCCAAATTCTAAGGTTTATGAACCAATTTAGAGATTTTGAAATTTGAACTTGGTTTCATGAAATTGAAGGGGAAATTAAGCTTGGAAATGGTATAATGTAACTTGTGTAATGTTAATTTTGAAATTAAATTGCTAGAAATTATTTACCCCAAATTTAATAAATTAAGCACCATTATGAAATTAAAAGGTATAAGCATGGCATTGTTGATATGCCTTACTTATGAATTAAGATGATAAAGCAAGTATATGGTAGGTTGGATAAAGTAATGACAAGGATTAGCTAAATTATAATTAGTAACATTACTAGATACTAATTAATATGTAATTGAAATGATATGGTTGTATAATCTAAAGGCAAGGGTAAAAATATTGCTCAAGATCATGAAGAATGATATTTTAATAAAGATTGAATAGTAATAGGAGCAAAGGAGTCTAAGGTGAGTACTTAATAATATGATATGATTGTGCCATACTTGTATACAACGATTGTTCGAACTACCACCCATTGAAATGCACCTTGAATCGATATTGAATATGTGTTGTCTATTGATCTTTAGAATCATTGAAATGCAATATCTTTCTTGTATAGCATTCAGCCATTGTGAGCCACCTACATTGGTCCCATATTGTGATCAATGATGAGAACCTTTGATATATCCTTATATTTTCATTGAATTTCTTATATGGAATCTTACATGTGACATATTATTGATACCTATTGTTAAGCAAAAATACCCTTTTGATGTGGGGTAATACATCGAACCTTATGTGCTTGGTATAAGCCTGTAGGTAGGGTGATAGTACTCAACCTTTGCTAGGGGGAATGCCTAGCCATAAGACCTAATCAGTCTTGCATAATGTGATGCATATGAGTGAGCAAGGCTTAAGCCTTTACTCTTTAATTTATATACGTGGGATGTTAGAGGGTATGCACTAGAGCAATGTTTAAATTATGTAAATGTAAAACATTATCCCTAAATGGCAATGAAATATATGTTTATAAATAAAATTGTTCCATTGTATTAAATGTATATTTGAAGTCCATAAGTATTTTTGAAAAGAGGATCTATTCTCAAGTGTTGAGAATATGAATGGCATATCACTCTTAAACAAATACTTTAAAATGTTCATGGTCATAGGATTAATGACTGGGCATCATTAATTCCCAAAGACCATCATCTCTGTTTATAGTCTATAATCATTATATGATACTTATAATTATAGAGATAGTGACCATCATACTGTTTGACAAATATTGTCTATATAAATATATGGATATTCATATGATGAATGATTGAACTATGACGTTAGATGATGATAACATGAGGTTTTATTGCTAGTCAATAAATCATTATTTAGGTCATAATTGTACATATAGTCCTTTGACTTGAGAGATACTGTATCTCATTCATGGGTAGTTAGAATTTATTACTACTTACATACTAATGCTATTCAAGTATTGGTATATGGTATGTGATAGTTCTAACTAGTTATGAATGGAGATAAATGATTGCCAAGAGAGAATTCATTGACTTGAATAAACAAGAAAGAAATCCTATGCTATCTGATTATTTTTGATAATCAAATCCTTGGCCAAGGTAGTAAAGATTCACTAGAAATAGTTTCTAGTTCTAGTAGGAATTGATTTATCAAGAATTAGAATTGAGGTATAGGCATATGATCAAAGCATATTAGGGTTTCGCAATTCCATGACCCTAGCTAAGATTGGGATTTCATAATGAAGGGATTTTAGTTTACGTTAATTATGATCAATGGTCCATGAAATGAATAAGGATTAAACACTCATATTCATTCTAATTAGGTAGTCATAATATGCAATGCTAGGTATCACTTATGACTTATGGGACTAAGTGTTGAAATAGGGATTTCACATTAGTAGTGAAAAGTATTTTCTCAATCCCATTACTAATTAGACATGAATCTAAAAAGTCACACACCTAAAAATATTCACCTTCCAAAAATAAAAGGTATACCATAATAATTAATTAAAGTGTTTAATTAATTGATTAATGGTAAAATTAAATTTATAAAGACCCCAACATGTCTTGAAGTTTAAATCCAAAATGATTTCTTATTAATTAAATCCTAATTTATATATGATATAAATGAGAAGGATTAAATTAATTAAAACTATGCATGAGTTAAAAGAATTAATTTTGAGCATTGGACAAAACCCTAAATAGCCCAAGCCCATTTAAGAAATGGAGAGAGGCAATTTAGGGGCTAGAGAATTTCTATAACCCTAAAGCATATATGATGAGTTTAGGGTTTAGAGAAAGTGCACCAAGGTCAAAATGGTCTTTTAACTATTTAAGGTTTAATTAAGTAATCATAGAACCATAAAGGATAATATAGTATTTTCCATTTAACCCTAAAGCATAAAGCAAATTAAATATCTAATTTGTCCCCTAATTAAAAATATAATTATTGGCTATATAAAAGGCAAATGATGTTGTTAAATTAGGAGCTCTTGATGCACATTTTTTTTATGAGAAGCCTCAGTAACTAAGTCTTGGTAGAAAAGAAAAAGAAGAAGAGTTCTTCGTATTTCTTGTTCTTCATTTCTTGCTCTTTGTTCTTTGTGAAAGAACTAAGGTTTTTTGTACTGAAAAGATCAATCTATAGCAATAAGAAGAAACCAAATCACCAAGGATTTGTATTAGAAGATCTTGCATTCAATTAGTCTACCAAGAGAGAGAATCAAGAACATCTAAGCAAATCCAAGTAAGCTTTGAAGGTGGAGCTTGGTATGGATAATTTAGAGGCTCAACATTTGGGGAGCTTTTAGAGTGGAAAGAAGAATCAAAGTTCATAGGCTTCAAGAGGTAATATGATTGCCATTTGATCTTCTTTCTTTGTTATGTGTTTTACACAATAATTAGTAGATTGCTTGAATGATTATTAGATTCATTTGGGAGAAAGTGAAAATTTAAATTATTTAAAATTTCACCCACCACATTGCTTTTGATTAATTTGCACCCAATATTCCTTCAATTGGTATCAAAGCCACCTAATTTCTATGTAAAACCATTGTATATGTTGCTATAGGTGTTTTTTTGTTGATTGAAATTGAGTTGGAAAAAGTTTCGGCACAAATATTGTGTTGAAAAAGTTTTGATTAAACATTGACACATCCATTTTGTGCTTGCTAATTTGTTTTTGTGATCACAAATTAGCTTTAGCGCTTGTGAAATCTTTGTCTCGACCGCAATTATTGAGTCGCGCTCGCGAATGTGTTACGACCGACTTAATTCTAACATTAACATTGTTTTCGTTAATAATTGAGACACGACCATGAAACACATGTCATGACCGCGAAATGATCGTGTCTAGAATTGCACTCACGAACCCGTATCTCTGCCGTAATAGGTCGTGATTTTAACTGTTTCTTTTTCCCAACTTTTTTATTTTTGAAACTGTTTTGGACTATAATTTCAGTTGAATAATTTTTATGACTTTAAATATGATTTTAAGTTATAAAAACCCTAAATATATGATATTCAAAGTGGTTTTGGAAATGTTCCAAAATTGAACAACATATCAATAATTGCCATTGTTGTATTTATGTTTATTGTTTGTTTAAGAGGCATGAATGGTTTATCATGGACTAGGAAATCATAATGTATGTTTTCTTTTATGGAAATGTAATTAAAGGTTAATTACTTTTTTAGGTTTTAATTAAATTCATTGAGCCTTATGAGCTCTTTTGTTATTATAATTCTCACATTGGCATGCTAAGGGTACATATGTAGATATAGTGATATGGAGATACAAGAACAAGAAGAGGTTCAGCCTATCAAGATGCCTAGTGGGAGCACAAAGATTCAATTATTATAATCTTATGTTTGTAATTTGATTAACCTAAATTTTAACTCATTCCTTATGGTTAGGAATTGAGCCCATAACTAGTCCATGATTAAATCTATGTTTACATTATTCTTTTAGTGATATATATGTGATATGTATTATGCATGTGATGTATGCTAATATGAATAATGTGCAAAGTGAGACCTAAAATTAAAACCTACAAATCTTCCAAATGAAATATTAAGTCATGGTTCTCAATTGGAATGATAATTTCTTTGAAGTTATTGGATAGCATGTGATGTTGCAAGTATGAGATGCATAGCTTGGCAATAATGGCAAAAGAGTACTTGAGCCTTGTAATGTTGAATTCTCTATACTTATTCGTCTAATGGGTTTAACTTAACTAATGTGTATGACCAATAATGACAATGTGTATCTAAGGTCAAAAAAATTAGGAACCAAGATGATTGAGCCTCATAAAGAGTTGTGATGAACAAGTGTTGTTCACTTATTAGATATCAAATTCTCAATAATGACAATGTGTATCTGAGAGTATTTGATAGTCTTATAAGAATTCAATCGCCCACTAGAAATCCACCCTAATGGGATTTTCATTTTCTACTTGGAAGTGTAGGAATCGCAAAGTTAGTGGGCGCACCATTATGATTAAAGACCAAATCATTATGGAAGTTCCTTTTTACATAACACTGATAATCTTTTTATTTTCTGCAGTATTCTATTAAAATAAGCAAATCTCATCCCATCTCTAGCATTGTTACTAATAACAAACTCACAGGACCTAACTTTGTGGACTGGTATCATGACTTTAAATTGGTCATTACTTACAAAAGGATTGCTTATATACTAGATTCTGATCTTCCTGGACCCTTACCTAAAAGGGCCTCTATTAAGGAACATGCTACCTTAAAGAGGTGGAAAGAGGATCATATTTTGGCAAAGTATATCATGTTGGCTTGTATGTCATATGATTTGCATAAGCAACATGAAAATTATATTTAAGCTAGGGACATTATTATTCATTTGCTTGTGCTATATGGAGAAGAAAGTAGAACTGCTAGATATGAGATATCAAAGTAGTTGTTCCAAACCAAGATACAAGAGGGAGAGAAGGTTGGGTCACATGTTCATAAGATAATCAGGCTCATTGAGTAATTGGAGAATTTAGATTTCACCAAAGATTCCAACCTTCGAACATATTTGATCCTACAATCCCTACGTGATTCCTTCTCTAATTTCATTATGAACTTTCATATGAATAAGATGGAATGCACTCTTGCTGAATTACATAATAGTCTTGTGATTGCATAAAATTTCATGAAAGGCAAATGTAAGGAGGTTACTCTAGTTGCTTCTTCAAGTAGTAAGACTACCAAGAAGAAAAGCAAAAAGAAAGACTCTAAACTTAAGCAAAATGATGGAGTAAGTAAAGACAAGTCCATAAAGGTAGCTTCGGATGGTAGTGGAAAGTCTTTCCATTGTGACTAAAGTGGACATTGGAGAAGAAATTGCCCAAAATATTTAGAATCCTTGAAGGGAAAGAAAAAAGAACAAAGGGAAGGGAAAGCTTTTTGAAGGTATGTCTTTTAATTGTTCGATTTCTAATATGTCACATGGTTCATCAAAGGCTTGGATACTTGATAGTGGTGCAAGTTCTCAAATTTGTACTTCTATGTAGGAAATGACAAGCAATAAAAGCTTGGAAAAAGGGGAAGTGACCTTAAAGCTCAAAAATGGAGCAAGTGTCATGGTCAAAGTCATTGGATCGACTTCCATTGATCTTTTTGATTATGTATTATTATTAAAAGATGTTTTGTATATTCCTAATGCCTATAAGAACATAATTTATGTAAGTAGTATGACTAGTTGTGAACCCTCAAATTTGCACCCTTAGGATCTGACCACAGGTTGACACTTGCTAAGATTCGTGCGCTACGTATACGGTGGTCCCATTAGTCGGTTAGCGGGTAGGGGTCAAGGGGGTAGAACCCTTTGTGGGGTGCAGGGCAGTGCCCTATTGAAAAAGATTTCTAGAAACTTTTACTTTTAGATGATTAGCACTTGATTACAAATCCATAGAATCAAACTGGGCTCAAATCGGATCAAAGACAGAGAAGAATGGGCCAAAAAATGGAATGCAGCAACCCGTGGGCTCGCTGTGGTAACTCGCAATCGGCTGCGGTTACCGCAGCTGCCTCTATAGTTACCATAGGGGTCCTTGTGGTAGCCAATTAATTACTATAGCCGGCTCTGCGACAACTGCAAAGCCCTTTGCAGTTGTCGCAGTCGACTCCTTAATTACCGCAACCGTACCCTTAAATAATCCTACCCGAAAATTATTTATTTTTAGCCCCAAACTCCTCCTATAAATACCTTGGACCTTATAACAACTAAGGACACACAATTACATGCTTCTATACTCTCCTTAAAGCTTTCCAAACCCTATTTCTAAGCTTTCCAATCATCAAAACCCTCTTCCTAAACCTCCAAGTCTCTAAAATCTTATTCCAAAACCTCCTCCATCACATAAAACCTTATTCATAAGTTTCCTAATCATCTCAAAACCTCATTCACAAGCCTCCTAATCATTTTAAGTTCCATTCTTAAGCTTCCTAATTAAGAAAAGGTTCAATTCAAGTCATTTTCTTTCAAAGGGAATTCGTGGTTCTCAAGCAAAGGTGTTATCCAAGAGTTCATGCTATTCAACAGTCCTTCTTCCAAAAGAAGTACTCGTGATATGTCACATTCCAACCTTAGAGATATGATGGTCCTAGAACATGGGGAGACATAAGGTCACCCACGCCCATAGAACCCACTTACATATAAACAAATTATGCCTAGGATCTTACCAAACCTCTTACAATAACTCGTTTAAAACATTTAGATGAATACCTTAAATTGCGAAAGTCTAAAATAAATCATTACATATAAAATCCATGAGGAAAATAATATTTATCAATAAGTATCAATCAACATTCCCGGAGAAACTAATGACAAGACTCCATAAATTAGTATTATTGATAACTTGGACAAGGAATTCCCCAAGCGAAGTAGAATGCTTGAGCCATCACCTTGCCTCCTCACATTTGCTTACCTAGAAAAACACAAGGAAAAAGGGGTGAGAGAGATGATCTCAATGAGTAAATGATAAGGCACATACATATCACATATTCTTTTGAAAAGGAAACACATAACTTATACACATAATTCATGATTTATAATTTATGAATCAAGTTACAATTTAGCAAGGGTTCAATTTGGCACGTTTGCAGAAATCACACTTATAACTTATAAAGAGTGAAGGCTATTACTCTATCACTCGAACTTATAAAAGAGAGGTGGCCTTATACCAAATTCCAACTCCTATCACTTATAAGGCATGAAGCTGATCAGGCTCCATGGCTAGAATTGGCCCTTTTAGCTGAAGTGGATACACAACCCCTATCCATTGGGTTAAGACTGTGTGCACAGGTTCCGATGATTACCTGCATCGGCATGAGGATTCTGCATAAAAGGTTAAAGGTACCATAGCTAGAGCTAATGGTAATCATAATTGACAATATCACATAAGGCAACAATAACATGTATCCCAATAACAATAGTGGTTTAACTTTTGAACAAAATATACAATAATAGTGTAGTTTCAGAAAGAATATAAGTTAGGGTGTTAGTCATAAGAAGTTCTCATTGGATAAACAAACTAGTTTTGGACCAAATGTCCTTTGGCAACCCAAGCTTGTTAAAGAAATCATATAATAATATTTAGAATAGAAAGAACTTGGGTTTCAATGATCACAAAGGCTCACATAACATGGTATCACATATTTGTAACATAACAAAATGTTACTCCCATTTGTAACATGAACATAGTGTTTACTCACAGTTGAAGAATGAATATAATGTTTACTCACACTTGAAGAATGAATATGATGTTTACTCACACTTGTAAATGAATACGATGTTTACTCACCTTGGGGGTTCCTTTGCTCCTAGTATATGTAGTCCTTTTGCACTTCTAAAGCTCTTTAAACTCTAACATAATATTTGATTTAATACTTAGTATTTATTAACTCATGATGCTCCTATCCCATAACTACCCATGCACATATAGCACACACATACACTTAGAGTTCACATATAGGTGTACTCATCACTTACACATAACATGTTGACTTTAAAAGTCTTGCATACTTAGGCCTTATAGGCTCATATGAAAACACATTGCAATCATATCAATACCTTTCTAAGGTCATCACAATATTATTACCTTAATATTAATTTACTTTAACAATCATCTTAATACACTTTACCCTTCCATACATGTCAACTTAACCATTAACCTTCAAGTGTCATGCTTAACTCTTATGATCCTTTTTATTCAATTGTCACTTCATCAACTGAAAACCATGTATTTATTATCAAGTCATCATAACATCTAGTTTCATATTTTCCAATAATATTTGTACTCTAATCACAATATAAGGTTAAGATACCTTAAGTATACCAAAATGCATTTAAACTTATCTAAGGTCATACCTTCAACTAACATGCAATTTTATCATTTCTTATGCATACATACATGTCAATAATCATCAAAACACATCAAATAAAAATTATAAACATTGGAACAAAAATATTTATATAGGCCGAATGCATCACCAAAGTAAAAACTAAATTCTTTTTCTTTTTGCACTTTCTGTCTCTTTCAAAAATATGTAAAAACATGGTTTGAACCAAGATTTTTCATGTAAATATAACAAAAATCATCTTAGAATTTTAATCCATATGAATCAGCCACACTTGGTGTTGTTTATACATAAAAATTCAACTTTTGAATTATAGAGCACAAAACCATGAGTTTTCTTATTTTTGGTATTTTCCGGTCATTTCAGAAATATATAAACAGGTTATTTAAACTACTATGTTTCATTCAATCACAACAAATATCAGTTTAGAACACATCTATATATGATTTGGCAGCCATAGATAGTATTTATACAAAAAAATTCCAAGTTTAAACGCTTAGGTGAAAAATCATGAGTTTTCGAGCTTTTCACGCTTTTCGTTCATTATAGCAATAAACAGACACATGATTCAAATTATTATTTTTCATCTAAACAAAACAAATATCATATTAGAGTACTTTGTCACATAAATCGGCAGCCACATATCAATTTAGTAAGAGAATTTTCCAAATTCTAAGTTCCAACACAAAAACCTTGAACTCCTTTGTTTTTCGAAACTTTCCGGTCATCATAGAAATATGCAGAGATATTATTTAATCCAATATTTTCCATCAAAACAAATCAAAAATCAGTTTAGAAAACAACAATGCATAAATTGCCCCCCCTAATGATGTTTATGCATGAAAATTGTGATTTCAAGTTTAGAATTCACCATTAGAAAAATCTCACGAAAAGAATTGTGTTTTCGGTAGAAAATAGATTTTCTCTACCAAAAACTCACCCTAACAGAATTAAATCTATAAAAATCAGTAATCAACCAATTCAAAATAATTTTTCCATAATTTATTTTATAGAAATCAGTTTAGAAATTGAAAGAGAAGAAAAACTTACGATTACGGTCAAGAAATCGCGAAACGGAAAGGTGTTTTCTTAATTTCGGTAGAGAGAAATATTTTGAGAGAATTTTGGTGCCAAGATACAAAAAAAATAAAGTGATGGCTGCTGGAACTTTGGTCTGGCCAAATTTTAGAATATATATTGGGGTTTGGGTGAAATTTCCACTAATACCTTTAATGAATTAGGTTATGAGGATATTAGTGTAGTGGACTTTTGGATATTTGGGCTTTTTATCTACATTTTGGGCTGAGTAAAATTAAAAATAAAGAGAATATTTTTATTATTATTTCTATAATATTTTCCCCAAAAATATTTATTTTAAAATATTTTAAAAATACTCATAAAATTATTTTATGCTTAAAAATTGTCTTATGCATGAAAATTCATTTTATTTAAAATAAATTCTTTTATGCAAATGCACTTCATGTAAATCATTTATGTCATAATAACAACTCATATTATGCATATTAAAATTAATTTAATATGCCACATACTCATCAATCACTTAGATCACTAATTTTCACAAAAGCACACACTTAACCTTAATCGTTCTAAATCAAGCAATTTATCATGAAAATTCCTAGGGTGGGTGTGGTTTGTTACATTCTCCCCCCTTAAAAGAAAATTTTCATCGAATTTAAATCCTTAGCTAGTTTCTCTTGAAAAGCTGAGGATGCTTCTATCGCATCTCTTCCTCTACTTCCCAAGTACACTCATCTATCCTATGATTTTGCCACTGAACCTTAATCATGGGTATCTCTTTATTTCTTAGCTTCTTTACTTGTTGATCCACTACAGCTATTCGTGACTCCTCATAGGATAGTTGTTCATCTAATATAATGTCTGGAGGTAAAAGAATGTGAGATGGATCTGACACATATTTCCTTAGCATTGAGATGTGGAACACTGGGTGCACATGCGCCAAAGTTGGAGGCAGGGCAAGTCTATAAGACACTTCTCCAACCTTATCTAAGATTTCAAAAGGACCAATGAAACGAGGTGATAATTTCCTTTTCTTGCCAAATCTCATAACTCCTTTCATTGGAGAGACCTTTAAGAACACGTGATCTCCCACGGCAAATTGGATTTCTTTTCGCTTAGGGTTCACATAACTCTTTTGCCGACTGAAAGCCGTCTTTAGTTGATCTTGAATTAATGGTACTTTTTTGGTAGTCTCTTTAAGTAATTCGGGCATTTCTACATGCTTGTCTCTAGGTTCAATCCAACAAATAAGAGAATGACATCTTCTCCTATACAATGCTTCGTATGGCGCCATACCGATGGATGAATGATAGCTATTGTTATAGGCAAATTCAATCAAGGGTAAATACTTATCCCAGCTACCGCTAAAGTCCAAGACACACATCCTTAGCATATCCTTAAGTGTCTAAATTATTCTTTCAGATTGGCCATCTGTCTGAGGGTGAAACACCATATTGAAATCTAGTTGCGTTCCTAACACTTCTTGCAACTTCTGCTAAAACCTTGAGGTGAATTGAGTTCTTCGATCTGAGATGATAGAAATTGGCACTCCATGTAGTTTCACAATCTAATTTATATACAACTGCGCATATTGGGCTGCAGAATATGTGGTCTTAACTCCTAGAAAATGAGCAGACTTTGTCAATCTATCCACTATGACCCATATAGAATCATGTCCTTTGGAGGTTCTAGGCAAGCCAACAATAAAGTCCATAGTGATGCGTTCCCACTTCCATTCAGGTAGTCAAATCTCTTATAACAATCCTGAGGGTCGCTGATGTTCATACTTGACTTGCTGGCAAGTTAGGCAGGATGCTACAAACTTAGCCACATCTTTCTTTAATCTAGGCCACCAATAGTTAGCTTTCACATCATGGTACATCGTGGTAGTTCCAAGATGAGCATAATAAGGTGTCTGATGTGCCTCCTTCAATATCCTTTCCTTTAATCCATCCACATCAGGCACGCATATTCTATTCTTGCACTTTAAAATTCCATTAACCACCTCAAACTTAGAGTTCTTTCCTTCTCCCATCTCATCCTTTAACTTCATCATGTGTGGGTCCCTATCTTGTGAATCCCTTATTTCTTCCATTAATATAGGCCTTACTTGAAAATGAGCCAATAAAACTCTTGATCCTCTAATCTCCATTTTCAATCCTTGATTAAACAATTCTTTTAGTTCCTTCACGATCGACCTCTTCCTCACATCCACATGGGCTAAGCTTCCCATCGACTTCTGACTCAAGGCATCTGCCACTACATTTGCCTTCCTGGGATGGTAGAGAATCTGACAGTCATAATCCTTCAATAGTTCAATCCTTCTCCTTTGTCTCAGGTTAAGGCCTCTTTGGCTCAAGATGTACTGAAGACTCTTATGATCTGTGTAGATCTCACACTTCGTCTGATATATGTAATGTCTCCTGATCTTTAGAGTGAACACTACTGCGGCTAATTCCAAATTATGAGTAGGGTAATTTACTTCATGTCTCTTTAGTTATCATGATGCATAGATGATGACTTGACCATTTTGCATCAAAACACACCCAAGTCCTACTCTCGAAGCATCGCAGCAGACAGTGAACCGTCCTTCTCCTTCTGGTAATGTCAAAACTGGAGCCGATATCAAACACTTTTTAAGCTTCTGGAAACTCCGCTCATAGGACTCTTCCTAATTGAACTTAACTTGCTTTTTAGTCAACTTGGTCAAGGGGGCTATTATCTTAGAAAAGTCCCGTACGAATCTGCAATAATATCCCACCATGCCCAAGAAACTTCATACTTTTGAAACTGTTGTAGGCCTTGGCCAATTTGGTACCGCTTCAACTTTCTTAGGATTAACTTAAATCCCTTTCTTACTTACTACATGTCCAAGAAAGTTGACAGACTTGATCCAAAATTTGCACTTGGATAACTTAGCATAGAGTTGGTGCTCACACAACATTTGAAGCACGATCCTTAGATGTTCTTCATGTTCTTCTTTATTCTTTGAGTAAATCAGGATGTCATCAATGAAAACGATCACGAATTTGTCAAGGAATGGCTTGAATACTTAATTCATCAAGTCCATGAAAGTAGCAGGAGCATTCGTCAAACCGAATGGCAAAACTGTGAACTCGTAGTGTCCATATCTAGTACAGAAGGCAGTCTTGCAGATATCTTCTCCTTGGATCCTTAGTTGATGATAGCCAGACCTTAAGTCAATCTTGGAGAAGTGACCAGCTCCTTGCAATTGATCAAAAAGATCATCAATCCTCGGTAATGGGTATTTATTCTTCATAGTGACCTTGTTAAGTTGATGATAGTCAATGCACATTCAGAACAAGCCATCTTTCTTCTTCACGAACAACACTGGAGTGCCCCATGGTGAACTACTTGGTCGAATAAAGCCCTTATTAAGTAGATCATGCAATTGTGTCTTTAACTCCTTCAGCTCCATTGGTGCCATGTGATATGGCAGTATCGATATCGGTTGTGTACCAGGTAGCAGTTCAATTTTGAACTCAATCTCACGATCAGGGGTAATCCAGGTAAATCTTCTGGAAAGACATCCATGAACTCGTCCACCACTAGAATATTCTCATCTCAAATGGTAGCTTCCTTGTTAGTGTCTATTACATAGGCTAGGTATGCTTGGCATCCTTTCTTTAACATCCGTCTCGCTCCTAAGATCGAGATCAAGTTCAGAGATTTCTCATTCCTATCTCCTTGATACACAAACTCCTTCCCATCTCTAGTTTGAAACTTGACAAGTTTCTTTCTACAGTCGATACGAGCTCCATGCTCATACAAGCAGTCCATCCCTAATATCACATCAAATTCTAGTACATCCAATTCTAGCAATACTACCAGAAGTGTTTGTCTATTAATGTCTACATCACAGCCCTTATACTTAAACCTTACTTCCATCACTTCCCCTAAAGGAGTTGATATTACTAACGGTTCACTCATCAATTCCTTATCTATACCCAGGTACTTAGCAAAACAAGGTGACACAAAAGAATGAGTAGCACTAGAATCAATTAAACATTTTGCGCTAGAACTTTGGATGGGGATGATACCTGTGATGGCTATGTGCGAATCGCGAGCCTCTTGCGGATTTAAAGTGAAGACTCGACCCTTGCCCTTATTCTCTGTCGTTGGTGCATTCCCAACTGCTCGTCCTTTATCCTTGACTCCTTGTCCTTGCGTTTGGAATGGTCTAGATTGAGGTCATCCTATGGTCCTATTCCCTTGACTCTTCATCTGAGGGGGATCCTTTATGAAGTGCCCCATTTGCCCACACTTAAGGTAAGCACCAGTATCTCTTTGGCAAATTTCAGGATGCTTCCTTCCACATTTGCTGCAAGTGGGAAATTCTTGCTTAGTTTGATTATTTGGTGGTCCAGATGATGAAAATTCCTTCTTTGGTTCTCCTCCATTTCCATGCTGTCCCTTATGACTTTTGTTCTTATGCCTTCCCTTCTGGTCTCGTTTAGCTCGTTTGGCTCTCTCCGCCTCATACCTTTTCTCCATGATCTTGGCCTTGTCTACGAGTTTAGCTAAGGTTGGAAACTCTGTTGCTGCCAATGAATTGAACAGAGGTGTGATCAGTCCTTTAAGGAAATGATTGATATGACTTGCTTCAATAGGAACGATGTTGACAGCAAATCGACTAAGTTGATTAAACTGCTTAGCATAATCTGACATGGACATTCCTAGCCTTTACTTCAGTTGCTTGAACTATAATGCTCTATCTTGCCTTTCTCCTTCTGGCAAGAACTGATCCATTACTTCTTGCCTACACTCTACCTATGTAGGTGGGTCTGTCCCGTAAAGTCGTTCTTCAATACTTCTCTCATACCAATACTAAGCTTCTTTCTTGAGTTGGAGTTCTACCAACTCGATCACTCGAGCATCTGAGCAAGATAAACAATGGACTAGCTTATCCATCTCATCCAAAAATTCATGAGGGTCATCTCCTTCCTCACCACAAAAGGTAGGTGGTTGCAGCTTCTTAAACTCTACTACGATCATCCCCTTGTCAGGTAGCCATTTCCTCTCCCTCTGAGCCGGTGTCATACCGTAAGTGGCATAACTCTATTCCTTTCTTAAGTTGGCGGTGCTTCTCTCCTTTGAGCTCGTAGCTCATCTAGTTCCTTGCGCAATTCTCTCATTTCTTCGTGTATGGCGTGCACTTCTTGAGAAGATGCTTGCTCACTAGAGCCCATAGTCGGTGACCTCGAGTTGGATCTTTCTCTTGATCGCATAGGTGCAGAGGCAGCATTCGATGTAGTGTTCGATATAACATCATCATTAACCCTAACGGATTGGGCAACTGTGCAAACCTTCTTTTTGGGAGGCATTCTATCTATCATAATAAGGGAATTTAGTACTAATTGTTGTGCGATTTCTGTAAGTGTACAGGTCGTGCTAAGTAATAGTGTGTGAATAGAGTATCGAATCTACAGGGAAGGGTTGACAAGTACTAATTTTATGATTACTCTATTATTTAGAAAATCAATTATGAGAATTTGTATTTTAAGCTAAAGTAAAATTCAAGTAAATAAATGATGATAATATAAGATTAAAGGCCTAGGATTTAGAATTCATCAATTGATTACCTATGATTACTTTATATTTTTTTTAGATTGGATTATTTTTGTTGGAATTAATGATTAGATTTCCCTAAATTATATGATGTTCTCTCTCAAGATACAACATGTGTGCTTATATTAACCTTATGTCTACTCTCATGATCATAAGCAATTAACACAAACCCATTACGTTTTATGAAAATCCTTTAACAATCACAAAAGAGTATTCTTATCTCTAAGAAATACATTCCCTAAGTCAATTATCCTAATGAAATAATATTGTGTTTCCATTCTCGCTACTTCACACAATATCTTAAATCATGCAATTAATGGCCAGTTCATTACAAGCATTAAGTTCTAAGATAAAAAATTAATTCCAACAATCAACCCAATCAATTAAATATAAATAATCATATGCAAATCAAAAGATTACAACTAAATCCTAGAAAAATAAATTTAGCTATTCATAATTGAGAAGGAAGAAATAATTAAATTAACAATCAAAATAACAAACATAATAACAATAAGAAATAATTAAATTAACAATCAAAATAACAAACATAATAATAATAAGAAATAATTAAATTAACAATCAAAATAACAAACATAATAACAACTTATAATTAAAGTCAAGAATAAAGTTTAGGAAGAACTTGTTTTGAGATACAATTTTTGATGAACTCGAGCTCCAAAAACTCATCTTCTTGATCAAAATAATAATAAAAGAAATCTACTCTAAGAAAATATTTGTAACTCTCTCTACATCTATTTTTTACTACTTTGAGTTGTGATTTTGGAGAAGGGAGGTAATGCCTATTTATAGACAAATTCCATCTTCATTTTCAACATTGTTGCATCATTGATTACATCATTATTTTCATTACATCATCTCTTGCATCATTAATTTCATGACATCATTGCTTACATTATATATAAAATGACATCATTGTCTGCATCATTTATAAAATGACATCATCGCCTGAGTCATGATATTACTGCATCATTATGACATCATTTTGATATGTAAAAATAAAATAAAAATATTAAAAATATATTATAATTTATTTATAAATTGTATAACTATTTATTTCTAAAAATAAGTAATAATATTATTGTATTTTCGAGAACTGAGCTAAAATTTAAGTTTAAATAAATAAAATAACTCTAAAAATATAGAGTTATCACTAATCCCCTATCCTAACTCATTTGATCCCTCCTTATACTAGCACACATTATCATGCATTTACCATATCACATCACTAAGCACATATCACGTATGAATCGCATATCACATAGTTTTACACATATCACACATCACCATCAAGTAGCATATATCTCATAATATAAAATCATATCATAATAATAAAAGAAATCATCTCATACTAGGTAACTAGGCAATCAAGGAGAAATTATTCATATCATATAAAGTGCTATGCCATTACGTTGATCATCATATCTACTCGACCTAGTTCTCGTGTCCACCTCTAGAGCAATCAAGAGTGATATGGCCACTGCTACCACATTGGTAGTAAAGAAGATCTCCATCTTGATGGCAATTAGCTGAAGATGCAGACCTCACTGGCAAGTAATCTCCTCTATGCTCAACAATCCCTAACCTGAGTTGCTTCATATCCTCTTTTAGTGCATGAATCATAACCTTAAGACGTCGATTTTCCTCTTTCAAGTAAGAATAGTTATCCTCTAATTTTTTGGATCTTACTATAAACCCAATCAGGATCTAAGCGCTCCTCAGGGTCCTCCTCTTCATCAGGGGTCTCCTATTTCATGGGGCGAATCACAGATACAACTTTCTTGAACATCTTTGGCCAAGTCCTCTTACAGGTCACACGGGGTGCTCTGGTTTGCGGTCCTCAAGCAGGTGTAATCTTCTTGGTCATCTGTCAGAAGAATTGTAAGGCAAGCAAATAATAACAAGGATTACTAAAATCTACTAGGATTTCATGGAACTATGCTAGCGATAGACTGCAAGTTACATGACAGGAAAATTCCTATGCTCCAGGATTATACTTAAGCAACTCATATAAAATAAGCCTAAACTAGACTTTTAAAACTACAGCTCTGATACCACCTTTGTCACATCCCAACCTTAGAGATAATACGGTCCTAGAACATGGGGAGACATAAGGTCATCCATGCCCATAGAACCCACTTAATATAAACAAATCATGCCTAGGATCTTACCAAACCTCTTACAATAACTCATTTAAAACATTTAGATGAATACTTTAAATTGCGAAAGTCTAAAATAAATCATTACACATAAAATCTGTGAGGAAAATAATATATATCAATAAGTATCAATCAACATACCCAAAGCATCTAATGACGAGACTCTATAAATTAGTATTATTGATAACTTGGACAAGGAATTCCCTAAGCGAAGTAGAATGCTTGAGCCATCACCTTGCCTCCTCACATTTGCTCACCTGGAACCACATAAGGAAAAAGGGGTGAGATAGATAATCTCAATGAGTAAACGATAAGGCACATACATATCAGATATTCCTTTGAAAAGGAAACACATAGCTTATACACATAGTTCATGATTTATAATTCATGAATCAAGTTACAATTTAGCAAGGGTTCAATTTGGCACGTTTGCAGAAATCACATTTATAACTTATAATGAGTGAAGGCTATTGCTCTATCACTTGAACTTATAAAGGAGAGGTGGCCTTATACCAAATTGCAACTCCTATCACTTATAAGGCATGAAGCTGATCAAGCTCCACGGCTAGAACTGCCCTTTCTAGCTGAGGTGGATACACAACCCCTATCCATTGTATTAAGACCATGTGCACAGGTTTCAATGATTACCCGCATCGGCACAAGGATTCTGTATAAAGGGCTAAAGCTACCATAGCTAGAGCTAATGGTAATCATAATTAACAATATCACATAAGGCAATAATAACATGTATCCCAATAACAATAGTGGTTTAACTTTAGAACAAAAAATACAATAATAGTGTAGTTCTAAAAAGAATATAAGTGAGGGTGTTAATCATAAGAAGTTCTCATTGGATAAACAAACTAGTTTTGGACCAAATGTCCTTTGGCAACCAAAGCTTGTCAAAGAAATCATATAATAATATTTAGAATAGAAAGAACTTGGGTTTCAAAGATCATAAAGGCTCACATAACATGGTATCACATATTTGTAACATAATAAAATGTTACTTGCACTTGCAAAATGAACATAGTGTTTACTCCCACTTGAAGAATGAATATGATGTTTACTCACACTTGAAGAATGAATGTGATATTTACTCACACTTGTAGAATGAATACGATGTTTACTCACCTTGGGGGTTCCTTTGCTCCTAGTATACGTAGTCCCTTTGCACTTCTAAAGCTCTCCAAACTCTAACATAATATTTGATTTAATACTTAGTATTTGTTAACTCATGATGCTTCTATCCCACAACTACCCATGCACATATAGCATACATATACACTTAGTTCACATATAGGTGTACTCACGTTGACTTTAAAAGTCTTGCATACTTAGGCCTTATAGGCTCATATGAAAATACATTGCAATCACATCAATAACTTTCCAAGGTCATCACAATATTATTACCTCAATATCAATTTACTTTAACAATTATCTTAATACACTTTACCCTTCCATACATGTCAACTTAACCATTAACCTTTCAAGTGTCATGCTTAACTCTTATTATACTTTTTATTCAATTGTCACTTCATCAACTCAAAACCATGTACTTATTATCAAGTCATCATAACATCTAGTTCCATATTTCCCAATCATGTTTGTATTCTAATTACAATATAAGGTTAAGATACCTTAAGTATACCTTAAGTATACCAAAATACATTTAAGCTTATCTAAGGTCATACCTTCAACTAACATGCAATTTTATCATTTTTTATGCATACATACATGTCAATAATCATCAAAACACATCAAATAAAAATTATAAACATTGGAACAAAAATATTTATATAGGCCGAATGCATCACCAAAATAAAAACTAAATTCTTTTTCTTTTTGCACTTTCCGTCTATTTCAGAAATATGTAAAAACATGGTTTGAACCAAC
The DNA here is from genome assembly GCA_947687605.1 of Reutealis trisperma. Lineage (NCBI taxonomy): Eukaryota > Viridiplantae > Streptophyta > Magnoliopsida > Malpighiales > Euphorbiaceae > Reutealis > Reutealis trisperma. The sequence goes on along the minus strand of CANTUT010001278.1, from coordinate 269,723 downwards.
ATTTTTCATGTAAATACAACAAAAATCATCTTAGAATTTTAATCCATATGAATTGGCCACACTTGGTCTGTTTATACATAAAAATTCAACTTTTGAATTATAGAGCACAAAACCATGAGTTTTCTTATTTTTGGTATTTTCTGGTCATTTCAGAAATATGTAAACAAGTTGTTTAAAATATTATTTTTCATTCAATCATAGCAAATATCAATTTAGAACACATCCATACATCATTTGGCATCCATAGATAGTATTTATACAAAAAAATTCAAAGTTTAAAGGCTTAGGTGAAAAATCATGAGTTTTCGCGCTTTTCATTCATTACAGCAATAAACAGACACATGATTCAAATTATTATTTTTCATCTAAACGAAACAAATATCATATTAGAGTACTTCCTCACACAAATCAGCAGCCACATATCAATTTAGTAAGAGAATTTTTCAGCTTCTAAGTTTTAACACAAAAACCTTGAACTCCTTTATTTTTCAAAACTTTCTGGTTATCACAGAAATATGCAGAGATATTATTTAATCCAATATTTTCCATCAAAAAAAATCAAAAATTAGTTTAGAAAACAACAATGAACAAATTGCCCCCTAGTGATGTTTATGCATGAAAATTGTGGTTTTAAGTTATAGAATTCACCTTTGGAGAAATCTTGCAGAAAGAGTTGTGTTTTCGGTAGAAAATAGATTTTCTCTCCCAAAAACTCACCCAAATAGAATTAAATCTATAAAAATTAGTAATCAACCAGTTCAAAATAATTTTCCCATAATTATTTTATAGAAATCAGTTTAGAAATTGAAAGAGAAGAAAAACTTATGATTACGGTTAAGAAATCGCGAAACAGAAAGGTATTTTCTTAATTTCGGTAGAGAGAAATATTTTGAGAGAATTTTGGTGCCAAGATATAGAAAAATAAAGTGATGGTTGCTAGAACTTTGGTCTAGCAGAATTTTAGAACATATATTAGGGTTTGGGTGAAATTTTTACTAATACCCTTAATGAACTAAGTTAGAAGGATTTTAGTGTAGTGGGCTTTTGGGTATTTGGGCTTTTTATCTAAATTTCGGGCTGAGTAAAATTAAAAATAAAGAGAATATTTTTATTATTATTTTTGTAATATTTTCCCCAAAAATATTTATTTTAAAATATTTTAAAAATACTCATAAAATTATTTTATGCTTAAAAATTGTCTTATGCATGAAAATTCATTTTATTTAAAATAAATTCTTTTATGCAAATGCACTTCATGTAAATCATTTATTTCACAATAGCAACTCATATTATGCATATTAAAATTAATTTAATATGTCACATACTCATCAATCACTTAGATCACTAATTTTCACAAAAGCACACACTTAACCTTAATAGTTCTAAATCAAGCAATTTATCATGAAAATTTCTAGGGTGGGTGTGGGTTGTTACATGATATCTCGAAGCCAAGGTGGAACTTAGATTCAATGCCAAACTTACTCCCTACATTCCTCACTGACGTGAGCCAAAGGTAAAAGTTCTTCCTTTTTCCTTTTCAATTTCAATTTCAAGATCTAACTATGAAAAGATCTAATTTTTGTTAATTAGAATTTGACCTAATTAACAAATCTCTAAAGCCCTTTAAAATCAATCAAAACATGATAACAAAGACAATGACTTAAAAACCCTCCTTTGCAAGATGGACGAACTGCGTGGGTTTTGATTCCCATTCAATGGGATACGCAGGCTTGCCATCTCTAAGGCATTTAGCTCCGCTAAAATTAACAACTTCTTCTCTCTATCACCTTCTTCACATAGTTTAGGATCAAAATTGCTTTTCTTAAATAAAAATTGAAATTTTAATTCATTTTTATTATAATTGTTTTAATACACTCTTTCTTATTTTAGTTGTTTAGATTATTTTAGGAATGTGTGCTTTTCCTAGAACCCATAAGGGTTAGAGGAAAGATCTCTTAATTTTGATATTTTGACTTATAATAGTTTTAAGTAGTTTAGATTATTGTCATTATTTTATATTTCCATGCATTTCCTGAGTAATATTCATTTCATGCATCATATTATATTTATTCGTGCATACATAAAAACTTCTTTTTATAAAAGCTATTTTGTATTTAAGCCAAACTAATTTTTTGTATTGTTTTAACCAAAACCTAGTCCCCAAACCCTCTTTGATCATTCGAGGACTAGTGTTTTTCCTTGGGATAAATGGTATAATTTTGGAGTCAGTCAAATTGGGTTTTTCCTTTAATTTTCCCAACTAAAATAAACAAAATTAAAGTGGCGACTCCTTTTGCAAAATACAACTTACAAAATAAAATTTTCTGAACTCATAGCGGGTTCCAATCGTGATGTTTCTCCCAAATGGGCATTTTCGATTCTCTTTAACGGATCGGACTGGGTGCTCGGGCAAGGCCTCACAACTGGCAACTCCACTGGGGACTTTCAAAATCTTATTCAAATAAAGGATAAAGTGGACTACTCTTGGTAAAGCAAAAATTTTGGCTTTTATTACAAAATGGCTTTTTCATGCATCACTAAATTGGGCTCCTTGTCCAAAACATTAGTTTCTTAGGAAAACAAAGGATAGAAAGTAATATCGAGTGGGCAACCTTCCTTAGGTCTGCTTGCTGATAGTGAAATCATCCAGTCCATGATGTATCCTCTAATCCTTTTAGAGGTGTAACGAGTATGCACATATCGTTGGACCCATGCGAGGCTCCTTGACTCACATGTGGTTAGGTATATCGTATCTCTAGTGTGATGGGTTCCTTTCAAACCACCCTTGCCCTTTCATGTAATGACTCATAAAACCTTCCTTTAGGATTGTATGCACCATAATACTGAACTTGGTATTTCATGAAATCTTTTTCAATCATTCATACATGTGTGCATGGCTTGAACCTTGGGAAGAGTCTAAAACCTATCCAAACACCTTCACATCTAAAACCCACAGTCAAAACCCAAAACCCATAGTCCACCTAAACCTATGGTCAAAACCCAAACTCCATGGTTCACTTAAACTCATGGTCAAAACCCAAAACTCATGGTTCACCTAAACCCATAGTCCGGTCCTACCTAAACCCATGTTAAACTTATGGTAAAAATAAACCCATATATGGTACCCCCATCCAAATCCATAATCCTTATCTAAGCTAAACACTGACCTAGCTCTATTCTAGCTTCATCCTTCATAATTCTTATCCAAGCTAAACACTCATCTAGCTTTTATCTTTCATAACTCTTACCCTAGCTAAACACTAACCTAGCTTTCATCTTTCACCACCCTTACCCAAGCTAAACACTGATCTAGCTTTATCCTCAACAATCCTTACCAAAGCTAAACACTAACCTAACTTCACTCTTATCCTTAATCATCACCCAAACTAAATGTTGACTTGGTTTCACCTTCAAACCCATACTTCTGTCTAAGCCCATGGTCCAGTCCACCATTGTCCAACTATTACTAAGTCCATGGTCCAACCAACCTCCAAATCTATGGTACATCCATAACCCAATCACAAAACTCATGGTCCCTCCATCCTTAAAACCTATACTAAACCGTCCATAAACTGCAAATCCAATTACTTAAGGCTAAACTCTAACCTAGCCTTCCTAACTAAACTTTGGTTCCTTAAAAAAATTGAAATTCGACCTAGCTACTCAAAGCTAAAAATTTGACCTAGCTACTCAAAAGCTAAAATCCGACCTAGCTACTCAAAAGCCAAAATCCGACCTAGCCACTTAAAAGCTAAAATTTGACCTAGCCACTTAAAGCTAAAAGTCTGACCTAGCTACTTAAAAGCTCAAATATGACCTAGTTACTCAAAAGCTAAAATTCGACTTAGCTATTCAAAAGCTAAAATCTGACCTAGCCATTCAAAGCTAAAATCTGACCTAGCTATTCAAAAGCTAAAATCCGACCTAGACACTTAAAGCTAAAATCTGACCTAACCACCCAAAGCTAAAAATCTGACCTAGCTACTCAAAAGCTAAAATCCAAACTAGCCACTCAAAGCTAAAATTTGACCTAGCCACCCAAACCTAAAATTCAACCTAGCTCTCTTAGCTAAATGCCTACCTAGCTAACATCACACACCTCTACCCTCCTTTTTTCCATACCATGTCAACCAAGCCATAAGACACCATCATCCATTACTCATAAACCTAACATCCTTAATGTAATACCCTAAACCCAATACCTTTGGCCCAACACACTACCTTAAACACAATACCTTTGGCCCCAGCAAAATACCTTAAGCCTAATATCTTTGGCCCAATACACTATCTTAAGGCCAATACCTTTGGTTTAACCTGATACCTTAAGCCTAAGACCTTGACTTGTGCAACATTAGGAAATCATCAAAAGCCCAAATGTAGTCAACTTACAACATCAATGGGAGACTTTTTCCTCAAAGTGTGCATGCCCATCTCATTGCTTCTTTTCTAAGCACTTACCTTATTCTTTGACTTGGTTTCAAAGGTACTAAATAGCAAGCCTGACCGATATGGAAACTCTAACCAACCTACTCAAGAGGCAAGAAGAGAACCTTCAAGCTATTCTCATCTCTGCCCTAGATGCACAACAAGTCAATTTCAATCAGTCTTTAGCTAGCCAATAATCCAGTTTTAATAATGCCCTAATCCATCTTACTTCTACTTTCACTAATGCTTTGAGTTTCCAACGCCAACTTATCATCGATGAAGTGAGAGGAATGTTGAACCAAGCTAAGCCCATCAATGCTGCACTTACTATTGACATGACCCTTAATTTTACATCCCTAATCTCAAATACCAACTCCATTCTAACCTTAGCCATGCCATCAATCTTAGATACTAACCTTGCCTCTTCTTTGAATCCTTTTCAAAGCAAGGAAAACCCTACCTCTCCTGCTATCAAAAAACCTTTAAACCTTAACATTGATGCATTAGAGCAAACCCTCACAATAGAGAAAAAGGTGCAAGAAGAGCAATACATCCACTCCCCTTGCCTCTACTAAATGGAAGGATATAGACACCTACGCTCCCCTTATTGATGTCGAGAGAGAGAGAATAGAGGTAGCTGGTATGACTAGTAGGCGACCCTTGAAATCTCAACGAAGGGCTTTCACAGATTTAGGAGTTCCAATAGTAATAGTTTATAAGAACGCTTTGAAGGCAAAAATGGTAAAACCTCTGGAACCAAGAGTCCCTCCTAATCCCTTACCAATGAGCTACCACCCTAATGAGTATTGTGAATATCATCAAAGAGCGGGGCACCAAATCATTGCATGTAAAGCTTTGAAACATAGAATGCAGGATCTGATTGATAGTGGAGACATCATCCCCCTAAAGTAAGACCCAAGACCTTAATTCAACCCTGAGTAGCATAACATGGAGGAGTTCAAGCCTAGCTAATCTGACCTGTCTGAGGTTGTATTCTAAGTCTAAATCTGAGTCTGAGTCTAAATCTATCATTTTATTTTGTCAACCATATCAGTCTTTTTTTTTTTGTTATTTTATAATAAATTTTCCTTTAGAGTAATGCATCTATGTCTTCTTTTCATTATTTATGCATTAACTTTCTTATCTTCTTTGATTGAGTTGGACACGAATGAGCTTAAAAAAAGAAAAGAAAAGAAAAGAAAAGAAAAGAAAAGAAAAGAAAAGAAAATAAAGAAAAAAGGGGTAAAGATTAAATCCACCACAATTAGTATAAGATCAAAATGTGGGGTGTCCTTATTCTCTCAAATCAATAAAAGCTTTACAAGCTCCTAACCAAAGAAGGATCTCTCATAAAATAGTTGAAGCACAAGGAGCAAGTAAATATAATTACCTATTGCACAATTAGGCAATCAAATGATGCACCTCAACAAGGGGTGACAAGTTCAAAGAAGACCTCTGTCAAATCCAGAATTCAAAGGTCAGAGCCTCTCGACATAACAAATCATAGTGGAATGCTTTCTCCCAAATTTCATTAATCCAAGTTCTCTAAGTTGAAAATCTGAAAAGGCAGCTTAGGCAAAAGTTAGAGCTAAAAAGAGAGAGAGAGAGAGAGAGAGAGAGAGAGAGAGAGAGAAAGAAAAAGAGAAAGAGAAAGCTCATCCAAGTCACCTTCCCTCATGTCCAAAGTTGTTAAATTATTAATATGTCTAGTCTCATGTCTCTAAAGTCATCCTTCCTCATCAAAGGCTCATTCTTTAATGTTATACTATCTTCTATGCCCTTATCTTATAATGGGGCCATGTCTTCCCAGAATGTCATCATTTGTTGTCAGTCCATCCCATCACTTAGTTCAAAGAGTTAATACATATCTCCAGTCCATCACATCCCTATCTCTCATTTAGGACCATGATTCCTGAGTTGTCTTCCTCTATTAACCCTTTAGCCATTTCTAAGGGCTCTTTAATTTAACCAGTGCAGTCAGTATGTCATCAAGTCAAACCAATTAAGTGTCACTCCAAGAGTCTCTTCAATCTCAAACAACTAGAAAAGCTTGACTCGCTCTTTTCCATAATTTATGCTATAAAAAGCAAAACCATACAACCTCCATGATTCTTTTCAAAAGTTTTAGCCTACCTTCAAACCATTCTCAAACTTTTCCATCCCAAGCCTCATTTGTGAATCATACCATCATTTCAAGCTCAAGCCACGTACCACCCATTTTTTGGCAAAATCTCATCATGGCCAGAACCAAAAATCCCAAATCTCTCAAGACTCATCATCTTTGAATTAAGTTTCCTTGGCAAAACTGGAACTTGAGGCATATCTCTCAAAACCTGTCATCTTCAAGTTGATTAAGAAGGACTCGAACCAGTCAAGGCCAATCACATGCCTCTTTGGCAAAAATCTCATGATCTTTGGCAAAACACATAATCCTTAAGAATCAAAGCCTCTTAAAGTCTGCAACCACTCAGATGCAACCATGTCAAAGGGCAAACCCTTATCCATGAGCCTATGGTATCCTTATGACTAAAACCTGTAGCACCTAAGCCCAAAGCCAGCCATCCAAAGCATCCTCATAGAAAATTATCCTCAACACGTTGAAACCTAAATTTAGAAGCCTTCACCATGAAGCCAAAAAACCCAAAGCCTTTGCCATAAAGCCCAATTCTAAAAGCCTTCCCCATGAAGCCCAAACTAAGAAACCTTCGCCATGAAATCCAAACTAAGAAGCCTTCACCATAAAGCTCACTCCCAAAAATCCTTCACCATGAAGCCCACTCAAAAGGCCTTTATTTATGAAACCCATAATCTCTTCTAAGGTAAAATCTAACTGAGCCTTCCAAATTGATTGCCTAGCCTGACCATTTCCTCAAAGCCAAGATTAGTCTCCAAGGTCCAGCATCCTAACCCAATCTCTCAAAGAAAATCTTAAAAAAAAAAAAAACTAGCCAAACCTTCTAAATGAACTCACTAGAAGGCCATAACTTGACCGAGCATCTAATATGATCTCTCATGAAGCCAAACCAGACTGAGCTTCCAAATGAACCTAGCTGAACTTGACTTAGCCTTCTAAGATAGTCTACTCATTCTAAACAAATTTGCCCTAAAGCCAAAACCAGAAGGCCATAACTGACCAAGTCAATTACCAGACCTGACCTTCCTCAAAACTAGACCTGACCTAAACCTTATCATCTCAAAGGACTTGACCCCCCTATTCAAGCTTTCCAATTCAGCCTTAAGCCAAACATTATTGCAGACTGAAGACACCTAAACCCTGCCTGACCTCTTCTAGCCATACTTCATTTGACCTCCCAAATTAACTTTAATAATAGCCATTGACCAACTAGCCTTATACCTAACATGCCCATTTCACCTCTAAGCTAGCCGATCATCCAAAAAAAAAAAAAGAGAAAAAAAAATCAAACCGCTTTCCTTTGTCATTCTAAAGTAGGGGCACCTCCCTTTCAAATATTCACCTTTCCAAAGGGGGGCATCTTTGTCCCAGATGCTCAGCAATCTTCTACCAAACTGACCCTTCACAGGGTCAAGGCATCCAATCATTGCATAGTTAGATGCATTTCGCAATAAGTTATACTTTCGAAATGGATAATCTCTTTCCTCCTAGACAGGCTCGTCATCATTCCTACCAGATAAGAATATCTTTTTTTAGCTCTTACTAAAAAAGACAACCTTAGAATTCATACCTTAAATCTGAATTAGTTGTCTTTTTTAATCAGACTCATCCTAGGACAGCCTTAGGATTTATACCTTAAATATGAATTAGGCATCCCTTTTGATCAGACCTATCTTAGGATAACCTTAGGATTTATACCTTAGATCTAAATTAGCTATCTCTTTTGATCAGACCTATCCTAAGATAATCTTAGGATCCATACCTTAAATCTGAATTAAATATCCCTTTTTATCAGACCCATCCTAAGATAGCCTCAGGATCTATACCTTAAATATGAATTGGGTATGTCTTTTAAATCAGACTCATCCTAGGATAGCCTTAGGATCCATACCTCAAATCTGAATTAGGTATCCCTTTTCATAAGATCCATCCTAGGATAGCCTTAGGATCTATACCTCAAATATGAATTAGGTATCCTTTTTTATCAGACCCATCCTAGGATAGCCTTAGGATTCATACCTTAAATCTGAATTAGGTATCCATACCTTAAATCTAAATTAGGTATCTCTTTTAATCGGACTCATCCTCAGATAGCCTTAGGATTTATACCTTAAATTTGAATTAGGTATCCTTTTCGATTAGACCCATCCTAGGATAGCCTTAGGATTCATATCTTAAATATGAATTAGGTATCCCTTTTGATCAGACCATCCTAGGATAGCCTTAGGATTTATACCTTAAATCAGAATTAGGTATCCCTTTTGATCAGACCCATCCTAGGATAGCCTTAGAATTCATACCTTAAATCAGAATTAGGTATCCCTTTTAATCAGACCATCATAGGATAGCCTGAGGATCATTTCACCCATAAATGTTTAGATTAGCTAGGCATCCCTATGGTTCCTTTTTTCACCACCTTTTTTTTAAAAAAATAACCATTTTCACCCAAACATGTCTAGACGCTGACTTAGGCATCCATTTAGTTAATCTTAGCATCCCTCATTTTAGGGTTCACTATCATCAGAATAACCTTTTGCTCAAAGCTAATTTTGATAAGGGGGCAGCTATGAACCCTCAAATTTGCACCCTTAGGATCCGACCGCAGCTTGACACTTTCTAAGATTCGTGCGCTACGCATATGACAGTCCCACTAGCCGGTTAGCAGGCAGGAGTCAAGGGGCAGTGCCCCATTAAAGAAAATTTCTTGAAATTTTCACTTTTAGATGATTAGCACTCGATTACGAACCTATAGAATCAAATTGGGCTAAAATCGGATTAAAGACGGAGAAGAACAGGCCAAAAAATGGAATGCGGCAACCCCCGAGCCCACTGCGGTAACTCGCAGCCAGCTGTAATTACCGCAGTCACCTTTGTGGTTACCGCAGAGGTCCCTATGGTAGCCAATTGGCTGCCATAGCCGGCTCTGCAGCAACCATAAAGCCCTCTGTAGATGCCGCAGCCGACTCCTCAGTTATCGCAATCATACCCTTTTAGAATCCTACCTAAAAACTATTTTTTTTAGCCCCAAACTCCTCCTATAAATACCTTGCACCTCATAACAACTAAGGACACATACTTACATGCTTCTATACTCTCCCTAAAGCTTTCCAAACCCTATTTCTAAGCTTTCCAATCATCAAAACCCTCTTTCTAAACCTCCAAATCTCTAAAATCTTATTCTAAAACCTCCTCCATCATATAAAACCTCATTCACAAGTTTCCTAATCATCTCAAAACCTCATTCACAAGCCTCCTAATCATTTCAAGTTCTATTCTTAAGCTTCCTAATTAAGAAAAGGTTCGATTCAAGGCATTTTCTTTCAAAGGGAATTCGTGGTTCTCAAGCAAAAGTTTTATCCAAGAGTTCACGCTATTCAAGAGTCCTTCTTCCAAAGGGAGTACTTGTGATATCCCGAAGCCAAGGTGGAACTTAGATCTGGTGCCAAACTTGCTCCCTAAGTTCCTCGCTGATGTGAGCCAAAGGTAAAAGTTCTTCCTTTTTCCTTTTCAACTTCAATTTCAAGATCTAACTATGAAAAGATCTAATTTTTGTTAATTAAAATCTGACCTAATTAACAAATCTCTAAAGCCCTTTAAAATCAATCAAAACATGATAATAAAGGCAATGACTTAACAACCCCTCCTTTGCAAGAAGGAAGAATTGTGTGGGGTTTGATTCCCATTCAAAGGGATACGCAGACTTGCTGTCTCTAAGGCATTCAGCTCTGCTAAAATTAACAACTTCTTCTCTCTATCACCTTCTTCACATAGTTTAGTATCAAAATTACTTTTCTTAAATAAAAATTGAAATTTTAATTCTTTTTTATTATAATTATTTTAATACTCTCTTTCTTATTTTAGTTGTTTATATTATTTTGGGAATATGTGCTTTTCCTAGAACCCATAAGGGCTAGAGGAAAGATCCCTTGATTTTGATATTTTAACTTATAATAGTTTTAAGTAGTTTAGATTATTATCATTGTTTCATATTTCCATGCATTTCACGAGTAATATTCCTTTCATGCATCATATTATATTTATTCATGCATACATAAAAACTTCTTTTTATAAAAGCTATTTTGTATTTAAGCCAAACTAATTTTTTATATTGTTTAAACCAAAACCTACTCCCCAAACCCTCTTTGGTCATTCGAGGACTAGTGCTTTTCCTTGGGATAAATGGTATAATTTTAGAGTCAATCAAATTGGGTTTTTCCTTTAATTTTCCCAACTAAAATAAATGAAATTAAAGTGGTGACTCCTTTTGCAAAATACAACTTACAAAATAAAATTTTCTGAACTCATAGTGGGTTTCAATCGTGATGTTTCTCCCAAATGGGCATTTTCGATTCCCTTTAGCGGATCGGACTGGGTGCTCGGGTGAGGCCTCACACTAGTATGGGTTATGAACTTTTATTTAAGAAAGTTGTTTGTATTATCTATTATTATAATAGAATCATTGGTATGGGTTATGTACATACTGGTCTTTATTATTTAGTTAATGGTAATAATAATAAAACTCCAAGCACAAGTAATATAAATACAATGATAAAAATAAGTCCTAGTTCAAAACATATTTGGCATCTTAGACTAGGTCATATTGCCGAAGATAGGATATCAAAATTGGAGAAAATAGGGATCTTTAACCCTTTGGGTGGTGAACCTACTTCAATTTGTGAGTCATGTATCTAAGGCAAAATGACTAAGTCACCTTTTGTTGGACAAAATGAAAGAGCCAAAGAAGTTTTGGAACTTATACATAGTGATGTATGTGGTCCATTTAGTGAAATGGCAAGGGGTGGATATTTATATTTCATTACATTTACAGATGACCTTTCAAAGTTATCATATGTATATTTAATGAAGTATAAATATCAATCCTTTGAAAATTTTGAAGAATTCAAAAGTGAAGTTGAGAAACAAATGGGAAAGGGTATTAAAATCTTATGATCAGATTGAGAAGGTGAATACCTAAGTATAGAGTTTAAAGATAAGAACATGGCATTATATCACAATTAACTTCTCCCAGAACACCATAGTTAAACGGTGTGTCTGAAAGGAGAAATTTATTAGATATGGTGCATTCTATGATGAGCTATATTAACTTACCTATCTCCTTATAGGGATTTGCATTGCAAACTGCCATTTATATCCTTAACAGAGTTCCTTCCAAATCTGCTCGCATTACTCCATATGAGATATGGTATAATAGGAAACCAAGTCTTAAACATGTTAAGATTCGGGGGTGTCCAGCACACATTAAAAAGCTAATGACAGATAAATTAGAAGAAAGGTTTGTAAAAGGTAGGTTTGTTAGAATTCCTAAAAGCAGTTTAGAATATTATTTCTATCTTCCTTCTGAGTAAATAATTGTTGTTAGTTGGGATGTCATATTTCTTGAGAAATAGTTTCTTCAAGAAGGTGGCAAAGGAAGAAAGATAGTATTGGATGAGGGGTCATCCAATGAAATCCAATAAAATGATCAAATGGATATTGATTAATCCTGTGATGAGTCAACAAATGGATATTAATTAATCTCACAATGAGTCAACACCAGTTAATGATATCTCCACACAAGAACCTTAGAGATCTAGTAGAATATTGCATCCACCAGAGAGATATGGATTTCTTTATGGAAATGTGTAAGGATTGTTCATTCATGAAGAAGTTGATCATGGTGGCAATCCTAATAAAAGACTATTGGGTGCAAATTAAGCAGAAGCAACAAGGTGGGTGAAATTTCAAATAATTTAAAATTTCACTATCACCCAACTGAGTTCGATAAACATTTAAGCAATCTACTAATTAGTGTGTAAAATACATAAGAAAGAAGGAAGATCAAGTGGTAATCATATTACCTCTTAAAGCATATGAACTCCAATTCTTCTTTCCTCTCTAAAAGCTCCTAAAATGTTAAGCCTTTAGATTGTCCACACCAAGTTCCACCTCTAAGGCACACTTTGATTGGTTTAGATCTTCTTGATTCTTTCTTAGTAGCCTAATTGAATACAAGATCTTCTAACACAAATCCTTAGTGATTTGATTTCTTCTAATTGCTAAGGATATATCTTTTTAATAAAAAAAAAATTTGTTCTTTCACAAGAACAAAGAACAAGAAAATTGAAGAACTCTTCTTCCTTTTCTTTTCTCTCAATACTTAGTTACTAAGGTTTCTCATAGAAAAGATATGCATTAAACCTCCTTCTTGAACAACATCATTTGCCTTTTATATAGCCAACAACTATGTTGTTAATTAGGGGATAAGTTAGATATTTAATTTGCTTTATATCTTAGGATTAAATAGAAAAGACCATATTACCCTTTATGGTTCTATGATTATTTCAATTAAACTTTACATAGTTAAAAGACCATTTTGAACTTGGTGCACTTTCTCTAACCTCTAAACTCATCATATGGGCTTTAGGGTTATAGAAAATCTCTAACCCCTAAATTCATCATATGGGCTTTAGGGTTATAGAAATTTTCTAACCCCTAAATTACCTCTCTCCATAGGCTTGGGCTATTTAGGGTTTTGTCCAGAGTGCAAAATTAATTCTTTTAACTCATCCATAGTTTCAATTAATTAAATCCTTGTCATTTATATCATATATAAATTAGGATTTAATTAAAAAGAAATCATTTGGATTTAAACTTTAAGACATGCTAGCGTCTTTGTAAATTTAATTACAAGTTCAATCCTTTTACCATTAATCAATTTATTAAACACTTTAATTAATTATTATGGTAAATCTTTTATTCTTGGAAGGTGAATACTTTTGGGTGTGTCACTTTCTAGGTTCATGTCTAATTAGCAATGGGATTGAGAAAACACTTTTCTCTACTAATGTGAAATCCCTATTTCATCCTTAGTCTCATAAGTCATGAGTGATGCCTAGCATTGCATATCATGACTACCTAATTAGAATGAATATGAGTGTTTAATCACTTATCCATTTCATGGACCATTGATCATAATTAATGTACACTAAAATTCCTTCGTTACAAAACCCCAATTTTAGCTATGGTCATAGATTTGTCAAATCCTAATATGCTTCGATCATATGTTTATATCTTAATTTTAATTCTTGATAAAATCAATTCCTATTAGAAACCCTTTCTAGTGAATCTTTACTACCTTGGCCAAGGATTTGATTATCAAGAATAATCAGATAGCATATGATTTCTTTCTTGTTTATTCAAGTTAATGAATTCTCTCTTGGCGATCACTTACCTCCATACATAACTAGTTAGAACTATCACATACCATATACCAATACTTGAATAGCTTTAGTATGTAAGTAGTGATAAATTCCAATTATCGATGAATGAGATAAAGTGTCCCTTAAGTTAAAGCACTATATGTTACAATTATGACCTAGATGATGATTTATTGACTAACAATAAAACACCATGTTATCATCATCTAACATCACAGTTCAATCATTCATCATATGAGTATCCATATATTTATATCGACAACATTTATCAAATAGTATGATGTTCACTATCTCTATAATCATATGTATTATATACTAATTATAGATTATAAATAGAGGTGCTGATTTTTTAGAATTAATGATGCCCAGTCATTAATCCCATGACTATGAACATTTTAAATTATTTGTTTAAGAGTGATCTGCCATCTACATTCTCAACACTTGAGAATAGATTCTCTTTTGGAAAATACTTATGGACGTCAAATATACATTTAATACAATGGAACAATTTCATTTATAAACATATACTTTATTGCCATTTAGCGATAATGTTTTACATTTACATAACTTATACATTGCTCTAGGGCATACCCTCTAACACTAACTTCTTTTGAGCAAGCTATATCGAATATAGATTCCTCAAAATGGCTAGAAGCTATAAAATTTGAAATGGATTCCATATATGCTACCCAACTTTTGGGAACTTGTTGATCCACCTGAGGGTATAGTACCTATAGGATGCAAATGGATTTTCAAGTGAAAGATTGGCACAGACAGAAACATAGAGACATTCAAAGCTAGGCTAGTAGTGAAAAGGTTTCATCTAAGGTAAGGCATTGACTATGAGGAAACTTTCTTACCTGTAGCCATGCTTAAATCCATTAGGATTTTATTAGCTATAGTAGCACACTATGACTATGAAGTTTGGAAAATGGATGTCAAGACTGCATTTCTTAATGATAACAATGAGGAAGACATATTTATGGAACAACCTAAAGGTTATGAATCTAAAGAATATTCCAAAGTGTGTAAGCTTAAGAGATCCATTTATGGTCTTAAGCAAGCTTTGAGGAGCTGGTATCATTGTTTTGATGAAGGAATTAAATCGTTTAATTTCATCAAGAATGAAGATGACCTTTGTGTGTACAAGAAGGTTGGTGGGAGTGTACTCACTTTTCTTATCTTGTACGTAGATGATATACTATTAATTGGAAATGATGTCGGTATATCAACAATTGTAAAAGTTTGGCTATCCAAAACTTTCTCCATGAAGGACTTTGGAGAAGCTACCTATATTCTTGGAATTCATATCTATATAGATTGATCGAAAAGAATGATAGGGCTTTCTCAATGTCAATACATGGAAAGGGTGTTGAAACGGTTCAACGTGTAAGATTCTAAGAAAGGATTATTGCCTGTGAGGTGCGATATCCACCTTTCTAAGGCTATGTCTCCCAAGACACCTGAAGAAATGGTAAATATGGCTAAGGTTCCATATGCTTCAACAATTAGAAGCATAATGTATGATATATTGTGTATTAGGGCGGATATCACATATGTTATTAGTTTGACTAGCAAATTCCAATATAATCTAGGATTAGATCACTAGACTACCATCAAAGTTATCCTTAAGTATCTAAGGAGAACTAAAGATTTAGTTTTGATATATGGAGGAGGTGACTTGAGGATAGATGGGTTTATAGATTTTGACTTCTAATTAGATATTGATGATAGAAAGTCTATCTCTAGATTTGTTTTCACTTGTAATGGAGGAGCAGTATGCTAGAAAAGTTCTAAGCAATCAACTATTATAAATTCCATTATAGAAGTTAAGTATATTACTGCATCTAATGCTACAAAAGAAGCTGTTTGGATTCAAAAGTTTGTAACAGAACTTGGAGTGGTTGCTACCATTGAGTCAGCAGTTCCTCTTTATTGTGAGAACAATGGAGCTATAGCTCAAGCAAAGAAACCAAGGTCTCACCAAAAATCCAAACACATAGAAAGGCGCTATCATATTATTAGAGAAATAATTGGGAAAGGTGAGATAGCCATGCAAAAAATAGCATCAGCTAAAAAACACAATAGATCCACTCACTAAAGTAATGACTCAGCAATAACTAGAATTTCATCTTGAGAAGATGGGACTTAGATATTACATTGATTGGCTCTAGTGCAAGTGGGGGATTGTTAAAGGGTATGCCCTAGAGCAATGTATAAGTTGTGTAAATGTAAAAAATTATCCTTAAATGGCAATGAAATATATATTTATAAATAAAATTGTTCCATTGTATTAAATGTATATTTGAAGTTCATAAGTATTTTCAAAAAAGGATCTATTCTCAAGTGTTAAGAATATAGATGACATATCGCTCTTAAACAAATACTTTAAAATGTTCATGGTCATAGGATTAATGACTTGGCATCGTTTATTCTGAAAGAGCATCACATCTGTTTATAATCTATAATTAGTATATGATGCTTATGAATATAGAGACAGTGAGCATCTATATTTGGCAAATGTTATCGATATAAATATGTGGATATTCATATGATGAATGATTGAATTGTGATGTTAGATGATGATAACATGGAGTTTTATTCCTAGTCAATAAATCATCATCTAGGTCATAATTGTACATATAGTCCTTTGACCTGAGGGATATTATATCTCATTCATCGGTAGTTAGAATTTATTACTACTTACATACTAATGCTATTCAAGTATTGATATATGGTATGTGGTAGTGCTAACTAGTTATGAATAGAGGTAAGTGATCGCCAAGAGAGAATTCATTGACTTGAATAAACATGGAAAAAATCCTATGCTATCTTATTATTCTTGATAATCAAATCCTTGGCTAAGGTAGTAAAGATTCACTAGAAAAAGTTTATAGTAGGAATCAATTTTATCAAGAATTAGAATTGAGATATAGACATATGATCAAAGCATATTAGGGTTTGACAATTCCATGACCCTAGTTAAGATTAGGATTTCGTAATGAAGGGATTTTAGTGTACATTAATTATGATCAATGGTCTATGAAATGAATAAGTGATTAAACACTCATATTCATTCTAATTAGGTAGTCATGATATGGAATGCTAGGCATCACTCATGACTTATGGGACTAATGGTGAAATAAGGATTTCACATTAGTAGAAAAAGTATTTTCTCAATCATATTACTAATTAGGCATGAACCTAGAAAGTCACACACCCAAAAGTATTCACCTTCCAAGAATAAAATGTTTACCATAATAATTAATTAAATTGTTTAATTAATTGATTAATGCTAAAAGGATTGAACTTGTAATTCAATTTACAAAGACCCTAGTATGTCTTGAAGTTTAAATTCAAAATGATTTCTTATTAATTAAATCCTAATTTATATATGATATAAATGAGAAGGATTAAATTAATTAAAATTATGGATGAGTTAAAAGAATTAATTTTGAGCATTGGACAAAATCCTAAATAGCCCAAGCCCATTTGAGAAATGGGGAGAGGCAATTTAAGAGTTAAAGAATTTCTATAACCCTAAAGCCCATATGATGAGTTTAGGGATTAAAGAAAGTGTACCAAGGTCAAAATGGTCTTTTAACTATTTAAGGTTTAATTGAAATAATCATAGAACCATAAATGGTAATATGATATTTTCTATTTAACCCTAAAGCATAAAGCAATTAAAAATCTAATTTGTCCCCTAATTAACAACATTGTTATTGGCTATGTAAAAGGCAAATGATGTTGTTAAATTAGGAGGTCTTGATGCATATCTTTTCTATAAGAAGCCTTGGTTATAAAGTCTTGAGAGAAAAGAAAAAGAAGAACAGTTCTTCATGTTTGTTTTTCTTCATTTCTTGTTCTTTGTTCTTTGTGTAAGAATAAAGGTTTCTTATATTGAAAATATCAATCCATAGTAATAAGAAGAAATCAAATCACCAAGGATTTGTGTTAGAAGATCTTGCATTCAATTGGGCTATCAAAAGAGAGAATTAAGAGCATCTAAGCAAATCCAAGTGAGCCTTAGAGGTGGAGCTTGGTATGGATAATTTAGAGGCTCAACATTTGGGGAAATTTTAGAGTGGAAAGAAGAATCAAAGTTCAAAGGCTTTAAGAGGTAATATGATTACCACTTGATCTTCTTTCTTCCTTATATGTTTTACACACTAATATGTAGATTGCTTGAATGATTATTGGACTCATTTGGGTGAAAGTGAAAATTTAAATTGTTTGAAATTTCACCCATCATGTTGCTTTCATGTAATTTGCACCTAATATTCCTTTATGGGAAGCATTTTGCTTTTAAGAATTTAGTATTTCTATTAAAGATATTATTGCTACCTTAAATTGGAAATTTATTTACATTAACAATTTTGATTTACATCACTTCACTGACACATTTGAGCCTATCTAAATAATGACCTCTGAATTCACCTTATATTATCTTATATTATTATCTGCTCACTGAACCTATCTCATCCCGTAGTTATTTAAATCTTTCATGTCAAGGTGACATACTAGCAAAGTAAATTCCAAGTTGTATTTTTCTATTTAGGAATTGCTCTGCTAAATTTTTGTGTTTTTGGTTATGTTACTCTGAAGACTATTATTCTAAAGCTCCATGGTTATTAAAAGGTCTAGTATTAATATGTATAGAATTTATAAGTATTGTAAAATGTATTGTAGTAATTAATGTATGATGTAATATGTAATGGATGCATGAATGACATATATAAATATATAAAATGGGAAATTTAAGTTAACAAATATGATAATGGCAATAATGGGCATTTTAGCAATAAGTGAAATGATAAAGTAATAATTAGGATGGAAAAGAGTAATCAGGTTTTGATCTCAGGATAAGATACAACATGGTAAATGATAATTAATAATGAGTTCAAAGGGGTTCTATGGGATTAGATGACCGTTTGTCTCCCTAAGCTTTAGGACTATTATAGCGTAAAATTTAGGTCATGATAGAGTTGGTATCAAAGCTAAAGGTTTATTTCTTATTTAGACTTATAAATGGTATGAATTTTAGGTTAAACTATAGAGCATAGGCTTTCTTATTGTTATTGGATTGTATTATTAAGATAGATCTACGTTAACGTTATATGTTCTGTTATCATTTCTTTTTTGTGATTTATGTATGCATTATTGTTATATTATATGATATCATCATATATGATTGAAAAATTTAGATATCACAAAAATGTAACCCTATCAGGAAGAGGGAAGTGTTGAATGCTGCCTCAACTGCTCCGCTAGAACTGGAGGAGGAGAATGATCCAGAGGAGGATCCCGATCTAGTTTGGGTAGTGAGAATGAGGGCATAGTATAAGGAGGCTATAAGGGAGCTTCATGTATTACCAAAGGAAGTACAGAGGCTGAGAAGAATTGTTAGAGATGTGAAATGGGAGTTAGCTTGAGTTAGTCATATGTATCAAAACCTAGGGATGGAACTGATTTCACCTGTTTGAGATATGATGTCCAGATTTCCTGAACACTTATATGCTGCCTGTGGTAGGTTCAACCATTTAGAGGAAAGGTGACCTATTAAGAGATGTATATTGTCCCCTTCCATACTATCCATAGCTTGTAAACATATGGGGCCTGAAGAGAGAGAAGCCATTAATAGTGAGAGGGATTCTGAGAATTAGTGGGACTAGGTATGAATAGGTAGATTTTGATATGATTTTGAGTGCAACAAATGTTATGTATATAATAATTATAAACAGCCTAAACTAGGAAAAAAACTTATAGAATGCTATAGCCTTTTTGTATTTGTATAATATGTAACTATTGTATGAAAGTTTGAAATGAATGATATTTGCCTTGTATACCATGAGAGGGGGGGGATGTTTTACTTGTGAGACCTTGCCCAAACACCCCTCCCTTGCTTCGGGGGATATTTGCCTTAAGGAAGGCCAAGTGATTTTTAAGGAGGTCATAGAATGAGTTTTAGTGCTCACGATTGGAATAGCTATTGTTTAGAAAATTGATTTATGATTTGAAAAATGATTAAGGGAGTCACCACCCTAATTTATTTTTAAATGGAAAAATTAAGGAAATACCCAATGTGTGACTCCAATTCATTAATTTTATAATTAATTTACCCAAGGATAAAAATTACTGGTCTTCAAACCAAGTTAAGCTTAAGGATTAGGTTTTTACTTAAATAATCTAAATTTGGCTCTTAAGTTTAATTTGACTTTCAAAATTAATTTCATAGATGAAAAATATTATATGACAATTATAATATCATGATTAATGCATGAACATGGAGAAAAGTAAAACATCCACAAATTAAACTAATTACATAAATTAATTAAAAAAGGAAAAGGAGATTGATTGGAATTTAGATTTGAGATTTGGATTTAGATTCCAAATATGTCTACATATCCCATTGAATGAGATCAAAACCCACATAGTTCATTCCATAATTAAGTGGAGAAGTTTAGAGATTGATTGGATTGATTGATTTGATTTGAGTTTGTAAGTGAGAGAAAAAGCCTGATACCCTTTTTTTTAGCAGGCGAAGGCTTTTACTATATCAAAGTTCCGTTTTATTAGGATCAAGTGATTGGATTGATTGGGAGATTAATTAATTAATTAAAATGATTAATTAACTAATTAATGTGATGAAATAGATGAACAGATTAATTAATTAAAATGATTAATTAATTAATTTAGATGAAGGGTGGATTAAAAAAGGATTAACTTGATTTTGAAAAAAGGGATTAATTAATTAATTAAAAAGATTAACTAATTAATTAATTGAGTGATTATTTTTAATTTAAAAAAAGAGTTTTAGTTAATGAAAAAGATTAATTAACTTAGTTAGGGTGAGATAATTAATTAATTAATTAAAAAGATTAATTAATTAATTAGAGAGTGGTTGGAGGGAGAAGAAGAGAGTAATTAGAGGAAAGCTATCAACTCTAACTCAAGGGGTGAAAAGAAATGAGAAATTGGGTGAGGAAAGGGGTATTTATAGGAAAAGTGGGTTAGGGTAGTTTAAGAATTGAAAAAATGAAAAGACCAAAAGGATAGGGTTGAAAAGGGGTTAAAAATTAGGTTGAAAGGGGAAAAATGGATATTTTGACATAGAAAGGGGGACCATGGGTGCAGATCCAAGCCACTCTGGCAGGTTGCTGCACAACCTAGGCATGGATGTAACAACCCACACCCACTCTAGGAATTTTCGTGATAAGCTGCTTGATTTAGAATTATTAAGGTTATATGTGTGCTTTTGTGAAAGTTAGTATCTAAGTGATTGATGAGCATGTGGCATATTAAATTAATTTTAATATTTATAACATGAGTTTTTATTGTGAAATAAATGATTTACATGAAGTGCATTTGCATAAAGGAATTTATCTTAAATAAAATGAATTTTCATGCATAAAGACAATTTTTAAGCATAAAATGATTTTATGAGTATTTTAAAATAATTTTTAAAATAAATATTTTTAGGGGAAATATTACAAAAATTATAATAAAAATATTCTTTTTTTTTAATCTTTAATTATAATCAACCCAAAATTTAAATAAAAAGCCCAAATACCCAAAAGCCCATTACACTAAAATCCTCCTAACCTAGTTTATTAAGGGTATTAGTGGAAATTGCACCCAAACCCTAATATATAATGAAAAATTCGGCCAGCCTAGGTCTTCTAGCTGCCACCACTTTCGTTTTCTATATCTTGGCAGAAAAAATCCTCTCAAAATATTTCTCTCAACCGAAATTAAGAAAACACCTTTCAGTTTTGCGATTTCTTGACCGTAATCATAAGTTTTCCTTCTCTTTCAATTTCTAAACTGATTTCTATGAAATAAATTACGGGAAAATTATTTTCAACTGGTTGATTACTGATTTTTATAGATTTAATTCTATTTGGGTGATTTTTTGGGAGAGAAAATCTATTTTTTACTGAAAACACAATTCTTTCCGCGGGATTTCTCCAAAGGTGAATTCTATAACTTAAAATCACAATTTTTATGCATAAACATCACTAGAGGGGGGCGATTTGTGTATTGTTGTTTTTAAACTGATTTTTGATCTATTTTGATAAAAAATATTAGATTAAATAATATTTTTGCATGTTTCTATGATGACTGAAAAGTTTCAGAAAACAAAGGAGTTTAAGGTTTTTGTGCTAGAACTTAGAAGTTGGAAAATTCTCTTACTAAATGAATATGTGGCTGCTAATTTGTGTGAGAAAGTATTCTAACATGATATTTTTTTTGTTTAGATGAAAAATAATGATTTGAATAATGTGTTTGTATATTGCTGTAATGAACAAAAAGCACGGAAAGTGTGAAAACTCATGATTTTTCACCTAAGCCTTAAAACTTGGAATTTTTTTTGTATAAATACTATCTATGGCTGCCGAATCATGTATGGATGTGTTTTAAATTGATATTTGATATGATTGAATGCAAAATAATAGTTTTAAACAACCTATTTACATATTTCTGAAATGACCAAAAAATACCAAAAACAAGAAAACTCATAGTTTTATGCTTTATATGAACTTTTGTGTATGAACAACACCAAAGTGTGGCTCATTCACATGAATTAATACTTTAAAAGGACTTTTGTTGTGTTTACATGAAAAATCTTGGTTCAAACCATATTTTTACATATTTCTGAAATAGACGAAAAGTGCAAAAAGAAAAAGAATTTAGTTTTTACTCACCTTGGGGTTCCTTTGCTCCTAGTGCACATAGTTGCTTTTGCACTTCTAAAGCTCCTCAAACTCTAACATAATATTTGATTTAATACTTAGTATTTATTTACTCATGATGCTCCTATCCCATAACTACCCATGACATATAGCATACACATACACTTAGAGTCCACACATTGGTGTACTCGTCACTTGCACATAGCACGTTGACTTAAAAGTCTTGCATACTTAGGCTTATAGGTTCATATGAAAACACATTGCAATCATATCAATAGCTTTTTAACGTCATCACAATATTATTACCTCAATATCAATTCACTTATCAATTATCTTAGTTCACTTTACACTTCCATACATGTCAACTTAATAATTAATCTTTCAAGCATCATGCTTAACTTTTATGATCTCTTTCACTTCATTAACTCATAACCATATGTTCATCATCAAGTCATCATAACATCTAGTTCCATATTTCCCAATCACATTTGCATTCTAATCACGATAGAAGGTTTAGATACCTGAAGTATACCAAAATGCATTTAAGCTTATCTAGGATCATACTTTCGACTAACATGAAATTTTATCCTTTATTATACATACATACATGTCAACAATCATCAAAACACATCACATAAAATTTATAAACATTGGAACAAAAATGTTCATGTAGGCCGAATGCATCATCAAGGTAAAAACCAAATTCTTCTTCTTTTCGTACTTTCCGTCTATTTCAGAAATATGTAAAAACATAGTTTGAACTAAGATTTTTCATGTAAACATAACAAAAATCATTTTAGAATATAAATTCATAAGAATCAGCCACTATTGGTATTATTTATATACAAAAATTCAGCTTTTGGCTTATAGAGCACAAAACTATGAGTTTTCTTATTTTTGGTATTTTCGGTCATTTCATAAATATGTAAACAGGTTGTTTAAACCATTATTTTTCATTCAATCATAGAAAATATCAGTTTAGAACACATTCCTTCATGAATTGGCAGCCATATATAGGGTTTATACAAAAAAATTTGAAGTTTAAAGGCTTAGGTGAAAAATCATGAGTTTCCGCGCTTTCCGTGCATTTCGTTCATTTCAGTGATAAATAGAAACATGATTCAAATCATTATTTTTCATCTAAACAAAACAAATATCATATTAGAACACTTATTCATACAAATCAGCAGCCATATGACCATGCAAGAATAAAATTTTCCAACTTCCATGTTCTAACATGAAAATCTTGAATTCCTTTGTTTTTCGAAACTTTTCGGTCATCACAAAAATATGCAAAAATATTATTTAATCCAATATTTTTCATCAAAACAAATCAAAAATCAGTTTAGAATACAACCATGCACAAATTGCCCCCCTTATGTTGTTTATGCAATAATATTGTGATTTTAAGTTATAGAATTCACCTTTAGAGAAATCTTGCAGAAAGAATCGTGTTTTCAGTAAAAAATAAATTTTCTCTCCCTAAAATTCACTCAAACAGAATTGAATCTATAGAAATCAGTAATCAAATAGTTCAAAATAGTTTTTCCATAATTTATTTCATAGAAATCAGTTTAGAAATCGAAAGAGAATAAAAACTTACGATTACAGTCACGAAATCGCAAAACGGAAAGGTGTTTTCAATATTTTGGTAGAGAGAAATATCTTGGGAGAATTTTCTACCAAGATACAAAAAGAATAAGAGAATGGCTGCTGGAAACCCTTGTTTGGCCGAAATTTAGAATAAATATTAGGGTTGGAGTGGAATTTCCACTAATACCCTTAATGAATTAGGTTAGGAGGATTTTTGTGTAGTGGGCTTTTGGGTATTTGGGCTTTTCCTTTAAATTTTTGGCTGAATAAGATTTAAAATAAAAAGAATATATTTTTTTTATTAATTCTGGAACATTTACCTCAAAAAAATTTATTTAAAAATATTTTAAAAATACCCATAAAATTATTTTATGCTTAAAAATTTGTCTTATGCATGAAAAATTCATTTTATTTAAAATAAATTCTTTTATGCAAATGCACTTCATGTAAATCATTTATTTCACATTAGCAACACATATTATGCATATTAAAATTAATTTAATATGCCACATACTCATCAATCATTTAGATCACACATTTCCATGCAAGCACACACTTAACCTTATTAGTTCTAAATCAAGCAATTTATCACGAAAATTCCTAGGGTGGGTGTGGGTTGTTACAGTGAGGGCTAATGATGATGTTATATTGGACACTGCATCAAATGATGCCTCTGCACCTATACGGTCAAGAGAAAGATCCAACTTGAGGGCACCGACTATGGGCTCTAGTGAGCAAGCATCTTTGCAGGAAGTGCATGCCACACACGAAGAAATGAGAGGCTTGCGCAAGGAACTGGATGAGCTATGAGCTCAAAGGAGAGAAGCACTGCCAAATCAAGAAAGGAATGGAGTTACGCCACCTATAGTTGTAACACCTACTTGGAGAGAGAGGAAGCAGCTACCTGACGAGGAAGGAGCTCCAGTGTTGTTCGTGAAGAAGAAGGATGGCTCATTCTGAATGTGCATTGACTATCACCAACTTAATAAAGTCATTGTGAAGAATAGATACCCATTTTTAAGTTCACAGTTTTGCCATTCAGTTTGACAAATGCTCCTGCTGCTTTCATGGACTTGATGAATCGAGTGTTCAAACCATTCCTTGACAAGTTTGTGATCGTGTTCATTAACGACATCCTGATTTGCTCAAAGAATAAAGAAGAACATGAAGAACATCTGAGGATCGTGCTTCAAATGTTACATGATCACCAACTTTATGCTAAGTTATCCAAGTGTGAGTTTTGGATAGAGTCTGTTAACTTTCTTGGACATGTAGTAAGTAAGGAAGGGATTCAAGTTAATCCTAAGAAAGTTGAAGTGGTAGCAAATCAGCCAAGACCCACAACAGTTTCGAAAGTACGAAGTTTCTTGGGCATGCTAGGATATTATCGTAGATTCATATAGGACTTTCCTAAGATAGTAACTCCATTGACCAAGTTGATTAGAAAGCAAGTTAAGTTCAATTGGGAAGAGTCTTGTGAGAAGAGTTTTCAGAAGCTCAAGAAGCGTTTGATATCGGCTCTAGTTTTGACATTACCAGAAGGAGAAGAAGGGTTCATTGTCTATTGCAATGCTTCGAGAGTAGGACTTGGGTGCGTTTTGATGCAAAATGGTAAAGTCATCGCCTATGCATTATGACAACTAAAGAGACATGAAGTGAATTACCCTACTCACGATTTGGAATTAGCCGTAGTAGTGTTTGCTCTAAAGATCTGAAGACATTACATGTATGGGATGAAGTGTGAGATCTACACGAATCATAAGAGTCTTCAGTACATCTTGAGCCAAAGAGACCTTAACCTGAGACAAAGGAGATGGATTGAACTGTTGGAGGATTATGACTGTCAGATTCTTTACCATCCCGAGAAGGCGAATGTAGTGGCAGATGCCTTGAGTCAAAAATCGATGGGAAGCCTAGCCTATATGGATGTGAGAAAAAGGCCGATCGTGAAGGAACTAAAAGAATTGTTTAATCAAGGATTAAAACTAGAGATTGGAGGATCAAGAGTTTTATTGGCTCATTTTCAAGTAAGGTCTAAGTTAATGGAAGAGATAAGGGATTCACAAGATAAGGACCCACACATGATGAAGTTGAAGGATGAGACAAGAGAAGGAAAGAACCCTGAGTTTGAAGTGGTGAATGGAATTTTAAAGTGCAAGAATAGAGTATATGTGCCTAATCTGGATGGATTAAAGGAAAGGATATTGAAGGAGGCACATCAGACACCTTACTATGCTCATCCTGGAACTACCAAGACATACCATGATGTGAAAGCTAACTATTGGTGGTCTGGATTGAAGAAAGATGTGGGTAAATTTGTAGCATCTTGCCTAACTTGCCAGCAAGTCAAGTATGAATATCAGTGGCCCTTAGGATTGCTATAAGAGATTTGACTACCTGAATGGAAGTGGGAACGCATCACTATGGACTTCGTAGTTGGCTTGCCTAGAACCTCTAAAGGACATGACTTTATATGGGTCATAGTGGATAGATTGATAAAGTCTGCTCTCTTTCTGGGAGTTAAGACCACATATTCTATAGCTTAGTATGTGCAGTTGTATGTTGATGAGATCGTTAAACTACTTGGAGTGTCAATTTCTATCATCTCATATCGAGGAACTCAATTCACTTTAAGGTTCTGGCAGAAGTTACAAGAAGCGTTAGGAACACAACTAGATTTTAGTATGGCGTTTCACCCTCAAACAGATGGCCAGTCTGAAAGAATAATTCAGACACTCAAGGATATGCTAAGGATGTGTATCTTAGACTTTGGCAGTAGCGGGGATTAGTATTTACCCTTGATTGAATTCGCCTACAACAATAGCTATCATTCGTCCATTAGCATGGCACCATACGAAGCATTCTATGGGAGAAGATGTAATTCTCCGATTTGTTGGATTGAACTTGGAGACAAGCATGTAGAAATGCCTGAATTACTTAAAGAGACTACCAAAAAAGTACCATTAATTCAAGATCGACTGAAGACGACTTTCAGTCAGTAAAAGAGTTATGTGGACCCTGAGTGAAAAGAAATCCAATTCACCATGGGAGATCACGTATTCTTAAAGGTCTCTCCAATGAAAGGAGTTATGAGATTTGGCAAGAAGGGAAAATTATCACCATAGTTTATTGGTCCTTTTGAAATCTTAGATAAGGTTGGAGAGGTGTCTTATAGACTTGCCCTACTTCCATCTTTGGCGCATGTGCATCCAGTGTTCCACATCTCAATGCTAAGGAAATATGTGTCAAATCCATCTCACGTTCTTTTACCTCTAGACATTATGTTGGATGAACAACTATCCTATAAGGAGTCACCAATAGCTATAGTAGATCAACAAGTAAAGAAGTTAAGAAATGGGGAGATACCCATGATTAAGGTCCAGTGGCGAAATCATGGGATAGATGAGTGCACTTGGGAAGGAGAGGAAGAGATGTGACAAAAGCATCCCTAGCTTTTCAAGAGTAGATAGGTAAGGATTTAAATTCGAGGAAAAATTTCTTTTAGGGGAGGGGGGGGGGGGGGGGGAGAATGTAACAACCCACACCCACCCTAGGAATTTTTGTGATAAGCTGTTTGATTTAGAATTACTAAGGTTAAGTGTGTGATTTTGTGAAAATTAGTATCTAAGTGATTGATGAGCATGTGGCATATTAAATTAATTTTAATATGCATAACATGAGTTTCTATTGTAAAATAAATGACTTACATGAAGTGTATTTGCATAAAGGAATTTATTTTAAATAAAATGAATTTTCATGCATAAAGACAATTTTTAAGCATAAAATGATTTTATGAGTATTTTAAAATAATTTGTAAAATAAATATTTTTGGGTGAAATATTACAAAAATCATAAGAAAAATATTCTTTTTTTATCTTTAGTTATAATCAGCCCAAAATTTAAATAAAAAGCCCAAATACCCAAAAGCCCACTAGACTAAAATCCTCCTAATCTAGTTCATTAAAGGTATTAGTGAAACTTGCACCCAAACCCTAATATATAATGAAAAATTCAGCTAGCCTATGTCTTCCAGCAGTCACCACTTTAGTTTTCTGCATCTTCGCAGAAAAAAATCCTCTCAAAATATTTATCTCAACCGAAATTAAGAAAACACCTTTCCATTTTACGATTTCTTGACCGTAATCATAACTTTTTCTTCTCTTTCAATTTCTAAATTGATTTCTATGAAATAAATTATGGGAAAATTATTTTGAACTAGTTAATTACTGATTTTTATAGATTTAATTCTGTTTGGGTGAGTTTTTGAGAGAGAAAATCTATTTTCTATCAAAAACAAAATTCTTTCCGCGGGATTCTCCAAAGGTGAATTCTATAATTTAAAATCACAATTTTTGCGCATAAACATCACTGGAGGGGGACGATTTGTGTATTGTTGTTTTCTAAACTGATTTTTGAACTATTTTGATGAAAAATATTAGATTAAATAATATTTCTGCATATTTCTATGAAGACCAAAAAGTTTCAGAAAACAAAGGAGTTCAAGGTTTTTGTGCTAGAACTTAGAAGTTGGAAAATTCTCTTACTAAATTAATATGTGGCTGCTGATTTGTGTGAGAAAGTATTCTAATATGATATTTGTTTTGTTTAGATGAAAAATAATGATTTGAATCATGTGTCTGTATGTTGCTGTATCGAACGAAAAGCACAAAAAGCGCAAAAACTCATGATTTTTCACCTAAACCTTAAAACTTGGAATTTTTTTGTATAAATACTATCTATGGTTGCCGAATCATGTATGGATGTGTTCTAAAATAATTTTTTCTATGATTGAATGAAAAATAATAGTTTAAACAACCTGTTTACATATTTTTGAAATGACCAAAAAATACCAAAAATAAGAAAACTCAAAGTTTTGTGCTCTATAATTCAAAAGTTGAATTTTTATGTATGAACAAAACCAAAGTGTGGCTGATTCACATGAATTAATACTTTAAAAGGACTTTTGTTATGTTTACATGAAAAATCTTGGTTCAAACCATGTTTTTACATATTTCTAAAATAGACAAAAAGTGCGAAAAAAAAAGAATTTAGTTTTTATTTTGGTGATGCATTCGGCCTACATAAATATTTTTGTCCCAATGTTTATAATTTTTATGTGATGTGTTTTAATGATTATTGACATGTATGTATATATAATAAATGATAAAATTACATGTTAGTTGAAGGCATGATCCTAGATAAGCTTAAGTGCATTTTGGTATACTTAAGGTATACTTAAGGTATCTTAGCCTTATATTATGTTTAGAATGCAAATTTGATTGGGAAATTTGGAACTAGATGTTATGATGACTTGATGATGAACACATGTTATGAGTTGATGAAGTGACAATTGAATAAAAAGGATCATAAGAGTTAAGCATGACACTTGAAAGGTTAATTTTGAAGTTGATATGTATGGAAGGGTAAAGTGTATTAAGATGATTGTTAAGGTAAATTGATATTGAGATAATAATATTGTGATGACCTTAGAAAGGTATTGATGTGATTGTAATGTGTTTTCATGTGAGCCTATAAGGCCTAAGTATGCAAGACTTTTAAAGTCAACGTATTATGTGCAAATGACGAGTACACCTTTAGGTGAACTCTAAGTGTATGTGTATGCTATATGTGCATGGTTAGTTATAGGATAGGAGCATCATGAGTAAATAAATACTAAGTATTAAATCAAATATTATGTTAGAGTTTGAGGAGCTTTAGAAATGCAAAGGGACTATGTATACTAGGAGCAAAGGAACCCTAAGGTGAGTAAACATCGTATTCATTCTACAAGTGTGAGTAAACACTGTATTCATGTTATAAGTATGAACAACATTATCTTGTGTTATAAGAATGTAATATACTGCTATGTAAGCCCTTTGACATTTTTGAAACCTAAGTTCTCTCTATTCTAAAATATTATTATATGAATTCTTTGACAAGCTTAGGTTGCCAAAGGACATTTGGTCTAAAGCTAGTTTGTTTATCCAATGAGAATTTCTTATGATTAACACCCTAACTTATATTCTTTTTGGAACTGCACTATTATTGTATCTTTTGTTTGAAAGTTAAACCACTATTGTTATTGGGATACATATTATTATTGCCTTATATGATATTGTTATTTGTGATTACCATTAACTCTAGCTATGGTACCTTTAACCCTTTATGTAGAATCCTCGTGCTGATGTGGGTAATCATCGAAACCTGTGCACATAGTCTTAACTCAATGGATAGGGGTAGTGTATCCACCTTAGCTAGAAAGGGGCAGTTCTAGCCGTGGAGCTTGATTAGTTTCATGCCTTATAAGTGATAAGATTTGGAATTTGGTGTGAGGCCACCTCTCCTTTATAAGTTCAAGTGACAGAGCAATAGCCTTCACTCTTTACAAGTTATAAGTGTGATTTCTGCAAACTTGCCAAATTGAACCCTTGCTAAATTTGTAACTTGATTCATGAATTATAAATCATGAACTATGTGTATAAGTTATGTGCTTCCTTTTCAAAGGAATATGTGATATGTATGTGCCTTATCATTTACTCATTGAGATCATCTATCTCACCCCTTTTTCCTTGTGTGGTTCCAGGTGAGCAAATGTGACGAGGCAAGGTGATGGTTCAAGCATTCTACTTCACTCGGGGGATTCCTTGTTCAAGTTATCAATAATACTATTTTATGAAGTCTTGTCATTAGATGCTCTGGGAATGTTGATTGCTACTCATTGTGATATATTATTTTCTTTATGGATTTTATATGTAATGTTTAATTATAGACTTCCACAATTAAAGGTATTCATCTAAAGGTTTTAAATGAGTTATTGTAAGAGGTTTGGTACAATCCTAGGCATGATTTGTTTATGAGTAAGTGGGTTTTACGGGCGTGGGTGACCTTATGTCTCCCCATGTTCTAGGACCATCATATCTCTAAGGTTGGGATATGACAGTGGATCCACGCTAGGGTGGTGTGGCTTAGCAATTTTTTTTTAGAGATTGATGTTGGTTTGGAGTTAAGGAAATTTAGGTGTCTGGATAGTAATGTAATTGAAGGCTAAAAGTTTTTCTTGTGGGGCCATTGCTCCTAAACCCTTGCTTGCTAACTAGCTAGTGGGATTGCTGTAATGGTGCTGTATAACACGTTAAACTTAGCAAGTGTAATACCCAGGTATTTCATAACTCATTCTAGTTACTAATAAAAGGGAATTAGTTAGGAACCTTGTGATACTATTTGAATTGTTTGCCTAGTATATGATTTTATTATAACTGATTGTGCTCTAATGAGTTAAATAGAGTTCATATGACAACTAATATTTGCATAGTTTTATTCATGTTAAATTAGTCATTTTGTGTGTAATTATGTTAAGTTTGTATCCATATAGGTTAGATTATGTTATTTTATTCCTTTTTTTTAGATTTGAGAAAGGTTTTATCGTGTTTTGGAGGAATTGTGTTTCAAAATGGAAGTTTGGAGTGAAAATGGAAAATTCAGCAGAACGTTGCACATTGGACAACTTGTCGCAGCACGGCAGGATAAGTGTCATAGCACAGTAGGATGCTATGTCATCGCGCGGCAGCAAGATAGCTAGCCAAAGCACACAGGCATGACTCAGCGCCTCATAACCAAGACTTAGTGCACTGTAGCTAAGTGCTAACTACAACTTATATAGCCCCAGCGTTTGCAGTAGATTCCCAACACATGCAACAGCATGCCACAAGATGACCACTAGTGCCCAATGCTTCTAGTAGAGTCCCAATGCACGCCATAAGATACATAGCCTACAGAAAATTATTATGGCGCCTAGCTGAACACTTGCAATGCCCAGCTACGTGATTTTTGAGTTGTAACTCATTTTTAATTCGAATTTTTAAGGGGTTTTAACCTTAGGTTATTTTGGATAGTATAAATAGAACAAGAGATATTATTTTTTGGAGAGTCAACAAAAAAAAGAGGTAGAGTCATTGTTCATTTCATTTTTGATATCATTTTTCCTCTATTTTATCATTTTTAGTTTTTAGATTTCATACTTAGATAAGATTGTCTTTAGTTATTTTGGGAATCCTTTGTGAAGATGCTAAGAGATTGGGTTAGAACATTAGATTGGTTTATAAGTTTAAATTCCTTGTTATTTTCATCTTTTGATTATTGAATTGAAAGTTTTAATCCAATGGATTCTATTGATTTTAATAATTTAGAGATTATTATTATGTTTCCCATGAATTAATTTCAATCTTGTCTAGAATTGTATGATGTGTTCATGATATGGAATTGAATTAAATCCCATTTGATTATTCTTGTTATTCTTAATTGAATTAATTGATTGGTATTAAATAATTGCTTAGCTACCAATTGTTTGACCTAGGTTTTGAATGAAGGAACGAGAGTTGAAGTTCAATTCTGGATTTCATTCTCTTTAGGATCTTAAAACAAATTAGAAATATAAGATTTAAAATTAGGTTTTAGTTTTTGATATATGATTCGACAGAATGATTTCTATAAATGCAATTGCTAATAGATTGATTTTATCCTTTAAATTATTAGAAACTAAGGCTTCAGCATAATCAATTGGGTATATTCATGAACATATAGGATTGATAAATTGAACACAAACCCTAGGCATCATTCATTTATTGCCTTTAAACCTATTGCATTTTAATCAATATTTTCTTTTAATTTCCTATTTTGCAACTATTTCTTTTCAAATTCAAACCAAACAAACCTTTTTACATTAATTTTCTTCTAAAAGGAACAAGTGATTTCCATTTGCCATTCCTTAAGAGATACGACCTTGGGTGCTTCTAATATACTATAATTGCCCTGCATACTTGCGAGTCGCTTTTGGATAGTATATTTTGAGGCAAACAAGTTTTTGGCGCCGTTGCTAGGGAGTTGCAAGGCGAATTTGTTTGTTCCATTGTAATTATTTTTGTTTCTAGTTTTTGTTTATATTTGTTTTTCGAGATTTTATGCAAGGGAGAAGATCTCTGGAAGAAGAGATTATCCCTTTTGTTGATAAAGTTCATAGGGTAGGTGGAAAGAGACTTGACCCAATTGAAGAAGAAATAAGTCAAGAAGAATAAGAAGAAATGGCATAGGAACGCTAACCCATAAAGGAGTATGCTTGGCCAATCATAGGCACTGCAACATCATGCATTAGACTCGATGTGGTCGCCCATAATTATGAGCTGAAGGACATACATTATAGCATGCTCCCATCATTCTATGGAGTGTCAAATGAAGTGTAACAACCCATACCTACCCTAGAAGTTTAGTGACAAATTTCTTGAATTTAGAGCTATTAAGACCAAATGTGTGCTTTTATGAAAATTCATGTATAATGTGATTGATGAGTATGTGACATGTTAGATAAGTTCTAATATGCATAATATGAATTATTATTGTGGAATAAGTGATTTATATGAAGTGCATATGCATAAAATAATTTATTTCATATAAAGTGAATTTCCATATACAAAGTGATTTTTAAGTATAAAATAATTTTTATGAGCATTTTTCTAATATTTTTAAATAAATATTTTGGGAAAAATTTTAATGAAAATAATAAGAAAAATAGTTTATTTTTAATTACCTATAATCAGCCCATAAATTAAACAAAAGGCCTAATTTTCAAAAAGCCTACTAAACTAAAACACTCCAGACCTAGCTTATTAAGGGTAAACTTGGAAATTGCCCAAAACTCTAATTATTTATTGCAAAAATTCTACCACCCCTAGAGTAACAGTCAGTATTATGTTATTCTTCATAATTTTGGTAGAAAAATTCTTTCAAAAATAATCTCTTAACCAAAATTCACAAGATACTTTCAAACCTTGCAATTTCACGATTGTTTTCATAATTTTTTCTCTTCTTTCAATTTACTATTTATTTTTTTTAAACTAATCATGAGAAAATGATTTTGAATTGAGTATTTACTGATTTCTATTCATTAAATTCAGCCTAGGTGAGTTTTTGAAAGAGAAATCAATTTTTCTATTGAAAACATAAATCTCTTTATACAAATCCTCCAAAGGTGAACCCTAAAACTCAAAATTTGAAACTTCATGCATAAACACAAGGGGCACTGCTGATTCTTGCATTATTGTGTTTTAAATTGATTTTTTATGGTGATTAGATGAAAAATATTGATTTAAATCATATTTCTGTATATTACTGTAGTGATTA
Organism: Reutealis trisperma; assembly: GCA_947687605.1. NCBI lineage: Eukaryota > Viridiplantae > Streptophyta > Magnoliopsida > Malpighiales > Euphorbiaceae > Reutealis > Reutealis trisperma. Next base: position 235,485 of record CANTUT010001278.1, on the reverse strand, counting down.
GAAAATACTGAAAAGCAAGATAACTTATGATTTATAGCCTACAACTTAAAATTGGAATTTTCATGCATATGTAATACCAAGGCTGCTGATTTGTGTATATTTGGATTCTAAACTGATTTTTACTATGTTTGGATGAAGAATAATGGTTTAAATAATGTGTTTACATATTACTGTATTGACCAGAAAGTACCATAAATAACAAAGATTCTTGGTTTTCATCCTAGAAACTAAAGTTGGAAAATTTTCATACATATATGCTTATATAGGTGCCGATTCATATATATATATATATATATATATATATATATATATATATATATATATATATATATATATATATATATATATATATATATATATATATATATATATATATATATATATATATATTCTAAAATGATTTTTGACATGTTTACATGAAAAATCTTGGTTTAAATAATGTATTTGCATATTACTGTAATGAATGGAAAGTGCAATAAGTGAGAAAGTTCATGTTTTCCATGACTATAGGATATTCGACCTACATTGGGAATTTGATTCCAAAGTCTATAATTTTTGTATGATATATTTTAATGGTTGTTGACATGTATATATGAAGGATAAATGATTTGATTACATTTTGATTGAAGGAATAACTCTAGACAAGTCTAGAGACAATTAGGTATACTTAGGGTTTCCTAACCCTATTACTATATTGTGATTAATATATGTATATATTTAAGTGATATGGGAAATAGGTTTTATGATGAGTTAATAGTAAATTGATGATCTTAAATTGTCTATGAGATGGATGGTATGATTTGTTCAAAAGAGATAAGCATGACCCTTATAGATTACTTGTTAAGTTGATATTTATGTAAAGTGTTAAACGTATTAAGTATAATGTTAAATGGAATTGATATTAAGATCATGATATGTTGTGTTTGGATTTTAGAAAAGTGTTGTTATGAGTTATAATGTGTTTGCATATGGGCTGATAAAGGCTAAGTGTGCAAGACTTTGAAAGCCAACATGTTATGTGTAAGTGATGAGTGCACTTCTATGTGCTACTCTAAGTATATATGAATGTTATATGTGCATGGGGTAGTTATGATTAAGCAAATGCTAAGTATTGAATTAAATATTATGTTAGAGCTAGAGGAGTAGTAGAAGTTCAAAGGGCTACAAGTACTAGGAGCAAAGGAACTGCAAGGAGAGTAAATATTATATTCATGTTACAAGTACAAGTGATTATGTTTTGGGACCCTTTGAGATTCTTGAAACCTAAGTCTTTTTCTACTTTCAATTATAATTATATGATATCTTTATTAAGTTTGGGTTGCCAAAGGACAATTGGTCTAAATCCATTATTGTCTATTCAATGATATGAAAGACCCTTTGTAATTGTGGCCTTAGCTTACTTTCTTTCTGGAACCACACTATTATTTTATCTTTTGTTCAATAAGTTAAATTGCAATTGCTATTATACTACATGCTCTTGTTTCTTAAGTTCTATTGTTATAAGTTATTACAATTAGCTCTAACTATGGTACCTCTAACCTTTTTTGCAGAAATGCTTATGCCGATGCGGGTAATCATCAAAATCTGTGCACATGGTCTTAACCTAATGGATAGGGGTAGTGTATCCACCTTAGCTAGAAGGGGTGTATCTAGCCATAGAGCCTGATTAGTTTCATGACTCTTTATAAGTAATAGGTTGGGAGTTGGAATTTGGTATAAGCCACCTCTCTATAGAGTGAATGAGCTAAAATAGCCATCAACTCTTCATAAGTGATAAGTGTTTTAAGTGTGATTTCTATGAACCTTGCTAAATTGCAAACTATGAACCATGAATTTTGAATCATGAACTATGTGTTATAAGTTATGGGCTCTTTTTAAGGATATGTGCTATTACATAAGCTATATTGTTTACTTATTAAGATCATCTATCTCATCCCTTTTCCTTGTGTGGTTCTAGGTGAGCATTTCGAGGAAGCAAGGTGAGTGCTCAAGCAACCTACTCTGTTTGGGAAATTCCCTTGTCAAAGTTATTATTATTCTATATTATGATGAGTCCTTAGATGCTCCGGGAGTTATTATGATGGGAACTTTATATTTGGAATATTATGTTTTGGTGACTTTATTTTGAGTCTAAGTATTATTTTCTTATGGATTGTATTTAAAGTATATTATAACTATTCTTTTGCAACTTAAAGTTTTCTTGTAAATGGTTCTGTTAAGTTAATGCATGTGATTTGGTATGATCCTAGGCAATGATTATATGTTTATGAGTGGGTTTTATGGGCATGGGTGACCTTATGTCTCCTCATGTACTAGGATTATCATATCTCTGAAATTGGGATGTGACAAAGGTGGTATCAGAGCTATATTTTTTAAAGTCTAGTTTAGACTTGTCTAATTATAGGGTTGGTTAAGTATAATCCTAGAGCATAGGAATTTTTCTGTCATGTCACTTGTAGTCTATCGCTAGTATAATTTCGCAAAATCCTAATAAGTTATAGTATTCTTTGTTATTGTTTATCTGTATGCCTTACGATTCTTTTACCAGATGATCGAGAAGATTACTCTTGCTAGAGGACTGCGATCTAGAGCATCGCATGTGGCATGTAAGAGGACATAGTGAGAGATGTTCAAGAAAGTAGTGCCTGTAATTCATCGCAAGGAAGAGAAGATGCCTAAAGAAGATGATCCCAAGGAGTGTTTTAGACTATGACTGGGTTTATGGTAAGATTTAGAAATTAGAGAGCAACTGCTTATATTTGAGGGAAGAAAATCGATGTCTTTGGCTCTTGGTTCATGCTTTGAGGGAGGATGTAGAGTAGCTTAAGACTAGAGATGTTGAGCAAATGGATGACAACACACCTGGAGATTTTTATCACTCGCCATCTAGGACTTTGTCCTCGATGGGTCATGCACCAGATAAAGATTTACTTTCCTATAAGCATTATGGTTTTGGTCACATTTCTACCAATTTCCCTCTTATCTATTACTCGCTTGAGTGACCCTAGAAACTACCTAACATTCATCTGGATGAGGGGCATAGTTGAGGTTTGAGCTGGTAGTGGATGACTATTGGCCTGGGGTATAGGATTTATACGCTATGAATAATACTATTTGATTGCTTAGCGACTTAATATGGAATGATTTATTTTATTGCCTATGACATGTTTGACTTATATATGATAGGGAAATTTATGATACCATAAGTTATATGTTACATGATTATGACATATGATACATGCCTTGATATATATGCTATATGATAATGCTATGCGATTTGTGATATGATATGATGTGTACTTATGTAAAATGCATAGTAAGTATGATATGACAATGAGGTTAGAAGGGTTAGAAGGGAGTTAGCACCAAATTCCTTTATTGTGATAGCAGAATGCCTCCCAAGAGGAAGGTTTGCATAGCTGCGTAACCTATTAGGGCTAGTGAGGTTACAATATAAGACATTGCTTTGAATGCTACCTCTATATGTGCACGATCAAGAGAAGATCTAATCTAGGGGCACCAACCATAGGCTCTAGTGAGCAAGCATGTTCGCAAGACATGTAAGCTGTGTACGAGGAAATGAGAGAGTTATGAAAGGAATTGGATGAGTTATGAGCTCAAAGGCAGGAAGTGCCACCAACACAAGAAGGAAATGGAGTTTCGCCTCTTGTGGTAGTGGCACCTACACAGAGGGAAAGGAAGTGGCTACCTGACGAAGAGATGATCGTCTCAGAGTTCAAAAAGCTACAACCACCCACCTTCCACAGTGAGGAGGGTGATGACCCTTATGAGTTCTTAGATGATATGGATAAGCTAGTCCATTAATTGTTATGTTTAGATACTCGGGTAATTGAGTTGGTAGGACTCCAACTCAAAAAGGAGGCATGGTATTGATATGAAAGAAATATAGATGAGTGACTATATGGAGCTGACCCACCTACTTGGTTAGAATTTAAGTAAGAGTTGATGGATCAATTCTTACCTGAAGGCGAGAGGCAAGATAGGGTGCTACAGTTTGAGCAGCAGAAGCAGGAACTTGAAATGTCAATATTAGATTATGCTATAGAGTTTAATCAACATAGCAGGTTTGCTGTCAACATCGTTCTTTTCATATCCCAATTTTAGAGATATGAACTCCTAGAACATGGGGAGACATAAGGTCATCCATGCCCGTAGAACCTACTTATGAATATACAATCACTGCCTAGGATTATACCAAAATCTCTTACATTGACTCAATTAAACCATTTATAAGAAAACTTTAAGTTGCGAAAGAATAGTTAAAATATACTTTAAATACAATCCATAATAAAATAATATTTAAACTCCAAATAAGTTACCAAAATATAATGTTTCAAAATAAATTCCCAAAATAAAATATTCCCAGAGCATCTAAGGATGACTTTTCAGCACATTGCAAAGTAAATGAGTTGGACAAGGAAATCCCCTAAGTGAAGTAGATTGCTTAAGCCATCACCTTGCCTCCTTATAATGCTCACCTGGAACCACACAAGGGAGAAAGGTGTGAGATAAATGATCTCAATGAGTAAATAACATAACTTATACAATAACACATATCCCTTAAAAAGGGCCCAATAGCTTGTAACACATAATTCACAAATCAAAGTTCATGGTTCATAGTTTGCAATTTAGTAATGTTCACAGAAATCGCACTTATAACACTTATCACTTATGAAGAGTTGACAACTATTTTAGCTCATTCACTCTAGGGAGAGGTGGCTTATACCAAATTCTAACTCTCAACCCATTACTTATAAAGAGTCATGAAACTTATCAGGCTCTATGGTTAAAACCATCCCTTCTAGCCAAGGTGGATACACAACCCCTATCTATGAGGTCAAGACCATGTGCATAGGTTCTAATGATTACCCAAATCGGCTCGAGTATTTCTGCATAAAGGGTTAAAAGTACCATAGCTAAAGCTAATGGTAATCAATTATAATAATAACACTTAAGAAATAATAACATGTAGCATAATAGCAATAGCAATTTAACTTATTGAACAAAAGATAGGATAATAGTGTGATTCTAGAAAGAAAGTAAGGTAAGGCAACAATTACGAAGGATCTTTCATATCATTGAACAAACAATGATGGCTTTGGACCAATTGTCCTTTGGCAACCCAAGCTTAACAAAGAAATCATATGATTGTAATTGAAAGAAGAAAAAGACTTGGGTCTCAAGAATCTCAAAGGTTCCCATAACACATTCACTTGTACTTATAACATGAATATAATGTTTACTCACCTTGTGGTTCCTTTACTCTTAGTACTAGTAGCCTTTGAAGTTCTAATAATCCTCAAGCTCTATCATACATTATAATTCAATACTTAACATTTACTTAATCATCATGCTATCCTATCCCATAACTACCTCATGTACATATCACATTCACATACACTTAGGGTTGCACTTAGAAGTGCACTCATCACTTGCATATAACATGTTGACATTTGAAGTTTTGCATATATAGCCTTTATAAGACCATATGAAATCACATTATAACCTATATTATGATGTTTCTAAAGTCAAACACAATATATCATAATCTTAATATGAATTCAATCTAACATTCAACTTAGTATGCTTACACTTTCCATTTATTTCAACTTGAACAAGGAACCTTTAAAAAGTCATGCTTATCTCTTATGATCAATTCACACAATCAATCTTATAGTCAAATCAAGATCATTAATTCATTATTACTTCATCATAAAACCTATTTCCCAAATTATTTATTCACATTTATATATTAATCACAACATAGGGTTAAGATACCCTATGTATACTTAATTGTCTCTAGACTTGTCTAGAGCCATTCCTTCAATCAACACATAATTTCATCATTTATTATTCATGTATAGATGTCAATAATCATTAAAGTACATCATATAAAAATTATAGACATTGGAATAAAAATCCCTACATTGGCCAAATGCCTTATTCAAGGAAAGCATGAATTTTCTTACTTTTTGCACTTTCTGTTCATTATAGTAATATGCAAAAATATGGTTTAAACCAAGATTCTTCATACAAACATAACAAAAAAAAAAAATCATTTTAGAACATTAACATGTAGGAATCAGCACCCATATAGATACATATCCATGAAAATTTTCCAACTTTAAGTTTGAGGATGAAAACCATGAAACTTTCTTGTTTTTGGTACTTTTCGGTCATTACAATAATATGTAAACACATGATTTAAACCATTATTTTTCAAACAAACATAACAAAAATTATTTTAGAACATAAATATATACAAATTAGCAGCCATAAGTAATCCATATGCATGAAAATTCCAATTTTAGGTTGTAGGGTGAAAATCATGAGTTCTCTTGCTTTTTGGTATTTTTTTATCATTACAGTAATATACAAAAATATGGTTTAAATCAATATTTTTCTTCTAAACACAATAAAAATTAATTTAAAACTGAATTATGCAAGAATTGGCAACTCTCCTTGTGTGCATGCATGAAATTTTGAGTTTTAGGGTTCACCTTTTAAGGATTCGCATAAAGAGGTTGGTGTTTTCTGTAGAAAAATTGATTTCTCTTTCAAAAACTCACCTAGGCTGAATTTAATCAATAAAAATTAGTAAATACTCATTTCAAAATAATTTTCTCATGATTAGTTTAAAAAGAAATCAGACAGTAAATTGAAAGAAGAGAAAAACTTATAAAAATGGTCAAAAAATCGCATGGTTTGAAAGCACCTTGTGAATTTCAGTTGGGAGAATATTTTTGAGAGAATTTTTTAGCCAAATTATGAAGAATAATAGAATTGTGGCTGCTCCCCTAGGGCTAGCTGAAAGTTTTAAATATTAGGGTTTGGATGTAATTTCCAAGTTTACTTTTAATGAGCTAGGTGAGGAGTGTTTTCGTATAGTAGGCTTTTGGAGAATTAGGCCTTTTATTTAATTTATGGGCTGATTATAGGTAATTAAAAATAAAATATTTTTCTTATTATTTTCATTAAAATTTCCTCCAAAATATTTATTTAAAAATATTTTAAAAATTCTCATAAAAATTATTTTATGCTTAAAAATCTCTTTGTGCATGAAAATTCAATTTATGTGAAATAAATTATTTTATGCTTATGCACTTCATATAAATTGCTTATTTCACCACAGTAATTCATATTATGCATATTAGAGCTAATCTAACATGCCAAATGCTCATCAATCACATAGCACATGAATTTTCATAAAAGCACTCCCTTAGTCATAATAGTTCTAAATTCAAGAAATCAATCACGAAACTCCTATGGTAGGTGTGGGTTGTTACATTCTCCCCACTTAAAAGAAATTTGTCCTCAAATTTGGATACTTATTCAAATGTTCTCAAAAAGCTAAGGATGCTTCTATCGCATTTCCTCCTTGGCTTCCCAAGCATAGTCGTCCATTCCATTATTTCGCCATTAAACCTTAATCATGGATATCTCCTTGTTCGTCAACCTTTTCACTTATTGATCCACAATGACTATTGGCAATTCCTTATAGGATAGTTTCATTACTATGTTTGGTGGTGATAACACCTGAGATGGATTCGACACATATTTCCTTAACATCGAGATGTGGAAAATCAGGTGCACATATGCCATGGTTGGTGGTAAAGCAAGTCTATAAGACACTTCTCTAACCTTATCCAAGATCTCAAAAGGACCAATGAAGTGAGGCGATAGCTTTCCTCTTTTGCCAAATCTCATAACACCTTTCATTAGGAAAACCTTTAAGATGATGTGATCTCCCATAGCAAAATGAACGTCTTTTCTTTTGGGGTTTGCATAACTCTTTTGTCGACTAAAGGCCATCTTCAGCCGATCTTAAATCAAAATTACCTTCTTGATAGTCTTCTTAAGCAATTCTAGCATTTCCACATACTTGTCTTTAGGCTCAACCCAACAAACTAGAGAATGACATTTCCTCCCATACAATGCTTCATATGGTGCCATGCCGATAAATGAATGGTAGATGTTGTTGTAGGCAAACTTAATCAAGGGTAGGTATTTATCCTAGCTACCACCAAAATCCAAGACACACATCCTTAGCATGTCCTCAAGTGTATAAATTGTCCTTTTAGACTATCCATCTGTTTAAGGGTGAAATGCGGTACTAAAGTCTAATTGCATTCCCAACGCTTCTAGCAGCTTTTGCTTGAACCTTGAGGTGAACTGAGTGCCTCTATTCAAGATGATAGAAATTAATACTTGTGAACCCTCAAATTTGTACCCTTAGAATTTGACTGCAGCTTGACACTTGCTAAGATTTGTGTGCTATCATATGACAGTCCTGCTAGCCAGTCAGTGGGCAATGGTTAAGGGGGCAGTACCCCTTGTGGGGTGTAGAGCAGTGCCTCATTGAAAAATAAATTTCTTGAAACTTGCACCTTTAGATGATTAGCACTCGATTATGAACCCATAGAATTAGACTAGGCTTAAATTGGATTAAAATGGATGAGAACAGGCTAAAAAAGAGCTACGATAGCCTGCGGGCCAACTGCGGTAACTCACAGCTAGCTGCGGTTACTGCAACTGCCTCTGTGGTTACTGCAGAAGTCCCTATGGTAGCCAATTGGCTACCACAGTTAGGTCTATCATAACTGCAAAGGGCTTTGTGGTTACCGTAGGCATCACTCTAGTTATCGCAGTGTGCCCCTTTCAGAATCCTATATGGAAATTATAAATTTTTAGCCCCAAACTCCTCTTATAAATACCTTACACCTCCTAACAACTTCCAGACATAATTATAGGCTTCTATACTCTCCTTAAAGCTTTCCAAACCCTATTTCTAAACTTTCCAATCATCAAAATCCTCTTTCTAAACCTCAAAATCTCTAAAATCTCGTTCCAAAACCTCCTCCATCACATAACACCTTATTCATAAGCTTCCCAATCATCTCAAAACCTTATTCACAAGCCTCCTAATCACCTTAAATTCTATTCTTAAGCTTTCTAATCAAGAAAAGATCAATTTAAGCCATTTCTTTCAAAGGGAATTCATGGTTCTCAAGCAAAGGTGTTATCCAAGTCCCTCTAAGAAGACTTCACGCTATTTAAAAGTCCTTCTTCCAAAAGGAGTGCTCGTGCTATCCCTAAATTAAAGTAGAACTTAGATTCGGTGCTAAGCTCACTCTTTATGTTGCTCGCTGACAGAAGCCAAATGTAAAAGTTCTTTCCTTTTTCTTTTCCTTTTCAATTTCAATTTCAAGATCTAAATATGAAAAGATTTAATTTTTGCTAATTAAAATCTAACCTAATTAACAAATCCCTTAAGCCCTTAAAATCAATCAAAACATGATAACAAAGGTAATGACTTAAAAACTCCTCCTTCGTAAGAAGGAAGAACTGCGGGGGGTTTGATTCCCATTTAAAGGGATACACAGGCTTGCCGTCTCTAAGATATTCAACTCCACTAAAATTAACTTCTCCTCTCTATTGCCTTCTTCACATAGCTTAGGATTGAAATTGTTTTTCTTAAATAAAAGTCAAAATTTAGTTTTTTTTATTAAAATTGTTTTATTATTTTCCTTACTTTCGTTGTTTAAATTACATTTGGGGAATGTGTGCTTTTCCTAGAACTTATAAGGGCTAGAGGAAAGATCCCTTGCTTTTGATATTTTGACTTGTAATTGTCATTATTTCATATTTCCATGCATTTCATGAGTAATATTTGTTTTACGCATCATATTATATCTATTCATACATACATAAAAACTTCTTTTTACAAAAGCTATTTTGTAGTTAAGCCAAACTAATTTTTTGCATTGTTTTAACCAAAACCTAGTCCTCGAACTCTCTTTGCTTATTCGAGGACTAGTGCTTTTCCTTAGGATAAATGGTATAATTTTAGGGTTAATTAAATTGGGTTTTTCCTTTAATTTTCCCAATTAAAATAAATGAAATTAAAGTGGTGACTCCTTTTGCAACTTACAACTTACAAAATACAATTTTCTGAACTCATAGCAAGTTCCAATCATGATATTTCTCCCAAATGGGCATTTTTTATTCCCTTTAGTGGATCAAACTAGGTGCTCGGGTGAGGCCTCATAGTATTCCATGTTGTTTCACGATCTTGTCAATGTATAATTATGCATATTGGGCTGCAGAGTACGTGGTCTTGACTTGCAGAAAATGAGTAGACTTTGTCAGTCAGTCCACTATAACCCATACAGAGTCATATCCTTTGGAGGTTCTAGGTAACCCAACTATGAAGTCTATGGTGATACGCTTCCATTTCCATTTAGTAGTTAAATCTCTTAAAGCAGTCTAGAGGGACATTGGTGTTCATACTTGACTTGTTGGCAAGTTAGGTAGGATGTCACAAATTTAGCCACATCCTTTTTCAGTCTAGGCCACCAATAACTTACTCTCATATCATGATACTGTGAGGCCTCGCCCGAGCACCGGTATGGTCCGCCGAGGGATCGAAATGCTCTTTGGGAGAAACTCCACGATTGGAACTCGCTGTGAGTTTAGACTTTTGATTTTTGTATTTTGAAGGTTGAAAAGTGAGTCGCCACTTTAATTTATTTATTTTAATTAGGAAAATTAAAGAAAACCCAACACGGTTGACTCTAAAATTTGATTTTATCCCAATGGAAAAGTGCACTAATCCACGAGGGACCAAGGAGGGTTCGGGGATCAGGTTTTGGTAATTACACAATTTAAGAAAATATTATTTTCTTTAGCTTGGCTTGAAATGCAAAATAACTCTTGAAAAAGATTTTTTGTGTATGCATGAACAGGAATATAATGATGAATGAACATATATATATATATATATATATATATATGATGTGATGGAATGACAATAATAAATAAATAGGCCAGATAAATCCTACTTAATTATTACAACATCAAAACAAATGAAATAAAGGGGATCTTTCCTCTAGCCCTTATGGGTACTAGGAAAAGCACACATTCCCTAAAATAAACCAAAATAGAAATCATAAACAAAGGATTAATTAAAATAAATAAAAAAAAGGACTAAACATTGATAAAAAGATTTTAGAGTTGATGCCCTTCAGATTGGCAGCCTGCGTATCCTATTGAATAGGAATCAAACCCCACGCAGTTCTCCCTTCTTGCAAAGGAGGGGTTTTAGAAATGTGTTGATTTGCTTATTAACTTAATTCTGATTCTTAAATTAATAAGTTTTAGATCTTTTCAGTTTTAGACCTAAAGAGAATTCTAGATCTGAATTTAGAATTTTAAAGATAGAAAAGGGATTATACCTTTGCTTTTCTTGGTTTTCTGACGAATGGAACGAGTCTTGCTCCGGATCTCAACTCCACTTTGATTCAAAAGAAACTTGGGATCTGGATTGCTTTGAAATGCGTTGGAATGCCTCAAATGAGCTTGAAATGTATTGGAATATGTTGGAAGTTGTGCCAAATGAGGCTAGAGGAGGCTCCTATATATAGAGTTGACAGAGGAGGTGTCGGCGGTACAGACGGCGGCGCCGTCACGGCACCGGCGACAGGGACGATAGGGCCGACGTGCCGGCCGTCTGGGCGGCACGCAAGATGTGCCGCCGTACTGGCGGCATGAATTTGATGCCGCTCCAGCGGCATGGACTTTTACGGACGGCACGGGATGCGTACCGCCTGCTGGGCGGCATGGAAATCGTGCCTCCCAGCGCCACTCGCGCAGCTCAATCTATTTTTGTCCGTTTTGGGCCCGTTTCAACTTCAATTCAAGCTCTACTTGATTCTATAGATTCATAATTGAAAAGCAATCGACTGGAGGCGAAAAGATTCAGGAAATTTAGGCTTGCGCTGCCCCGTTGACCCCTGCCCGCTAACTAGCTTGCGGGACCGCCGTATGCGTAGCGCCCTATTCTCAGTAGGTGTCAAACTGCAGTCGGATCAAGAGGTGCAAATTTAAGGGTTCACAACTACCCCCTCATCAGAATTGTCTTTAAGCAAAAGGCGATTTTGATGACAGTGAACCCTGAGAAGAGATGCCATGTCAGACTTTGGGCTTGTGCTCTTGTAACATTAGATTTTTGGCTTATATATTCTTTTGCCATATCAGATTCTAGGCTGTACCATGTCAGATTATGGGTTATACCATGTTAGACTCTGGGCTTATGATATCTGCTTGTGCTTATCATGCATAAGGACAATCATACTTTATGCAAACTGAATCTCATGAAGAAGGACAAACCTGGTATGAACCTTTTGGGAGAGGGCCCATAGGATAAATGAGGTTTTGCCAATGGCTATTGGTTTGACCTTGGCGTTAGATGTGAAAATGGTCATGGTGATCTTCAATTAAGGCTATATGTCCAGCCTAATTGTTGGAGGTAAAGATGATTTGGTGAATTTTAATCACGGCTATCTGTTTTGCCTAGACTTTGAAAGATTTAGAGATTTGATCTAGGGAATTCAAATTAGTTTAGCAAGGCCATCTGTTCAGCCCTACGATTGGGGAGATTATGATCAAAGTTATCTATTTGGGAAGATTGGGATCAAAGCTATCTATTTGTCCTTAATGGTTGGAAGGATTGAGGTCAAAGCTATCTGTTTGGCTTTAGTGGTTGGGAGAGTTAGGATCAAAGCTATCTGTTTGGCCTTGATGTCAGGAGGAATAGGATCAAAGCTATCTGTTTGGCTTTGATGTTAGAAAAGTAGGGATCAAAGTTATCTGTTCGACTTTGGTGTTAGAAGGACTGGGATCAAAGCTATCTGTTCGGCTTTGGTGTTGGGAAAAGCTAAGATCAAAGCTATCTGTTTTGGCTTTAGTGTTAAAAGGATGGGGATCAAAGCAATCTGTTTGGCTTTGGTATTAGGAGGAATAAGATCAAAGCTATTTGCTTGGCTTTGGTTTTAGATTTAGAGAAGGCTATGTCTCTGAAAGACGATGGGTGTGGGAATGTCAACATGGGTGGCTCGACTCAGTTTGCCCATTGATGATTAGTCCTTATAGGGAAAGGTTTTGGCTAATGAGGGAAGGTCTGGTGAAGGAAATCCATTTGAAAGGCTTAATTCTGATTTTGCCTTAAAGGAGATCATAGGCTTCACAAATGAAGGCCTTTTGGGAGTGGGCTTCATAGTGAAGGCTTTTAGATCTAAGCTTCATGGCGAAGGCTTTTTGGGAGTGAGCTTCATGGGGAAGGCTTTTTTTTTTGGGAGAAGGGAAGGTCTGGTGAAGGAAATCCATTTGAAATGCTTAGTTCTGATTTTCCCTTAAAGGAGATCATAGGCTTCACAAATGAAGGCCTTTTGGGAGTGGGCCTCATGGTGAAGGCTTTTTGGGAATGGGCTTCATGGTGAAGGCTTTTGGATCTAAGCTTCATGGTAAAGGCTTTTTGGGAGTGGGCATCATGGTGAAGGCTTTTGGATTTAAGCTTCATGGCGAAGGCTTTTGGATCTAAGCTTCATGGGGAAGGCTTTTTGAGAGTGGGCTTCATGGTGAAGGCTTTTGGATTTAAGCTTCATGGTGAAGGCTTTTTGGGAGTGGGCTTCATGGGGAAGACTTTTGGTTTAGGCTTCTTGATGAAGGCTTTTGGTTTATGTGCTTCTTGATAAAGGCTTTCAGATTTGGGCTTCTTGATGAAGGCTTTTGGTTTTGAAGGTAGGTTGAAACTTTTGGATTTGAGCTTCTCGATGAAGGCTTTTGAGATTTGAGCTTCTTGATGAAGGTTTTTGGTTTAGGCTTCTTGATGAAGGCTTTTAGGATTTGAGCTTCTTGATGAAGGCTTTTTTTTGGGAGATATGCCTCGACTTCTGGTTTTGCCAAAGAAACTAAATTTAAAGATGATAAGCCCTGATAGACTTGGGAATTTTGGTTCTACTCATTTTGAGATTATGCCAAGGAAAGGGTGGCATATGGTATGATTTGCCAATAATGCTTGGGATGGAACAATATGATTTCATAAAGTTCGAGAATGGTTTTGAAGGTAAGTTGAAACTTCTGAAAAGAATCATGAAGGTTGTATGATTTTGCTTTTTGTAGCATGAATCATGGAAAAGAACAAATTAAGCTTTTCTTGTTGTTTGAGATTGAAGAGACTCTTAGAGTGACACTTAATTATAGATTGCACTAGTTGACACAAAGAGCCCTTAGGAATGGCTAAAGGGTTAGTGGAAGGAAACAAATTGGGGATCATGCTTCCAAGTGAGAGATAAGGATGTGATAGACTGGAGATATGTATGAGGGATTGTGCCTTAGCTTTTTAAGCTAGGCGATGGAATGGATTGACAATGGATGATGACTTAGGAAGACATGCCCCCATTGTAGGATAAGGGCATAGAAGATTGTATATCCTTAGAGAATAAACCTCTGGTTAGGAAGGATGACTCTAGAGATTTGAGATGAGACAAAATGATTTGAAAACTTCAGACATAAGGGAAAATGACTTGGATGAGCTTTCTCTCTCTCTTTCTCTCTCTTTCTCAGCTCTAACTTCTACCTAAGCTACCCTTTTTGGGTTTTCAGCTTAGCGAACTTGCAAAAATATTCCACCATAATTTGGGCTGCTACTTTGAGGGGTTTTGGCCTTTGAATTCTAGATTTGGCAAATGTTAACCTTGTTGAGGTGCATTGTTTGATTACCTAATGTGCAATAGGTAATTCCATTTGATTGCTTCAACTATTTGACCTTCTTTGATTAGGTGCAATTGTTGATGGCACCTCATGTGCTAATAGTGGTGGATTTGACTGTTTGTTCATTTCTCTCTTTTTTCCTCTTTTTCTTTTTCTCTTTTTTTTTTTTGTTTTTTTTTCTCTCTCTTTTTTTATGGCTCATCCATGCCTGACTAAACAAGGAAGACAAAAAGAAAATATATGTGCATTACTACAAAGAAAACTCTATTGCAAGATGACAAAAGAAACCGCTATGGTTTATGTAAATAAAGAAAGAAAAAAAAAAAGATGACAGACTCCGACTCAGATTTGGACTCAGGTTTAGACTTGGAATTCAATCTCAGACAGGTCAGATTAGCTGAATTTGAACTACTCCATGACATGCCTTCTAGGGCTGAGGTAAGGTGGGGTTGAGTTAGGACTAGATTCCTCATCACTGTTCAGGTTGGTGGTGGGGAATTCAGCTTGAAATGATTGACTTTGGATGCAATCTTCAACTTTTGATGCAGTTGCAACCAAAGCTCTAAAGGTGGGTAGGTATTGTGTTAACAAATGGGCTTTATAGGCAGGAAGTAGATTCTTAACAATGATATCTACTTGTTCTTGCTCGGTTGGCCTATTTACCATTTGAGCAGCTTTAGCCCTCCACCTTGTAAGGAACATAGAAAAGGACTCATCTAAAAGTTGCTTTGTGGTTTCTAAGTCCCTTCTTGTAATGTCCACTTCAGTATTGTAGTGGTACTGTTCGACAAATGCCTTGCAAATGTCCTCCCAAGTCTGTTTTTGGGTATCATCCAAATTAATGAACCATCTTAGGGTAGGATCAGTAAGAGTTTGATGAAAGAGTTGAGCAATGAGCTCATTGTTGATACCAAAAGGATGCATTGCCCCCACGTACATTTTTAAATGGATCTTGGGGCAAGTAGTACCATCAAATTTGTCCAAATTCGGCATCTTGAACTTTGGTGGAACTCTTGCATTGGGAAATAAGCTCAGGGAGCTTGTATCAACTGGGTTTTCTTTCTTCTTCAGATTCTTCATCATTTTTTCCATGTGCTTCACTTTTTCCATGAAGGCTTTGATTTCAGGATCCGCGGGTCGAGAAGTGAGAGTAAGGGTGAAATTTGGTGGTTGAACTATCATGGGTTGATAGAGTGAGTTGTTTCTAAGGAATTCAGGTGATGAAATAGGTAGTGGTGGAATGATGTCAATGTTTGCAGGTTCTTTGTCTTTGGATTCAACTCTAGAAGTGGATCCATAAATAGGATAAAAGGTGGGTTTTGGGTCAGCTTTGAATGGTTTTGGGTCAGTTGGGTTTTGAGCCAGGGAGGCCTGTTCCAGCATGGTATGGACATCCTCTATGATAGCCCTCCTTTGGGCTTTGAGCATGTCTTGGAAAAGGGCTTCTTGCCTCTTCATCATAGTTTCCTGGTGGTTAGAAAGCTTAGCAAGAAGCTCGTCAAAGATTTCATCAGTTCTGGTAGCAGTGACTTCATCTCCGATAATAGACATTTTGTCAACCTTTGCAAGGGAAAAGGAACTGGGTTAGTATCCAGTTTTGGAAAAAAAAAAGGTTATGGGGAGGTGTGACAAACCAAAAGACAGTAGATGACAGTGTTTTGTGGTTAGGTTGACTGTGTATAGGTAAAGATGAGGGTAGAGGTGTATGATGTTAGCTAGGTATGTATTTAGCTAAGGGAGCTAGGTCAGGTTTTAGCTTTGGGTAGCTAGATAAGATTTTAGCTTTGAGTGGCTAGGTCAGAATTTAGCTTAAGGTGGCTAGGTCAGATTTTAGCTTTGAGTAGCTAGATCAGAATTTAGCTTTGGGTGATTGGGATTGTGATTTATAAATGGTTTACCATGGGCTTATGGATAGAGTGACCATGGGTTTTACAATTGGGTATGGATGTACCATGGATTTGGATGTTGGGTGGACCATGGGTTTGGTGATAGTTGGGTAATGGGTTAAACTAGGTCATGGGCTTAGATGGGCCATAGGTTTGGATAGTGATGTAAGAGATGAATCCTAGTCAGCATTTAGCTCGGGTAAGGATAAGAATGATGCTAAGTCAATATAGCTTTGGTTAAGATGATTGAGGATAATGCTATATTAGTGTTTAGCTTGGGTAAGGACTATGAAAGATGAAAGCTAGATCAGTATTTAACTTGGGTAAGTGTTGTGAAAGATGAAAGCTAGGTTAGTATTTAGCTTCGGTAAGAATTATGAAAGATGAAGCTATGTCAGTGTTTAGCTTGGGCTGGGTTAGTGTTTAGTTGGGATAAGAATTATGGAAAAGGATGAGGGTACTATAGATGGTTTATTTTTTACCATGAGTTTGACATGGGTTTGGATAGGACTGGACTATGGGTTTCAGGGTATTGACCATGGGTTTAGTTGAACCATGGGTAATGAGCTTTTTGGGTGTTGACCATAGGTTTAGATGGACTATGGGTTTTGGGTGTGAAGGTGTTTGGATAGGTTTTTGACTCTTCATAAGGTTCAAGCTATGCATGCATGTATGCATGAATGAAAAGGTTTCATGATAATGATATACCAAGTTCAGTATTATGGTACATAAAATCCTAAAGGAAGGTTCTATGAGTCATTACATGAAAGGGTTAGGGTGGTTTTGAAGGAAACCCATCACACTAGAGATGCGATATACCTAACCACATGTGAGACAAGGAGCCTCGCATAGGTCCAATGGTACGTGCATACTCGTTACACCTCTAAAAGGATTAGAGGATATGTTATGGGCTGGATGATTTCACTATCGGCAAGCAGACCTAAGGAAGGTTGCCCACTCGATGTTACTTTCTATCCTTTATTTTCCTAGGAAACTAGGGTTTTGTGGACAAGGAGTCCGATGTAGTGATGCATGATAGAGTTATTTTGTATTGAAAGCCAAACTTGGTATTTTACCAAAAGTAATCCATTTTATCTTTTATTTGAAAAAGATTTTTATTCCCCAGTGGAGTCGCCAACTGTGAGGCCTTACCCGAGCACCGGTCCGGTCCGCCGAGGGATCGAAATGCTCTTTGGGAGAAACTCCACGATTGGAACTCGCTGTGAGTTCAGACTTTTGATTTTTGTATTTTGAAGGTTGAAAAGTGAGTCGCCACTTTAATTTATTTATTTTAATTGGGAAAATTAAAGAAAACCCAACACGGTTGACTCCAAAATTTGATTTTATCCCAATGGAAAAGTGCACTAATCCATGAGGGACCAAGGAGGGCTCGGGGATCAGGTTTTGGTAATTACACAATTTAAGAAAATATTATTTTCTTTAGCTTGGCTTGAAATGCAAAATAACTCTTGAAAAGGATTTTTTGTGTATGCATGAACAGGAATATAATGATGAATGAACACACACACATATATATATATATATATATATATATATGATGTGATGGAATGACAATAATAAATAAATAGGCTAGATAAATCCTACTTAATTATTACAACATCAAAACAAATGAAATAAAGGGGATCTTTCCTCTAGCCCTTATGGGTACTAGGAAAAGCACACATTCCCCAAAATAAACCAAAATAGAAATCATAAACAAAGGATTAATTAAAATAAATAAAAAAAAGGACTAAACATTGATAAAAAGATTTTGGAGTTGATGTCCTTTAGATTGGCAGCCTGCGTATCCTATTGAATAGGAATCAAACCCCACGCAGTTCTCCCTTCTTGCAAAGGAGGGGTTTTAGAAATGTGTTGATTTGCTTATTAACTTAATTCTGATTCTTAAATTAATAAGTTTTAGATCTTTTTAGTTTTAGACCTAAAGAGAATTTTAGATCTGAATTTAGAATTTTAAAGATAGAAAAGGGATTATACCTTTTGCTTTTCTTGGTTTTCTAACGAATGGAACGAGTCTTGCTCCGGATCTCAACTCCATTTTGATTCAAAAGAAACTTGGAATCTGGATTGCTTTGAAATGCGTTAGAATGCCTCAAATGAGCTTGAAATGTATTGGAATGTGTTGGAAGTTGTGCCAAATGAGGCTAGAGGAGGCTCATATTTATAGAGCTGATAGAGGAGGTGCCAGCGGTATGGACGGTGGCGCCGTCACGGCACCGGCGGCAGGGGCGGCACGGCCGACGTACCGGCCGTCTGGGCGGCACGCAAGACATGCCACCATACTGGCGGCATGAATTTATGCCACTCCGGTGGCATGGACTTTTACGGGCGGCACGGGATGCGTACCGCCTGCTGGGCGGCACGAAAATTGTGCCTCTCAGCGCCACTCGCGCGGCTCAATCTGTTTTTGTCCATTTTGGGCCCGTTTCAGCTCTGATTCGAGCTCTACTTGATTCTATAGATTCATAATTGAAAAGCAATCGACTGGAGGAGAAAAGATTTAGGAAATTTATTTTTCTACGGGGCGCTGCCCCACCACTCGCGAGACCGCCGTATGCGTAGCGCCCTATTCTCAGTAGGTGTCAAACTGCAATCAGATCAGGAGGTGCAAATTTGAGGGTTCACAGATACATCTTAGTTGTTCCAAGATGAGCATAGTAAGGTGTCTGATGTGCCTCCTTCAATATCGTTTCCTTTAGTCTCTCCACATTAGGCATGTATACTCTTTTTCCACACTTTAGAATTCCATCGACTACTTTGAATTTAGGGTTCTTTCCTTTCTCTATTTCATCCTTTAACTTAAACAAGTATGGGTCCTTATCATATGAAGCCTTAATGTCCTCCACTAGCTTCGCCTTCACTTGAAAATGAGCTACTAAAGCTCATGATTCTCTAATCTCTAGCCTCAAGCCTTGACTAAACAATCCCTTTAACTCCTTCACGATCAGCCTCTTTCGTACAGTCACATGGGCTAGGCTTCCCATCAATTTTTGATTGAAGGCATTCACCACCACATTTGCCTTTCTGGGATGGTAGAGAATCTAGTAGTCATAGTCTTTTAACAGTTTGACCCGTCTCCTCTTCCTTAGTTTGAGGCCTCTCTGGCTCTAGATGTACTGAAGACTCTTATGATCCATACAGATCTCACACTTCGTTCCATATATGTATTGTCTCAAGATCTTTAGAGTGAACACTACCACGACCAATTCTAAGTAATCAATAGGATAATTCACTTCATGCGTCTTAAGTTGTCGTGATGCATAAGCGATGACTTTACCATTTTGCATTAGGATGCATCTAAGTCCAACTCTTAAGGCATCATAGTAGATTGTGAATCCTTCTTCACCTTCAGGTAAGGCCAAAATCGGAGTTGATATCAAACACTTCTTAAGATTTTGAAAAATCTCCTCATAAGACTCCTCCCAATTAAACTTAACTTATTTTCTTATCAACTTTGTCAATGGTGCTGCTATCTTAGAGAAGTCCTATACAAATCTACGATAATATCCTGACATGCCTAAGAAACTCTAAATTTTAGAAACTATTGTGGGACATGGATAATTGGTAACCACTTCAACTTTCTTGGGATCAACTTGAATTCCTTCCTTACTTACCACATGCCTAAGAAAGTTGACAAACTCCATCCAAGACTCACACTTAGATAGCTTTGCGTAGAGTTGGTGATCACGTAGTGTTTACAACACGATTCTCAGATGCTTTTCATGTTCTTCTTTACTCTTGGAGTAAATCAAAATGTCATTGATGAACATGATCATGAACTTGTTAAGGAATGGCCTTAATACTTAATTCATCAGGTCTATGAAAGCAATAGGAGCATTTGTTAGACTGAACAGTAGGACGGTGAACTTATAATGATTGTATTACAAAAGGCTATCTTGCATATGTCTTCTCCATAGATCTTTAGTTGATGATAGCTAGACCTCAAGTCTATCTTTGAGAAGTAGCCAACTCCTTGCAGTTGATTAAAAAGATCATCTATCCTTTGCAAAGGATACTTATTCTTCACAGTAACTTTGTTGAGCTGGCGATAATCAATGCATATTCGAAATGAGCCATCCTTCTTTTTCATGAACAACACTGGTGCACCCCATAGTGAACTACTTGGGCAGATAAAACCCTTGTCAAGTAGGTTATACAGTTGCATCTTTAATTCTTTCAACTCGATCGATGCTGTATGACATTACGTTATCAATATGGGCTACGTGCCTGGTAACAGCTTGATGTTGAACTCGATCTCACAATCTGGTGGTATCCAAGGCAGATCCTCAAGAAAAACATCTATGAATTCATCCATTACTGGCGTGCTCATGCCTTGAACGGCCACCTTTTTGTCAACATTGACCACGTGAGCTAAGTACGCTTGGCACCTTTTCTTTAACATCCTCCTTGCTCCTAAGGCTGATATCAAATTCAGAGGTTTCTTATCCCTATCTCCTTGGTACTTACACTCTTCCCCATCCTTAGTTTGAAATTCTACTAATTTTTCACTACAGTCGATATGAGCTCTATGCTCATATAGCCAGTCCATACCTAAGATCACATCAAATTCTAGTACATCTAGTTCCAACAATTCTATAGAAATTTTTCATCCATTAATATCTACCTCACAATCCTTAAATGCATATTTCACTTCCATCATTTCTCCTAAAGGAGTTGACACGACAAAACGTTCAATCATTAATTCCTTATTTCTACTAAGACTCATGGTAAAGCATGGTGATATAAAAGAATGCACAGCACCAAAATCAATCAAGCATCTAGCACTAGAGGTTTGAATGGGAATGATATCTTCTTCTTTAAATCACACTAGATTAATATTCTTCCTTTGACTATACTTGATATTTACATAAGGGACAGAGAAATCCCTACATTTCTTGTTGTTCAAGTCTATATGGTAGCTTCTAAGCCATAAATTTCTTAATATACTTCACTTACTTCATATTGTACTTTTGTATATATAATGTAACTAATTTGTTTCATTCTCCTACTGATCATTACTAAATATTCTTTCTCTTCTTATGGCATTAATCGCAATTATCATTTAATAACTCCATATAATTGATATATCAAACCATTGTAACATGTAAGCATTTCATACCTTTATCATGTAATCTGAAACTTTGAAATACTTGAAACTCAAGTTCCTTTCCATTTTCAAATATGATTATATGATTTCCTTGTTAAGCTTTCATTGCCAAAGGACAATTGATCCAAAACCATTTTGATTATTCAATAATAACAAAGAACCTTTGTCATTATAGCCTTACCTTATTTTCTTTTTGGAACCACACTATTATTTATCTTTTGTTTAATAAGTTAAACTACTATTGCTATTGTGCTACATGATATTGCTTTCTTAAGTGCTATTATTATAAGTGATTACCATTAGCTCTAGCTATGGTACCCAGAACCTTTTATGCAGAAATCCTTATGCCAATGCGAGTAATCATCGGACCCTATGCATATGGTCTTAACATGATGGATAGGGGAATAGTATCCACCTCAGCTAGAAGGGGTGTTTCTAGCAGTGAGGCCTAATAAGTTTCATGACTCTTTACAAGTTACAAGTTGGGAGTTGAAATTTGGTATGATGCCGCCTTGCCTTTAAGTGAATTGAGTAGGGTCTTCACTTATGAGTGAATTGAGCAGGGTTTTCACTCACAAGTATTAAGTGTGATTTTTGTGAACCTTATTAAATTGCAAACTATGAGTTATGAGTTACAACTCATGATCTATGAGTTATAAGTTATGAGCCCTTTCTACGGGATATGTGTTGTTGTTTAAGTTATATTGTTTATCATTGAGATCATCTATCTCACCCTTTTTCTTTGTGTGGTTCTAGGTGAGCATTATAACAAGACAAGGTGATCACTTAAGCAACCTGCTCCACTTGGGAAATTTCCTTGTCAAAGTTTATTACCTTGCTATAAGATGATGAGTCTCTAGACGCTCCAAGAGTCCTTATTTTGGAAGTTTTATTTCGGAACCAGCTGTTTGATGATTTATTTTAGAGTCTTAAAAATGTTCTTTTCATATGGATTATATTTTAGTACTATTCTTTCGCTGGTTAAAGTTTTCATTGTTATTGGATAATTAAGTTAATGCATGAGATTTTGGTACAATCTTAGGCTATGTTTGTATATGTATGATTAGGTTCTACAGGCGTGGGTGACCTTATGTCTTCCCATGTTTTAGGACCATCATATCTCTAAAAATGGGATGTGACAGCCCCCTTGGTTCATGTATGAAATTTCAAATTTTGAGTTTTAGGATTCACCTTTGGAGGATTCGCGTAGAGAGGTTTGTGTTTTCTATAGAAAAATTGATTTCTCTCTCAAAGACTCACCTAGGCCGAATTTAATTAATAGAAATTAGTAAATACTTAGTTTAAAATAATTTTCTCATAATTAGTTTTAAAAAAATCATACAGTAATTTGAAAGAAGAGAAAAACTTACGAAAATGGTCGTGAAATCGCAAGGTTTAAAGATATCTTTGTGGATTTCAGTTGAGAGATTATTTTTGAGAGAATTTTCTATTGGAAGTAAGAAGAATAATAGAATGGTGGCTGCTACTATTAGGGCTGGCTGAAAATTTCCATTTATATTTAGGATTTTAGGCAATTTTCAAGTTTATCCCTAACAAGCTAGGTGAGGAGTGTTTTGGTGTAGTGGGCTTTTGGAAAATTGGGCTTTTTATTTAATTATGAGCTGATTATAGCTAATTAAAAATAAAATATTTTTCTTATTATTTTCATTAAAATTCCCCCCAAAATATTTATTTAAAATTATTTTAAAAATGCTCATAAAAAATTATTTTATGCTTAAAAATTGATTTTTGCATGAAAATTCATTTTAGGTGCAATAAATTATTTTATACTCATGCACTTCATATAAATCACTTATTTCACCATAATAATTCATATTATATATATTAGAACTAATCTAACATGCCATATACTCATCAATCACATTACACATGAATTTCCATAGAAGCACATATTTTGACATAATAGCTCTAAATTCAAGAAATCAATCTCGAAACTCCTAGGGTAGGTGTGGATTGTTACATTCTCCCCTCTTGAAAGAAATTCATCCTCAAATTTAGATACTTACTCGAACATTCTTAAAAAGCTAAGGATGCTTCTATCACATCTCCTTGACTTCCCAAGTACACTCGTCTATTGCATGATTTTGCCATTAAACCTTGACCATGGATATCTCTTTGTTCCTTAACCTTTTTACTTGTTGATCCACTATGGCTATTAGTAATTTCTCATAAGATAGTTGCTTATCTTTTGATGTCTGGCAAAGTTGCTCATCTTTTGATGTTTGGCAGTGACAACACATGAGATGGATCCGACACATACTTCCTTAGTATTGAGATGTGGAAAACTGGGTGCACATGCGCCATAGTTGGGGCTAAGGCAAGCCTATAGGACACTTCCCCAAACTTATCCAATATTTTGAAAGGACCAACGAAGCGAGGTGCTAGCTTTCCTCTCTTGCCAAATCTCATAACACCTTTCATTGGGGAGACCTTCAAACAGACGTGATCTCCCTCGGCAAAATGAACATCCTTTCTCTTGGGGTCTACATAACTCTTTTATCGACTGAAGGCTGTCTTTAGCCGATCTTAAATCAATAGTACCTTCTCTATAGTCTCCTTAAGCAATTCTGGCATACCCACATACTTGTCTCTAGGCTCAACCTAGTAAATTGGAGAACAACATCTCTTCCCATATAATGCTTCATATGGTGCCATGCTAATTGATGAAAGGTAGCTATTTGTAACAACCCATAACCACCTTAGAAATTTTTGTGACAATTTGCTTGATATAGAACTATTAAGACTAAGTGTATGCTTTTATGGAAATTTATGTGTTATGTGATTGAAGAGTATGTGGTATGTTAAATTAATTTTAATGTGCAAAATATGAGTTATTATTGTGAGATAAATAATTTATATAAAGTGTATTAGCATAAAATAATTTATTTTACATAAAATGAATTTTCATGTAAAAAGACGATTTTTTTTAAGCATAAAATAATTTTATGAGTATTTAAAAATAATTGTTACATAAATGTTTTGGGGAAAATTTTAGAGAAAATAATAAGAAAAATATTTTATTTTTAATCACTTATAATCAACCCCAAAATTAAATAAAAAGCCCAAATAACCAAAAGCTCACTACACTAAAACACTCCTAACCTAACTCATTAAGGGTAATATTGGAAATTGCCCAAAACCCTACATATTTAAAGAAGAATTCGGCCATCCCTAGCTTCCAAAAGCTCCCATTCTATTATTTCATTATTTTGGCAGAAAATTCTCTCAAAATTATTCTCTCTACCGAAATTCACAATATACCTTCAAACCTTGCGATTTCATGACTATATTCATAATTTTTTCTCTCATTTCAATTTATTATTTGATTCCTCTGAAATTAATCATGAGAAATTTATTTTGGACTGAATATTTACTAATTTTTATTGATTAAATTTGGCCTAGGTGAGTTTTTGGAAGAGAAAATGATTTTTCTACCAAAAATACCAACCCCTCTATGCGATTTCTCCAAAGGTGAATCCTACAACTCAAAATTGAAATTTTCATGCATAAACTCAAGGGGGGCTGCCAATTTTTAGATGCTTGTGTTCTAATTGGATTTTTTTTGTGTTTAGATGAAAAATATTGACTTAAAACATATTTCTGTAAATTACTGTAATGACTGAAAAATTTCGAAAAATATGAAAATTCATGGTTTTTGTCCTAGAACGTAAAAGTTGGAAATTTTCATGTGTATGAACTCTATGGGCTACCACTTTGTGTGGTTTTGCATTCTCAATTGATCTTTGTCTTTATTGAATGAAAAATAATGGTTTAAAGCATGTATTTACATATTACTGTAATGACTGGCAAGTACCAGAAACAAGATAGGAGTATGGTTTTCATCCTAAAACATAAAATTGGAAAATTTTCATGCATATAGACATCTATGGCTGCCAATTCATAGGGATTCATGTTCTAAAATGATTTTTGTTTTGATTACATAAAAAATTTTGGTTCAAACCATATTTCTGCATATTACTGTAATAGATGAAAAGTACAAAAAGTAAGAAAAATTCAGGTTTTCTCTTTGATAGTGCATTCAGCCATTGTTGGGATTTTTATTCCAATATCTATAATTTTTATGTAGTGTATTTTAATGATTATTGTCATGTATGAATGAATGATAAATGACTAAATTGCATGTTGGTTAAAGGAATGACTCTAGACAAGGCTAGAGGCAATTTGGTATACTTAAGGTATCTTAATCTTATATTGTGATTAGAATGTGAATGTGATTAGGTAATATGGAAATAGGTTTCATGATGAATTAATAATAAATTAATGATCTTGAATTGATGAAGAGATTGATTGAATGAAATGGTCTTAAAAGATAAGCATGACACTTAAAAGGATATTAATAAGTTGACATGTATGGAAGTGTTAAGTGTAAGAAGATGATTGTTAAAGTGAATTGATATTAAGATCATGACATTGTGTTTGACTTGAGAAAAGTATAGGTATGAGTTATAATGTAATTTCATGTGAGCCTATAAAGGCTAAGTGTACAAGACATTTAAAGTCAACATGTTATGTGCAAGTGATGAGTGCACATTTATGTGCAACTCTAAATGTATGTGAATATTGTATGTGCATGGGATAGTTATGAGATAGGATAGCATGATGATTAAATAAATACTAAGCATTGATTTAAATAAGATGTTAGACCTTGAGGAGTTTTAGCGGATCAAGGGCTATGAGTACTAGGATCGAAAGAACCACAAGGTGAGTAAACATTATATTATTATTACAAGTACAAACTATCATAATATGTGAACCTTTGATATACTTGAAATTGAAGTTTTTTTTTTCTATTTTAAAATGAAACTTTATGATTTCTTTATTAAGCTTAGGTTGCCAAAGGACAATTGGTCCAAAAATCATTTTTGATTATCCAATGATAATACTTTCGTGATTATTGCCCTAACTTATATTTTCTTTGGAACTACACTATTCTTATATCTTTTGTTCAAAAAGTTAAACTGCTATTGCTGTTGTGATACATGTTATTGTTGGGTTTAGTGCTATTATTATTTATGAATACCATTAGCTCTAGTTATGGTACCTCTAACCCTTTATGTAGAAATCCTCATGCCGATGTGGGTAATCATTGGAACTTGTGCACACGGTTTTAACCCAATGGATAGGGGTTGTGTATCCACCTTAGCTAAAAGGGGCAGTTTTAGTCATAGAACCTGATAAGCTTCATGCTTCTTTATGTGATAGGAGTTGGAATTTGGTTTAATGCCACCTCTCCTCTATGTGTTCGAGTGATTATGGCAACAACCTTCACTTTATATGTTATGTGTTATAAGTGTGATTTCTACAAGCCTTGTTAACAAACTTAGATTAATAAACTGTAAATCATGAGTTATGTTTTACAAGCTATGAGTTTCCTTTTTAAAGGAATATATGTTATTGTATGTGCTATATTGTTTACTCATTAAGATCATCTATCTCACCCTTTTTCCTTTGTGTGGTTCTAAGTGAGCAATATGAAGAGGCAAGGTGATGGCTCAAGCATTCTACTTTGCTTGAGGAATTCCTTGTCAAAGTTATAATAATACCATGCTATGATGAATTCATAGACGCTCTAGGAGTTATTATGGGAACTTTATTTTAGAATATTATGTTAAAGAATTTACTTGTAGTCTTATTATTATTTTATTATGAACTGTATTAAAATAGATTTTTAACTTTTGCTAATTTAAGGTTTTTCCCTTATAAAAAGGTTTTATTAAGTTAATACATGGGGTTTGGTACAATCCTAGGCATGATTTGTATATGTATAAATGGGTTCTATGGGCGTGGGTGACCTTATGTCTCCCCATGTTCTAGAATCATCATGTCTCTGAAATTGGGATGTGACAAAGTTGGTATCAGAGTTGTAGTTTTTAAAGTATAGTTTAGACTTGTCTGTTTATTAAGTTAATTAAGTATAATCCTGGTGCATATGAATTTTCCTATCATGTCATTTGCAGTCTATTGCTAGTATAGTTCCGCAAAATCCTAATAAGCTACAGTACTCTTTATTATTGTTTGTTTGTATGCCTTATGATTCTTTTACTAGATGACCATGAAGATCACCCCTGCTTGAGGACCATGACCTAAGGCACCGCAAGTGACTTGCAAAAGGACTTGGCTAGAGATGTACGATAAAGTCATGCTTGTGATTTGCCCTAGGAGGGAGGAGACCCCTGATGAGAAGGAGGACCTCGAGGAGTGCCTGGACTATGATTGCATTTATGGTAAGATTCATAAATTAGATGATGAGTACTCAGATTTGAAGGAGGAAAATCAACATCTTAGGCTTTTAGTTCATGCCTCAAGAGAGGATGTGAAGCAACTTAAGGTAGGGACTATTGAGCATAGGGGAGACTACTTGCCATCAAGGTCTTTGTCTTCGACTAATACTGGCAGGATAGAGATCTCCTCTGTTACTAATGTGGTAGTAGTGGTCATATCGCTCTCGAGTGCTCTTCTATTAACTGTTTGCCTACCTAATCTTAGAGGCTACTCGATGACTGCCCTAGTGAAGGACATATGAGGGCTAGGATTAGTAATTGGTGATGATTGACATAATGGTATAGCACTTTATATGATATGAATGATATTTCTTTTGATTGCCCAGTTACTTTGTATGAAATGATACCTTTTATTGCTTATGACATGATTGACTTATATATGATAGGGAATTTATAATGCTATGAGTTATATGATACATGATTATAATGCATGACCCAGACCATGATATGTGCTATATGATAAGCAATATATGATATGTGCCTTATGACATGACAAGATAAATGCTTAGGTTAAATGCATGATAAATGCAATAGTATGATAATGGGGTTAGAAGGGTTAATAAGGAAATAGTACTAAGTTCCCTTATCATGATAGTAGAATGCCTCCCAGAAAGAAGGTTTGCACAGCAGCCTAGCCTGTTAGGGTAAGCAAGGATGCCATATAGGACACTGCTTCACATGCTGCCTCTGCACCTGTACGGACATGAGAAAGATCTAATTCGGGGGCACCAATTATGGGCTTTAGTGAGCAAGCATCTTCGTAGGAGGTGTAAGCTATGAGTAAGGAAATGAGAGACTTATACAAGCAATTGGCGGAGCTGTGAGTTCAAAGTGGAAAGTCCCGCCAACATAAGAAAGGAATGAAGTTTCACCATATACAGTGGTGGCACCTGCTTAAAGGGAAAGGAAATGACTACTTGACAAAGGGATGACCATTACAGAGTTCAAAAAGCTATAGCCACCTACCTTTTGTGGTGAAGAGAGTGATAACCCACATGAATTTTTGGATGAGATGGACAAGCTAGTCTGTTGACTTGTCTTGCTCAGATGCCCGAGTGATTGAGTTGGTAGGACTCCAACTCAAGAAGGGAGCTTGGTATTGCTATGATAGAATCATCAAGGAGTGACTAAATGGAGCAGACCCACCTATGTGGGCAAAGTTTAAGCAAGAAGTGATGGATTAGTTCTTGCTTGAAGGAGAGAGGCAAGATAGGGCGCTGCTGTTCAAACAGCTAAAGGAGAAACTGGTTATGATAGTATCAGATTATGTAAAGGAGTTTAATTGACTCAGTAGATTTGTTGCCAGTATTGTTCCTACTGAAGCATGCCACATCAATTGGTTCTTAAGAGGATTGATCACACCTCTATTCAACTCCTTGGCAGCGACTGAATTTTTGACCTTGGCCAAGTTAATAGATAAAACCAAGATAATGGAGAAGAGGTATTAAGCTGAGAGAGCCAAATGAGTTAAATAGGAGCAGAAAGGAAAGAATAATAAAGGTCATAGAGGATAGGATGGAGAAGGAGGAGGCTCAAGGAAGGAATCTTCAACACGTGGACCGCAGAATGGTTAAGCTAAGTAGGAACTCCCCACTTATAATAAGTGTGGAAAAAAGCATTTAGGAATTTACCAAAGAGTTTCTTGTGCATGCCTAAAGTGTGAGCAAATAGGACTTTTCATTAAGGACTACCCTCAGATGACAAATCAAGGTAATGTGGCCACAACACCTCCATAATCTAGACCATTCCAATCATAAGGGCAAAGAGTCAGGAACAAAAGGCCAGTTATTGGGAATGCACCAGTGATAGAAAATAAGGGCAAGGGTTGTGTCTTCACTTTAAATCAGCATGAGGCCCATGCTTCACACATAGCCATCACATGTATCATTCCTATCCAGAATTCTAGTCTAAGATGTTTGATTGATTCTAGTGCTATGCATTCTTTTTGTGTCTCCATGTTTTGCTATGATTCTTGTTAGGGATAAGGAATTATTGATTGAACCCTTGGTAGTGTCTATTCCTTTGGGAGAAGTGATGGAAGTAAAGTACGGATTTAAGGACTTTGTGGTAGATATTAATGGATAAAAGCTTCATGTGGAATCGCTAGAATTAGATGTACTATAGTTTGATGTAATCTTAGGGGTGGACTAGTTATATGAGAATGGAGCTCATATTGACTGTAGAAAGAAGCTGTAACAACCCACACCTACCTTAGGAGTTTTCAAGACCAATTTGCTTGACTTAGAACTATTAACACTAAGTGCATGCTTTTATGGGAATATTTATGCTATGTGATTGATGAGTATGTGGCATGTTAAATTAATTTTAATATGCATAATATGAGTTATTGTTATGAAATAAATGATTTATATGAAGTACATTAGCATAAAATAAATTATTTTAAATAAAATGAATTTTCATACATAAAGGCAATTTTTAAGCATAAAATAATTTTATGAGTATTTTTAAATAAATGTTTTGGGGGAAATTTTAATGGAAATAATAAGAAAAATATTTTATTTTTAATTACCTATAATCAGCCCTAAATTAAATAAAAAGCCCAAATACCCAAAAGCCCACTAGACTAAAACATTCATAACCTAGCTTATTAAGGTTAAATTTGGAAATTTCACCCAAAACCCTAATATATAAGCAAAATTTCAGCCCCCATCAGTTTAGAAAGTAGCCACACTCTGTTATTCCAGTATTTTCATAGTAAAATTCTCCCAAAGTAATTCTCCCTAATTTTGCGATTTCTCGCCTGTAATCATAAGTTTTTATTCTCTTTCAATTCCTTAACTGATTTCTATGAAATAAATTATGAGAAAATTATTTTGAACTGGTTGTTTACTAATTTTTATAGATTTAATTATGTTTGGGTGAGTTTTTGAGACAGAAAATTAATTCTCTATCGAAAAAACAAATCTTTCTGCGAGATTTCTCCAAAGGAGAACCTTAGAACTTAAAATCATAATTTTTATGCATAAACATCACTAAAGGGGGACGATTTGCACATCAATGATTTGTAAACTAATTTTTGATGTGTTTTGATGAAAAATATTAGAATAAACTATATTTTTCACATTACTATAATGACCGAAAAGTTTCAGAAAACAAAGAAATTCACGATTTTTGTGCTAGAATTTAGAAGTTGGAAAATTCTATGATTTCTTAAAGATATGGCTGCCAATGTGCATATGGATGGATGCTAAACTGATATTTGTTTTGTTTAGATGAAAAATAATGATTTAAATAATGTGTTTGCATATTGTTGTAATGAACAAAAAGTATGAAAACTCATGATTTTCACCTAAGTCTTAAAACTTAGAATTTTTTTTTGTATAAATATTGTCTATGGCTACTGAATTATGAATGAAGATGTTATAAACTGATATTTGCTATGATTAAATGAAAAATAATGGTTTAAACCACCTATTTACATATTTCTGTAATGACCGAAAAATACCAAAAAACAAGAAAACTCATGGTTTTGTATCCTATAACCCAAAAATTGAATTTCCATATAGAAGCAATACCATATATGGCCGATTCATGTGAATTAATATTCTAAAATGATTTTTGTTGTGTTTACATGGAAAATCTTGGTCCAAACCATGTTTTAATATATTACTGAAATGGACGAAAAGTGCGAAAAGAAAGAAAAATTTAGTTTTTCTTTTGATGATGCATTCGGCCTACATTCATATTTTTATCCCAATGTCTATAATTTTTATGCAATATATTTTGATGATTATTGACACATACATATGAATAATAAATGATAAAATTGCATGTTAGTTAAAGGTATGACCCTAGGTAAGCCTAGAGGCACTTTGGTATACTTAAGGTATTTTAACCTTGTATTGTGATTAGAATGTGAATGTGATTAGGAAATATGAAAATGGATTCTATGAGGACTTAATAAAGAATTAATGGACTTGAATTGATAAAGAGATTGATTGAATGAATGGATCATAAAAGTTGAGCATGACACTTAAAAGGTTAAGTGATTGGTTGACATGTATGGAAGTATTAAGTAAGTTGATTGTTAAGGTGAATTAATATTATGAAATTATGATGACCTTAGAAAGGTATTGGCATAATTGTAATGTGCTTTCATGTGAGCCTATCAGGGCTATGTGTGTAAGACTTTTAAAGTCAACATGTTATGTGCTAGTGATGAGTACACTTATACGTGCAACTGTAAGTGTATGTGAATGCTATATTGCGTGGGGTAGTTATGGGATAGGAGCATCATGATTAAATAAATACTAAGTGCTAAAGTAAATATTATGTTAGGATTTGAGGAGCTTTAGAAGTTCAAAAGGGCTATGTATACTAAGAGCAAAGGAAGCCCAAGGTGAGTAAACTCTATATTCTTGCTTCCAGTGTGAGTAACACTGTAATCTTGTTCAAGTATGAGTAGCATTATGATATGTTACAAACAAGTGATATCTTGTTATGTAAGCCTTTGTGATCTTTGAAACCCAAGTTCTTTCTATCCTAAAATTTGATTAAGTGATTTCTTTGTAAAGCTTGGGTTGCCAAAGGACAATTGGTCCAAAAACCACTTTTGTTATCCAATGATAAATTCTTGTGATTATTACCCTAACTCACAATTCTTTCTAGAACTACACTATTTTTGTATCTTTTGTTTAATAAGATAAACTGATATTACCATTGTGACATATGTGATTGTTGCCTTAAATGTTATTGACATATGTGATTACCATTAGCTTTAGCTATGGTACCTTTAACCCTTTATGCTGAAGTCTTCATGTTGATGTAGGTAATCATCAGAACTTATACACACAGTCTTAACCTAATGGATAGGGGTTGTGTACCCACCTCAGCTAGAAGGAGTGGTTCTAACTATGGGGCCTGATCAGCTTCACGCCTTCTATCTAATAAGAGTTGGAATTTGGTATAAGGCCACCTCTCCTCTATGTGTTTGAGTGATCGAGCAATAGCCTTCACTCTATGTGTTATGTGTTATAAGTGCGATTTATGCAAACTTGCTAAATTAAACCCTTGATAAATTACAAACTGATTCATGAATTGTAAATCATGAACTATGTGTACAAGCTATGAGTTTCCTTTTTAATGGAATACGTGTTAATGTAAGTCCTTTATCATTTACTCATTGAGATCATCTATCTCATTCTTTTTTCCTTGTATGGTTCCGGGTTAGCAAATGTGAGGAGGGAAGGTGATGGCTCAAGCATTCTACTCCACGTGGGGATTCCTTGTCAAAGTCATTAATAATACCATGTTATGAAGTGTTGTCATTAGATGCTTCGGGAATATTGATTGATGCTTATTTTGAGATGTATTATCTTCTTAAGTTTTCAAATGGGATATAAATATTATTCTCCTTATGGATTTTGTGTGAAAAGTCTAATTACAGTCTTCCACTATTGAAGGTATTCATTTAATGATTTAAATGAGTTATTTGCATGAGGTTAGGTATGATTCTAGGCATGATTTGTATGTGTGTAAGTGGGTTTTATATGCGTGGCTGATCTTATGTCTCCCCATGTTCTAGGATTGTCATATCACTAAAGTTGGGATGTGATAGAAGTTTCTCCAGTTTTGAGCCAAGGATGGGAAGAAGTTTGTGTATTAATGGGATAGTAATGAGAGTCCTCTGAACTTACAATCAGCTTTAGGGGCAAGAAGGATGTTAAGGAAAGGGTGCTAAGCATACCTAGCTTATGTAATTGATAATAACAAGGAGATCAATGTTTGTGACAAGAGCATTCTAGTGGTGGATGAGTTCATAGACGTCTTTTTAGAAGACCTACTTAGAATACCATCAGACTGTGAGATTAAGTTCAACATCGAATTGTTGTCTAGTTCACAACCTATATCGATACTGCCATACAGTATGGCACTAGTCGAATTGAAAGAATTAAAGACACAGCTGCATGATATACTCGATAAAGGTTTTATCTGATTGAGTAGTTTGCTATGGGGCACTCCAATGTTGCTCATAAAGAAGAATGATGGCTCGTTCAAGATGTACATCGATTATCGTTAGCTTAACAAAGTCACTGTGAAGAATAGGTATCCTTTGCAAAGGATCGATGATCTTTTTGATCAATTCAAGGAGCTAGTCACTTCTCCAAGATCGACCTGAGGTCTGACTATCATCAAGTGAAGATCAGTGGATAAGATATTAGCAAGACTGCCTTCCATATTAGATACAACTATTATAAGTTCACAGTTCTGCCATTTGATCTAATGAATGCTCTTACTACTTTCATGGATTTGATAAACTGAGTGTTCAGGCCATTCCTTAACAAGTTTGTGATGGTTTTCATTAATGATGTCTTGATTTATTCAAAGAATAAAGAAGAACATGAAGAACATTTGAGGATCGTGCTTCAAACATTATGTGATCACCAGCTCTATGCTAAGCTATTTAAGTGTGAATTTTGGATGGAGTCTGTCAACTTTCTTGGACATGTAGTGATTAAGAAAGGGATTTAAGTTGATCCAAAGAAAGTTAAAGTAGTAGCAAGTTGGCCACAACCCATAATGGTTTTGGAAGTACGAAGTTTCTTAGGCATGGCTAGGTATTATTGCAAATTCATATAGGACTTTTCTAAGATAGCAGCCCCGTTGACCAAGTTGACTAGAAAGCAAGTTAAGTTCAATTGTGAAGAGTCCTATGAGGGGAGCTTTCAAAAACTAAAGAAGTGCTTGACATCAGCTCCAGTTTTGGTGTTGCTCAAAGGAGAAGAAGGATTCACCGTCTATTGCAATGCTTCGAGAGTGGGAGTTGGATGCATCCTAATGCAAAATTGTAAAGTTATCCCCTAGGCATCATGACAACTTAAGAAGCATGAAGTGAATAACCCTACTCATGATTTAGAATTGGCTACAGTAGTGTTTGCTTTAAAGATCTAGAGACATTATATGTATGGAGTGAAGTGTGAGATCTACACAAATCATAAGAGTCTTCAGTACATCTTGAGCCAAAGAGACCTCAACCTGAGGCAAAGGAGATGGGTTGAATTGTTAAAGGACTATGACTATCAGATTCTCTACCATCCTAGAAAAGCGAACGTGGTGGTGGATGCCTTGAGTTGAAAATTGATGGGAAGCTTAGCCCATGTGATGGTGCAAAAGAAGCTGATCGTGAATGAATTAAATAAGTTGTTTAGCCAAGGCTTGAGGCTAGAGATTAGAGGATCGGGAGCTTTAGTGGCACATTTCCAAGTGAAGTCTACGCTAATGGGAGAAATAAAGGATTCATAAGATAAACACCCACACATGGTTAAGTTAATGGATGAGACGAAAAAAAGAAAGAACCCTGAGTTTGAAGTGATCGATGGAGTTTTAAAGTGTAGAATAGAGTATGCGTGCCTGATATGGATGGATTAAGGGAAAGGATACTGAAGGAGGCACATCAGACACCTTATTGTGCTCATCTTGGAACTATTAAGATGTACCATGATATGAAAGCTATCTATTGGTGACCTAGATTGAAGAAGGATGTGGCTAAGTTTGTAGCATCTTGCCTGACTTGTTAGCAAGTCAAGTATGAACATCAATGACCCTCTGGATTGCTACAAGAAATTCAACTGCCTAAATGGAAGTAGGAATGCATCACTATAGACTTTATAGTTTGTTTACCTAGAACCTTGAAAGGATATGGCTTTGTATAGGTCATAGTGGACCAACTGACAAAGTTTGCTCATTTTTTGGGAGTTAAGACCATATACTCTGCAGCCTAGTATGCACAGTTGTATATGGATGAGATCATGAAACTACACAGAGTGCCAATTTCCATCATCTCGGATCGAGGCACTCAATTCTCCTATAGGTTTTAATAGAAATTGCAAGAAGCATTAGGAACACAACTGAATTTCAACACTGCTTTTCACCCTCAAATGGATAGACAGTCTGAAATGATAATTCAGACAGTTGAGGATATGCTAAGAATGAGTGTTAGACTTTCGTGGTAGCTGGGATAAGTACTTACCCTTGATTAAATTTGCCTATAACAACAGCTATCATTCATCCATCGGTATGGCACCATATGAAGCATTGTATGGGAGGAAATGTCATTCTCTAGTTTGTTGGATTGAGCCTAGAGACAAGTATATGGAGATGTCAGAATTGCTTAAGGAGACTACCAAAAAGGTACCTTTGATCTAAGAGCGATTGAAGACAGCTTTCAATTGATAAAAGAGCTATGTATACCTTAAGAGAAAGGATATTCATTTTGCCATGGGAGATCACATCTTCTTGAAGGTCTCCCAATGAAAGATGTTATGAGATTTTGCAAGAAAGGAAAGTTATCACCTCATTTTGTTAGGCTTTTCAAAATTTTGGATAAGATTAGGGAAGTGTCTGACAGCAGTATGTGTCCTAGGAGTCGTATAATAGTTATGTATTAGTAGATTTTAATTTCCAATGGCACGATAATATATTCATAATGTGAAAAGGGTTTCATATTATTGAATATAGTCCTTAAGTATTTGTAAGAGGACCTATTCTCAAGTGTTGAGAATAAGGGGGACAGATCACTCTTGTACAAATATTTTAAATATGTTCATGGTCATAGGATTAATGATTGGGCATCATTAATTCTGGAAGACCATCAACTCTGTTTGTTTTCTATAATCAGTATGTGATACGAATGATTATACAGGCAATGAGTCTCATGCTGCTTGACATGTGATGTCGATACAAACATATGGATATTCATAGGATAAATAGTCAAACTGTGATGTTGATGATAATAATATAGGGTTTTACTACTTGTCAATTATTCATCATCTAGGTCATAATAGTGCATATAATCCTTTGACTTGAGGGATACTATATCTCATACATAGGTGGTTAGGATTTATTACTGCTTACATAGATGTACTATTCACGTACAGATATATGGCATGTGATAGTTCTAATTTATTATGTATGGAGGTAAGTTATCGCCAAGATAGAATTCATTACCTCCAGTAAACGAGGTTAAGATCCTGTGCTATATGGTTATTCTTGATAACTAAAGCTCCTAACTAGAATAGACAGATTCACTAGAAAGGGTTTCTCATAGGAATATAATATCATCAAGAATTAGAATTGAGACAAAGACATAGAATCAAGGCATATTAGGGTTTGACATAAATCATTACCCTAGCCGAGATTGGGATCTTTAATGAAGAGATTCTAGTGCATGATGATTTATGATAGATGGTCTATGTAATGTTTAAAGTTATCAACTATAAACATTCATTTCTAATTTGGCAGTCATGACATGGAATGCTAGTTGTCCCTCATGACTTATGGGACTAAGTGTTAAGTGGGGATTTCACATTAGTAGAGAAAAATGTTTACTTATTCCCATTGCTAATTAGACATGAACCTAGAAAGTCACACACCTAATAGTGATCACCTTCCAAGTGTAAAAGGTTTACCATAATAATTAATTAAAGTGTTTAGTTAATTGATTAGTGGTAAAATGATTAAACATGTAATTAAATTTACGAGGATCCTAGCAAGTCCTGATATTTAATCTATAAAGGTTTTGATTCAATTAAATCTTTATTTGTATATGATGCAAATGAGAAAGATTAAATTGAAAATTGATTTGGACTAAATCGAGGACTTAATTTTAAGCTTAGTGAGATCCCTTAACACATGAGATGTGGCCTAAGCCCATATGTAATATGGGAAAGACGCAATTTAGGAATTAGAGAAAATTCACTATTCATGAGCCCATAAGATGGGTTTGGGGGTTGGAGAATATTTTCTACTAAGATTAAAATTATAATTACATCTTATGGCTAATGGAAATGTCCATTTTACCCCTAAAGGATAAAACGGTCATTTCACCATTTGAAGAAGCAAAGTCCAACTTTGCCCCTTCACCAAATGGTGAGCTAAAGAATATGTAAGGGCATTTAAGTCTTTGAGAAGACTTAAGAGTTAAGTCTTGAAGGAAATGAGTATAAAAGGGTTTATGTTCATTTTTCTTCATAAGTGCTTGAACATCATTTTTTTTAGTTTGAAGCTTAGAGAGAGAAGTTGATAGAGAGAAAGGAAAAGAAGAAAATATTTCTTCAAATTTTTTTTTGATCTTCAATTCTCTTCTTTGTTCTTTGTGAAAGAACAAATGCTTACAAATTGAAAATGTGTTTAGCCCAAAATAAATCAAAAAGAAACCTTAAACTTCCTAATGATTTTTGAGGGAAAACTTGAATCAAATTGGACAACCAAGAAAGGATTCAAGAACAACAAAGAAATCAAGAGGAGACTTGGAGGTGAGCTAGGTGTGGATGATCTAGAGGCTTCACACTTGGGAAGCTCTTTGATAAAGAATGAATGAACCTACAAGATGTAATATGATTACTCTTCCTTCTTCTTTCTATGCATATGTGTTTTACACACAAATTTATTGATTTCTTGAATGGATTTTCTACCAAAATTGGGTGAAGTGAAATTTGAGAATGTTTGAAATTTCACCTCAGCACCTCCCTTCCGCTACGTTTGGATCCATCATTCCTTCAATTGGTATCATAGCCACTTAATTTCTATGTAAAACCTTTGCATATGTTGTTTTAGAGGTTTATGATTTAGTTGAAAATGAGTTGATGCACAAATGTTATGCTGTCGAACACGGAATTTGTGCCTGTGAATCAAAAATTGTGATCGCGATTGGGGAATCATGATCGTGAATTTGATGTCTCACCTATGAATGAACGGATCAATTCAAATGTTGGTTGTGTTAGTTTATTGAATTGCGACCATGAGTAATATTTCACGCCGGCGAAACCTAAGTCACAACCGTGAAGATGGTTGCAATTTGCTTTGTGTCTCCACCAAACTTTAATTTTTTCCAAAATTTTTTTGGATTAATTTTTCAATCAAATACATTTTTATGACTTAAAATATGATTTTAAGCTATAGAAACATTGAATATGTGATATTCAAAATGGATATTTTGAAAATGTTCCAATGATGAATAGCATATCTATAAATGCAATTGTTGTATATATGATATGCCGAAATGCACACTAACAATGTGCAAGTGCACAGGTTGTTATCAAGTAATAAAGTAGTGAATATGAGTATCATCTCCACGAGGACAGTTTATAAGTACTAGTACAACTTCAACTATTGTTTATTGAATAATCAATCAAGGGAAATTAAAATTAAAATTAAAGATAAACTAAAACATGAGAAGATTGATAGATATAGACAAGGATAAAGCTATCTAGATATGAACCCCTTAGCCTCTTATACATGTCAAAATAATGGTATGAATCATTCAAATATTGAATTGAATTGGACTCTCACTAAATTAGATAAAAACCTTTCTCAAGTGATTAAATCCCTAACTTCCTAAGTATTATAGGGGAATCTCTTCTCAACTTATAATCAAATAGGAGCAGCATTAAATTCAGGAGATTAACATCTAAATAAGTCTTATAGGTCTATCTCGAGTACCCCAATCAACTCTCTATTCCCATGAGTGATCTATCTATATCAGGGTATCTCTACTCATCCAATATAAAAACAATATCTAATCGACAAACCGATAATTGCCAATTCGAATAAATATCATGGATCACGGAAATAAAGTAATCCAAAGATAAATTGATTTAAAGCAAATTATTCAAATCATATAATTAAGAACTAGGGTTCATCAATATCTAGGCAGAAAGCAATTAGCTCATAATAGAATTGAAAGGTAATGAATAAAAAAGGGATAATAAAGAATCTCCAATCATCTATGGATGGTGCTAAAGACATCCCCTCTTAAATCCTTGATCTCCACTCCAAATCTATACAAAGATGGATCTTTATCTTGATTTGTGGCTACAATCTCTTGCAATTGAAAATCCTAAACTATTTACAAACCAAAGGAAACTTAAGAGTTCCTAGCCTTTCAGCTAAAAATTTCCCTAAGACTTCCCCCTTCAAAATCTTTTTTTGCAATTTTGTCAAATTTGATTTATACTGCTGAAATTTAACCTCACATGGTTGGACCCATGGCTGGGATTCTAGCGTGCCAATGATAGGGCTAAAGAACATAAATTCCCATGGGTGAAACCTCAGTCGTGCCTCCACCCATGGGAGGCTACTGGATGAATTTTCATTTTGCTCTTATCACATGGCTGGAATTCCAGTCGTGTGATCACCCGTGGTTGCCCATATTCTTCCAAAAGTTAGCATTTTGGCTTGGATTCTTCACCATTCTGGGTCACATTTGGTTCATGGCATCATTTGGCACTGGGTTAATTAAAAAAATTTTGGAAAAGCACTAAATAAACAAATCAAACTCAATTTAAGGATAAAATCCATTAAGAACAAGGGATAAAATGTAGTTAGTTAAGCATTTATCTGTAACAACCCACACCCACCCTAAGAATTTTCATGATAAATAGCTTGAATTAGAACCTATAAAGTTAAGTGTGTGCTTGTGTGAAAAATTGTGATCTAAGTGATTGATGAGTATGTGGCATATTAAATTAATTTTAATATGCATAATATGTGTTGCCATTGTGGAATAAATGATTTACATGAAGTGCATTTGCATAAAAGAATTTATTTTAAATAAAATGAATTTTCATGCATAAGACAATTTTTAAGCATAAAATAATTTTATGGGTATTTTTAAAATATTTTTAAATAAATATTTTTGAGGGAAATGTTTCAGAATTAATAAGAAAAATATTATTTTTATTTTAAATCCATTCAGCTGAAATTTTTAAAGAAAAAGCCCAAATACCCAAAAGCCAACTACACAAAAATTCTCCTAACCTATTTCATTAAGGATAAAAGTGGAAATTCCACTCCAACCCTAATATATATTCTAATTTTCAGCCAAACAAGGGTTTCCAGTAGCCATTCCCTTATTCTTTCTATATTTTGGCAGAAAAACCTCTCAAAATAATTCTCTCTACCGAAATATTGAAAATACCTTTTCGTTTCGCGATTTCGTGATCGTAATCATAAGTTTTTATTCTCTTTCGATTTCCAAACTGATTTCTATAAAATAAATTATGGGAAAATTATTTAAACTGTTTGATTTCTGATTTCTATAAATTCAATTCTGTTTGAGTGAAATTTTGGGAGAGAAAATTTAATTTTCTACTGAAAACACGATTCTTTCCACAAGATTTCTCCAAAGGTGAATTCTATAACTTAAAATCACAATTTTGTTGCAAAAACATCATGGGGGGGGGATTTGTACTTGTTTGTATTCTAAACTGATTTTTGATTTGTTTTTGATGAAAAATATTGCATGAAATAATATTTCTGCATATTTCTGTGATGACCAAAATAATATTGCATGAATTTGATTTTTGATTTATATATTAATGATACCAATAGTGGCCGATTCCTATGAATTTATATTCTAGAATGATTTTTGTTATGTTTACATGAAAAATCTTGGTTTAAACCATGTTTTTACATATTTCTGAAATAGACGGAAAGCACGAAAAGAAGAAGAATTTGGTTTTCACCTTAATGATGCATTCGGCCTACATGAACAATTGTGTCCAAATGTTTATAAATTTTATGTGATGTGTCTTGGTGATTGTTGACATGTATGTATGTATAGTAGATGATGAAATTGCGTGTTAGTTGAAGGTATGATCCTAGATAAGCTTAAATGTATTATAGTATACTTAAGGTATCTTAACCTTGTATTTTGATTAGAATGCAAATGTGATTGAGGAAATTGGAACTAGGAGTTATGATGAATTGATGATGGACATATGATTATGAGTTAATGAAGTAAAAGGGATCATAAGAGTTAAGTATGATGTTTGAAGGATTAATTGTTAAGTTGACATGTATGGAAGTGTAAAGTGAACTAAGATAATTGACAAGTGAATTGATATTGAGGTAATGATAATGTGATGACCTTAAAAGGGTATTGATATGATTGCAATGTGTTTTCATATGAGCCTATAAGGCCTAAGTATGCAAGACTTTCAAGTCAACGTGATTTGTGCAAGGGATGAGTACACCTATGTGTGGACTCTAAGTGTATGTGTATGCTATATGTACATGGGTAGTTATGGGATAGGAGCATCATGAGTAAATAAATACTAAGTATTAAATCAAATATTATGTTAGAGTTTGAGGAGCCTTAGAAGTGCAA
This sequence comes from Reutealis trisperma, assembly GCA_947687605.1. NCBI lineage: Eukaryota > Viridiplantae > Streptophyta > Magnoliopsida > Malpighiales > Euphorbiaceae > Reutealis > Reutealis trisperma. The sequence continues at coordinate 193,449 of CANTUT010001278.1, read as the reverse complement.
AGGGGACTACGTGTACTAGGAGCAAAGGAACCCCAAGGTGAGTAAACACTATGTTCATGTTACAAGTGCAAGTAACATTTTTGTTATGTTACAAATATGTGATGACATGCTATGTGAGCCTTTGTGATCTTTGAAACCCAAGTTCTTTCCATTGTAAATATTATTATATGATTTCTTTGACAAGCTTGGGTTGCCAAAGGACATTTGGTCCAAAACTATTTTGTTTATCCAATGAGAATTTCTTATGATTAACACCCTAACTTGTATTCTTTCTGGAACTACACTATCATTGTATCATTGTTTGAAAGTTAAACCACTATTGTTATTGAAATACATGTTATTGTTGCCATATGTGATATTGTTAATTGTGATTACCATTAGCTCTAGCTATGGTACCTTTACCCTTTATGTAGAATCCTCGTGTTGATGCGGGTAATCATTGGAACCTATGCACATGGTCTTAACTCGATGGATAGGGGTAATGTATCCACCTCAGCTAGAAGGGGTGGTTCTAGCCATGGAGCCTAGTTAGCTTCACGCTTTCCATGTGATAGGAGTTGGAATTTGGCAAAGGCCACCTCTCCTCTATGTGTTTTGAGTGAATTGAGCAATAGTCTTCACTCTCTACGTGTTATAAGTGTGATTTCTGCAAACTTGCCCAATTGAACCCTTGCTAAATTGCAACCTGATTCATGAGTTATAAACCATGAACTATGTGTTTCCTTTCAAAGGAATATGTGATAATGTATGTGCCTTTTTGTTTACTAATTGAGATCATCTATCTCACCCCTTTTTCCTTGTGTGGTTCCAGGTGAGCAAATATGAGGAGGCAAGGTGATGGCTCAAGCATTCTACTTCACTTGGGGAATTCCTTGCCCGAGTTATCAATAATACTATATTTATGAAGTCTTGTCTTTAGATGCTCTGGGAATGTTGATTGATACTTATTGAGATTTATATTATTTTCCTTATGGATTTTTATATGTAATGATTTACTTTAAGTCTTTCGCAATTTATGGTATTTATCTAATGTTTTAAATGAGTAAATAAAGAAGTTTCAGTAAGATCCTAGGCATGATTGTTATATGTTAATGAGTTCTACGGGCGTGGGTGACCTTATGTCTCCCTATGTTCTAGGACCGTCGTATCTCATAAGGTTGGGATGTGCCAGTTTCCATTCATGAAATACACATGGGGTCTAGGAGAAGTTAAAAACCTAGGTAGCTTCTACCATTAATTCTTCTATTGTAATTCATTTAAATTATCTTAATTAAAGTTTTTAATCTAGTTTAGTTATTTTAGTTTAAACATTACTTAAAATTTTGATTAACTAAACAACAGTCATCATTTGAGCTAGTATTTGTCCTTGTCCCCAATGGAATGATAACTCTACTCATCATTATATTACTTGTGTGATCCATACACTTATAGAATATGCATCAAGTTTTTGGTATCATTGTCGGGGACAATGGTTTTCAATATTAACAATAAAATGGAGCATCAGATGACGCCATAAGGTTAAAATTGTTCCCTTTCTCTCATGTGGAGTGACCCAAGAAATGGCTTAAGTCTTTTCCACTTGGTCACTTCACTACTTAGGACCAGTTGGCTAAGAAGTTCTTAGAGAAGTACTTCCCACCCACAAAGATGGCAAAGTTCAAAAATGACATCTCGTCATTCCTACAACAAGATGGCGAGACACTATATTATGGTTGGGAAAGATACAAGGATTTACTGAGGAAGTCTCCACATTATGGGCTTCCACTATGGCTATAAATTCAAACATTTTACAATGATTTGAATTACATACGCAAGCAAGCCATAGATGCTACAGTTGGTGGTTCTTTTAATAACAAGACTCCTGAATAAGCAAGGATTTGATTAAAGACATGGCTTTAAATAACTGTCAGTGGCAAGTCCCAAGGGAACAAGGAAGATTAAGAACAAGTGGTTCACATTAGCTGGACCCTGTTGTAGCCTTGACAGTGTAATTGGAGGTAATGAATAAGAAGATTGATCCTTTAGCTTCCTCTTCAAGGAAGACAATCCAGGTGATGTCATGTGATTGGTGTGGGGGTGGCCACCAAAGTCATGATTGCTAAAGTGGCAACAATTTTGCGAAGATAGAGCAAGTTAAGTATGTAGGAAACGCACCTCAAAGGCAGCAAAATAACCTCGACAACAACACATAATTTGAGGTGGAGAAATCATCCAAATTTCTCATAGGGCAACCAAAATGCCACAAGACCTCCACTAGGATTTCAGCAACAAAATGTGGGATTCCAAGCTCCTTAGCCTCAATAAGCTCCTCCTAGAAAAAGCAACTTGGAGGACATGATGGAAAAATTTATGGCTACATTTGAAACAAGATTTCAAGCAACAAAAATTGCCCGTAGGAATCAACAAGCTTCCATCCATAATCTTGAGAATCAAGTGGGGAAAATGGCCAAACTCCTTAGTAAGAGACCTTTAGGTAGTTTTGCCTAGCCACATTGAGGCAAATCCAAAAGAGCAGCTAAAAGCCATCACTCTGAGTAGTGGCAAGCAAGTTAAAGGGACTGTTGATAAAACCAAGAAGAAGTGGTTGAGAGAGAGGCATAGTGTGCCAATGCTAAAGAAGCTGAGAAGGAAGTTGTATTGGGAGAGAAGGTAGCAATGGAGAAAGAGAAAGAAAAAGCAACATAAGAGCCTACCCCAATAATAAAGAAGTATTGACCTTGCGTGCCATACCCTGCATATTTACACAAGGACAAAACTGATGCCCAATTTCATAAGTTTATCAAACTTTTTAAGCAACTTCATATTAATATTCCATTTGCTGAAGCTTTATCACAAATGCCAAATATGCCAAGTTAAGGAAGCTTGAAGAAGTGTTTTTGGTGCATTTATCAAAAAAGAGATTGGCAATTTTACAAATAAGGTTACCTAAGAAATTAAAAGATCTTTGTAGTTTTAATATTCCATGTTTCATAAGTAACCTTGAGATAAAAAGTGCTTTAGCTGACTTAGGAACCAGCATAAGTGTTATGCCCTACAAGGTATTTAAGGAATTGGGTATTAGAGAACCTAAACCAATACTCATAACAATTTAATTGGCCAATAAGTCGGTAGTTTACCTTTATGGTATCATAGAGGATGTGTTGGTAAAAGTTAGGGATTTCATTTTCCCCAATGATTTTGTTATCATCGACATGGATAAAGATGCAGATGTTTCACTTATCCTTCATAGGCCATTTTTAAATATAGCCCGCGCCTTTATCAATTTCCATGATCACACGTTGACTTTAAGAGTGAGGAGTGAAAAAGTTGTCTTTCATGTTGCTAATGCCATAAAGCATCCAGTTGCATTTGATGATGCGGATTCATGCAATGATGTTATTGAGCATGAAACCATAAATTTTGTTACTAACATTGTTTCCAAGGATCCCCTTGAGTTATGTTTGGCGTAGGAAAATGTTAAGATTCAGGAAGCAATGGAGCAGCTAGTTTATTTAGAGGTAAGCAAGCTAAGCAAGAGTAGGGCATATGAGACCATTGAAATGCCTAAGGAAGAAAAGATGAAGCCCTTTGTAATGGACCCACTAGTTTTGGAACTTAAGCCTCTCCTAGAGCACTTAGAGTATAGATATTTGGCAGAGGGCAAATAGTTGCCAATTATTTTCAGTGTTTGAGCAAGAGGCTAAACTCATTGAGTTGTTGACAAAGCATAAAAAGGTGATAGCTTGGAAGATAGTAGACATTAAGGGTATTAGTCCATCCTATTGTACTCCCAAGATCTTGATGGAGGATGTGTTTAAGCCAATGGTGCAACTATAAAGGAGGCTAAACCTGAAGATGAAAGAGGTGGTGAAAGCTGAAATTAGTTAAGCTACTTGATACAGGGATCATTTACCTAATTTCTGGCAGCTCTTGGGTAAGCCCTGTTCAAGTAGTACTGAAGAAAGGAGGGATGAAAGTGGTACCTAATGAGAATAATGAACTCATCCATACAAGACCAGTCACAGGATGGAGGGTTTGCATTGACTACCAGAAGTTGAATGATGCAACAAGAAAGGACCATTTTCCACTACCCTTTATTGACCAAATGTTGGAGAGGTTGTCCGGGCATGAATACTACTATTTTTTTGGATGGTCTGTCAGGCTACTTTTAGATTCCTATTGCCTCAAAAGACTAGGAGAAGACAACCTTCACTTGTCATTATGGAACATTCGCATACTGGAGTGTTAATAAGATATGAGGAAACAAATCTAGTGCTCAACTGGAAGAAATGTCATTTTATGGTTTAGGAAGGAATCATGTTAGGTCACAAGATATTGAAAAAGGGAATTGAGGTGGACTAAGCTAAGATAGATACTATTGAGAAACTACCACCTCCCACATATGTCAAGGCAATTAGAAGCTTTTAGGACATACGGGCTTCTATAGGAGATTCATAAAAGATTCTCCAAGATTGCTTGTCCTTTGACAAAGCTTCTTGAAAAGGATGTGGAATTCATGTTTAATGAGGATTATCTTAAGTCCTTTAACACTCTCAAGGAGAAACTGATTCAAGCTCCAATCACGGTGGCCCTTAACTAGAATTCGCCATTCAAGTTAATGTGTGATGTGAGTGACTTCTCAGTTGGGGCAGTTTTGGGTCAAAGAAGGGAGAAGAACTTTCAATCGGTATACTATGCTAGTAAAACTTTGAATGATGCCCAAGCAAACTACACCACCATAGAGAAGGAGTTGTTGGCTATTGTGTTCACTTTTGACAAGTTTTGATCATACCCAATCTTATCAAAAGTAATAGTGTATATGGATCATTCAGCTTTGAAGTACTTATTTTCTAAAACTAATGGAAAGCCAAGTTGATTTGATGGGCTCTACTACTGCCGGAGTTTAACTTGGAGGTTCCATATAAAAAGAGAGCTAAAAACCTTATAGTAGATCATCTTTCTTGCCTAGAGAACCCAATTTGGAGAAACTTGCAGAGGGAGAAATTTCAAATACCTTACCTTATGAGCAGTTGTATGCCATAGTAGGTATGGTAAGTGATTCTAACTTTGAACTACCTTGATTTGTTGATTTTATGAATATTTGGCTCCTAAGGAACTCCCAAAAGAGTTTTCTTATCAAGAAAAGAAGAAATTCTTTTCTAATTTGAAATACTACTTTTGGGAGGTTCCCTATTTGTTTAAGTTGTGTAAGGACCATATGATCTAAGGTTGTATGGCATGGCCTAAAATAGTGATTATTCTTCATCACTGCCATACCAGACCAGCAGGGAGTCATATGGGAGCCAATAAAACTACTCAAAAAGTTTTAGAATCAGGTTTTTATTGGCCCACTTTGTTTAAAGATAGTTATGAGTTTGTGCAACATTGTGATAGTTGCCAAAGAATTGGAAATATCTCATCTCGTGATAAGATGCCCCAAAATGGAATTTTAGTTTGTGAGGTTTTTGATGTTTGGGGCATCAACTTCATAGGACTATTTCTTAATTCTTTTGGTAACAAGTATGTGCTTGTAGCTATTGACTATGTTTCAAAATGGCTTGAGGCATAAGCCTTAGCTAAAAATGATGCTAGGGTAGTAGCAAAATTTTTAAAGAAGTTATTTACTCGATTTGGTACACCTAAGGCTATTATTAGTGACAGGGGTACCCACTTCTGTAACACTTAGCTTGAGAAAGTTTTTAAGAGGCTAGGCATTACACACAAGTTGGCTACTCCCTACCACCCTTAAACTAGTGGTCAAGTCGAGAACACAAATACGGAGCTTAACAGAATTCTTGAGAAGATCGTAGAGCTATGAAGAAAGGATTGGTCTAAAAAATTAGATAATGCCCTATGGGCTTTTAGGATAGCATTCGAAACTCCCTTAGATACTAAGTCGTATAGGCTAATGTATGGCAAGGCTTGCCATTTACCTATTGAGATTGAACACAATGCTTATTGGGCTATAAAACAGGTTAACCTTGATCTAGCTAGTGCAAGTGAGAAAAGAAGATTGTAGGTCAATGAGCTAGATGAATGGAGATTGTAAGCCTATAACAATGCAAGAATTATAAGGAGAGAACCAATAGATGACATGATGCTTGGATTAAGCAAAGGAAAGAGTTTCAAGCAGGAGATCAGGTATTACTTTGCAATTCTAGGCTTCGACTCTTTCTAAGTAAGTTAAAATCTCATTGGCTAGGTCCTTTTGCAATTAAAGATGTCTTTCCTTATAGAACAGTTGTTCATCTAAGGCCAAGCATCATTGATGGTTATAGCACTCTATGATGGAGTTCTGGTAGAGATCTAATTTCTAACCTACCAAACAGCCACCACCTTCACCACCACCTCTAACTCCAGTCGACGTCTCTGATGATGATGATGATGGCGGTGCTAATGATGTTATGGAGGACTAGTTTCCTCTTTCTTTTTCTTTTTCTTATCCTTATTTCCTTTTCTTTCTATTTTATTTTTTGCATTACTATACTCTATTATTTAGGATTGCTTTTATTTTTGTTTTTTATTTTATTTTGCTTTATTTTGGATGATTGTTATTACTCTCTTCGATCTTTTCTCTTTCTTTTTTCTAGCACACTTTTGGATCTGTAGCAATATTTGTAATGGCATGGATTCTTATATTGCATTCCTACAATTTGTATATGATGGCAATGACAGGACAGTTCTCTCTCTCTCTCCTTTATTTCTTTTTCTTTTTATTTGTTCCTAACACATTAGGGACAATGTGTTGCTTAAATGTGGGAGAGGGGTTTTATTGATTGCCTTGTGATTGATTGGTTGTAATGGTCAGGCTAATTGAAATTAGATAGTAGTATGGCATGAAATTTTCCCTCCTTAGTTGATAAAGTAATTATAGTTGAATGGCAATGCCTTGGTTAATGCATGGTAATTGACTAAATTTTCTATTGTGAATCAAATTTGGTACCCATATTGGGATTTTGAATTGAAAAATTTTGCAAATCCTAAAGTTTGAAACTTTAGTTACATTTTTTAGCACTAAAATGTTCCATTACTACTTTAGTTTTGAGCAGTTGAATTATATAATATCCTAGGTTGTATGATTATTTTTCTTTGAAAATAAAGAGAAAATCAAAAGCAAATTGTGAAGGAGCTTTGAAAATTAAAACCTATTCCGCTGTTCTTGACTCCTTTAAAACAATAGAGGATTAAGATTATGAATAGTGCTAGTAGCCATTTGAAAGTGTGATTCTATCTGAGTAACTAGTGGCCAGCACTATAAATGTTTGCATTCATTTAAAAAGGCTAGGATGACGATTCAAACAAGTCAGGCTCCTTGAAAATACAAAAAAAAAAAAAATGAAAACAAATTGAATGAAAAAATAAATTTCAAGAGGCAAAAGTGAAACTTTAAAGGGATAGTCATGCACCTAGGAGAAAAATCATTAGAGAATGCTTTGCATGAACTCTTGTTGTTTTGGAATTTGTTGCTCACATTTGTAACTCTAGATTGCAAGCTTTAGGTTGTAGAGTTTGGAAATTTCACCCAAAACCCTAATATTGGAAATTTCACCCAAAACCCAAATATTTAACCTAAATTTTGGCCAGCCCTTCATTCTAGTAGCCACCATTCTATTATTTCATTATTTTGGCAGAAAAATTCTCTAAAAATATTTCTCTCTACCTAAATTCATAAAAAATCCTTTCAAACTTGCGATTTCATGACCGTTTCGTAAGTTTTTCTTTTCCTTTTAATTTGCTATTTGATTTTTATGAAAATAATTTTGGGAAAATTATTTTGAATTGAATATTTACTGATTTTTATTGCTAAAATTCAGGCCAGGTGATTGCTTGAGAGAAAAATCAATTTTTCTATCAAAAGCACCAACCTCTCTACGCGATTTCTCTAAAGGTGAATCCTGTAACTCAAAATTGAAATTTTTATGCATAAACCATAGCAAGGGGGGCCAATTTCTATATCATTGCATTCTAAACTAATTTTTGATGTGTTTCGATGAAAAATATTGAATTAAATCATATTTTTGCATATTACTGTAATGACAAAAAAGTTTCAGAAAACAAAAGAACTCAAGGTTTTTGTGCTAGAACTTAGAAGTTGGAAAATTCTATGATTATTTATACATGTGGCTGCTGATTTGTTTATGGATGGATTCTAATCTGATATTTTTTTTGTTTGGATGAGAAATAATGATTTAAATCATGTGTTTGCATATTACTGTAATGAAAGGAAAGCACGAAAAGCGAGAAAACTCATAATTTTCACTCTAAACCCTAAACTTGGAATTTTCATGCATAAGAAGCATCCATGGCTGTCAATTTCTGTACATTGATGTTCTAAAATGATATTTTTTGTGATTTAATGAAAAATAATGGTTTAAACCACATGTTTACATATTGCTGTAATGATTGGAAAGTACCGAAAATAAGAAAACTCATGGTTTTTCATCCTAAAACCTAAAGTTGGAAATTTTCATGCATATGGATTTATATATGTGCTAATTCCTAAATGTTTATGTTCTAAAATGATTTTTGTTTTGATTACATGAAAAATCTTGGTTCAAACCATGTTTCTATATATTACTGTAATAGACTAAAAGTGTAAAAAGTAAGAAAATTTAGATTTTCTCTTTAATGGAGTATTCGATTATTGTTGGGATTTTTATCCCAATGTCTATAAATTTTATGTAGTGTATTTTAATGATTATTGATATGTATGAATGAATGATAAATGGTTAAATTGCATGTTGGTTGAAGGAATGACTCTAGACAAGGCTAGAGGCGATTTGGTATACTTAAGGTATCTTAACCTTATGTTGTAATATGTGAATGTGCTTGGATAATATGGAAGTAGGTTGTATGTTGACTTAACAATGAATTAATGATCTTAAATTGATTAAGAGATTCATTGAATGAATTGGTCATAAGAGATAAGCATGACACTTGAAAGGTTATTTGTTAAGTTGACATATATGGAAGTGTTAAGTATACTAAGATGATTGTTAAAGTGAATTGATATTAACATAATGATATTGTGTTGACCTTAGAAAGGTATTGACATGTATTATAATGTGTTTTCATATGGGCCTATAAAGGATAAGTGTACAAGACTTTTAAAGTCAATATGTTATGTGCAAGTGATGAAGTGCACTTATAGGTGCAACTCTAAGTGTATGTGAATGTTATATGTGCATGGGGTAGTTATGGGATAGGATAGCATCATGATTAAATAAATACTAAGTATTCAATTAAATATTATGTTAGAGCTTAAGGAGTTTTAGAGATTCAAAAGGGCTATGTGTACTAGGAGCGAAGGAACAACAAGGTGAGTAAACATTGTGTTCATGCTATAAGTGTGAGTAAATATTAGGTTTAAGTTACAAGTACAAGTTATCATGTTATGTGAACCTTTGATATCTTGAAACCCAAGTTCTTTTCTATTTTTAATTATGACTAAATGATTTCTTTGGAAGCTTAGGTTGCCAAAGGACATTTGGTCCGAATCTATTTTGATTATTTAATGACAATAAAGTACCTTTGTGATTTTTTGCCTTACCTTACTTCCTTTCTGGAACCACACTATTATTTATCTTTCATTCAATAAGCTAAACTGCTATTGCTATTATGATACATGTTATTTCTTTCATAAGTGCTATTGTTATAAGTAATATCTTCCCATGTTCTAGGACCGTCATATCTCTAAAGTTGGGATATGACATTAACATATACCATTACCCTAGCCAAGATTGGGATCTTTAATGAAGGGATTCTAGTGCATGCTGATTTATGATCGATGGTTCATATGATGTTTAAAGTTATCAACTATAAACATTCATTTCTAATTAGATAGTCATGACATGGAATGTTAGCTATCCCTCACGACTTATGGGACTATGTGAAGTGGGGATTTCATATTAGTAGGGAAAAATGTTTTCTCATTCCCATTTGCTAATTAGAAATGAACCTAGAAAGTCACACACCCAATAGTAATCACCTTCCAAGTATAAAAGGTTTATCATAATAATTAATTAAAGTGTTTAATTAATTGATTAGTGATAATATGATTAAACATGTAATTAAATTTACAAGGACCCTAGCATGTCATGATGTTTAATCTATGAAAGTTTCTATTCAATTAAATCTTAGTTTGTATATGATGCAAATGAGAAAAATTAAATTGAAAATTGATTTGGACTAAATCAAATACTTAATTTTAAGCTTCAAAAAAACCCTTAACACATGAGATGTGGCCTAAGCACATATGTGATATGGTTAAGAGGCAATTTAGAGGTTAGAGAAAATTCACTATTTGTGAGCCCATTTGATGACTTCAGGTGTTAGATAATTTTTTACTAAGGTTAAAATTATAATTACATCTTTGGCTGATAGAAATGTCCATTTTACCCCAAAAGGATAAAATGGTCATTTCACCATTTGAAGAAGCAAAGTTCAACTTTGCCCCTTCACCAAATGGAGAGCTAAAAGAATATGTAAGGGCATTTAAGTCTTTGTGAAGACTTAAGGGTTAAGTCTTCTAAAGAATATAAAAGCTTTGAGTTTTTATGTTGCAAATAAGAACGAACATTATTTTCTCATATTTGGAGCTTCTTAGAGAGAGAAGTTGAGAGAGAGAAAAAAAAAAGGAAGAAAATGTTTCTTTAAATTTTCTTTTTATCTTCAATTCTCTTCTTTGTTCATTAGGAAAGAACAATTGCTTGCAAATTGAAAATGTGTTTAGTCTAAAACAAACCAAAGAGAAACCTTAAAATTCCTAAGGATTTTTAAGGGAAATCTTGAATCAAATTGGAAAACCAAGAAAGGATTCAATAACATCAAAGAAATCAAGAGGAAACTTGGAGGTGACCTAGGTGTGGATGATATAGAGGCTTCACACTTGGGAGGCTCTTTGATAAAGAAAGAAGGAACATATAAGAGGTAATATGATTACTCTTCCTTCTTCTTTATATGCATATGTGTTTTACACACAAATTAATTGATTGCTTGAATGAATATTGGACCAAAATTGGGTGAAGTGAAATTTTAAAATGTTGAAATTTCACCTCACCACCTTCGTTCCGCTGCATTTGGCTCTGCCATTCCTTCAACTACAATCATCAAATATAGACTTGCAACATTTCATGTTATCCTTCTAAAGACTTACAAAGAGATGATAGGATCTCTATATGGTGCTTTAAGAATTTTAAAATTATGCTGAGTTAATATGAAGAAATTGACTTATAGTAAACAAAAAATAAGAAAGAAAACATTATATGTCTGATGGCTTAGAAAATCGATATAACATTGATATCATAATAGACTCAATGATACAAGAATTGTTATTAAATAGGATTCAACAGAGAGATTGGAATAAGAAAGATAACGAGGAAATGATAAAAAATCCGTGGAGCTAATAAATGTATATGAGAAACAACAATTAAGATAGGTAGCTTAAGTTTTGTCAATTACTTTATGAACCAAGAGTGTCTGTTTTGAAAATTCGAGGATGAATTTTCTAAAGGGGGGTAGAATGTAATACCTAAGGTTTCCCCAACCTATTAAAGTTAGCAATGAAGGCTCTATAATATCCATATATATTATGCCATTCCAAGTCTTTCTAACACCACAAGAATCATAAAAATATCACAAAAAGTAATTTTAATAGATAATGTGACAACAAGTAAACAATGCAATCAATTTTGATAAGCACCATTGTGATATAGTGAAAGTCAAACTGAGTTTGACTTAATGTGACTATGTTAATAAATTATTTGAAATATGAATCTAAAGTGCTAGTAAATGGGTGTTCACATCTCTTAAGATATTGGGAGATGATGATACTGAAATGGGAAGTTGAATTCAATCAGAGTTACAATGGTATAATAGAGATCAAACCTAGTTTGACCTAATGAGCTTACATGATATACATACTTGAACAATGCCATGGAAGAGCTAGTAAATATGTATTATGATATGTATAAAATTTATCTAGCAATGACTAGAATGTGTAATGGTATTGGAAGGTAGAATTATGTACATTAAAGTGAAAGAAATGAAATGAAAAATGTATTGAGTTACCAAACTTAAAATGTGCATATATATATTTGTTAATGGGTTTATGGACTCAAAAGCCTAAGCCCACTGAATGGCTAGTCCATAAGGCCCAAAGATGGATGAATATATACTTAACTAGAGTTAGAAATAGCTAACCAAGGTTAAGTTAGATGTTGGAAGAGCTGGTCACTAATTTTTACTAAGTCAATTCATTTTCCAACTTGAATTCTTACTTCACTCGTACCCAAATCTACATTCATTTTGCTCTTTCTAAGCCACATAATGATGATCTTCACTATTGTAGACAAAATCCTAGCCCTCCAACTTTATCAAATAATAACCATCCATCAAGGTTAAATCTTAGCCATTGGATTGAGCTTGATGAAATCTCCACCATCCAACCTATTATATATATATACAAAATTTATGTTATGATAATTATTTTTCTATCTCTACACCGAAATTCCACCATGACAAAAGAAGTTTTCTCTTTACATCAATAGTAATAAGAATCTTAGACAAATCAAAGATAACTGAGGTAAGGAATCATGTCCACCTCCTCTTATTTATGTTCTAAGGTTGATTTTAGTGTTTTAGTTGCATAAAATTCTTCTTACACCATAAGGAGAAATTCGGCTATAATAGTGAATGATGAAGGAGGATTTCTAAATTCTATTTAAATACATCTATGATTATTTTAGGTGAAGAACAATGATTTAAAAGTGTTGATATGAACTTTAGAATCTTAATTCAAGATTTGAACATCTTAAAGACATGATATAGTTTGAAAGGAAAACTTAATGTTCTAATGCTATATATTGACAATTGAAGGATTGTATAGGTTTTATGCTATGCTAATTACATAGTTCCATAATCAATTTAAAGATTGTATGAGAAATTAATATTTTTCCTAAATTATAGGGTTTATGGAAAAATTGGAGACTTAGAATATTGAATTTGAATTCATGAAAGTGAAAGGAAAATTAAGCCTAAGAATGGAATCACATGATTTGTATAATGTTAATTTTGAAATTCGATTGATAAAAGTGATTTTCCCTAAAATTAATGAACTATAAGCCATTTGATATGATATTCCTTAATGACATTTGATTATTATGAAACCTACATGTTGAACTCATAATGTGAACCATTATCGTTCAAACCATAACCATTGGAAATATTCCAACACCTTAATGAGCTTAAGTTGCCTATTGAACATTGAGCCATTTGATATGATGCTCCATGATGATAATCGATTATTGTGAACCTATCATGATTGAATTCATAATGTGATCACTGTATTCCTTAACATGAACTTTATATGAATTTTCCTATTAAATGTCCATTGATAAGCAGAAATCCCCTTCTGATGTGGGGTAATACATCATACCATATGTACTTGGTATAAGCCTGTGGGTAGGGGGAGAGTACCTAACCTCTGTTAATGGGAATCCCTGATCAATCTTACATAATGTGATACATGCGAGTGAACAAGGTTTAGGCCACCACTCTTGAATTTATATGTGTGGGAAGCATCCTGCTCCCAAGAGATTGTTATTTTTGCTAAAGATACTATCTCCATCTAAAATGAGAAATTAAGCCATAATGATACTATTGATTAAAATTGTTCCATGACTATAAAAAGCCTTCCCTAAAAATGGTCCCTATATTCACCATATATATATATATATATATATATATATATATATATATATATATATATATATATATATATATATATATATATATATATATATATATATATATATATATATATATATTGTATTATTATGTACTCACTAAGCATTATCTCATTTTTTTAGTGGTTTAAATTTTTTAGGCAAGGTCGATGTGTCAGCAAAGTAAATTCCAAGCTATATTCTTCCACTTGGAAATCACTCTACTAAATTCAAGTATAGAGATTTTTTACTATGAAAACTATTGTTCTAAAGCTCAATGGTTGTGAAAGGTTTAGTACAAAAATATTATCGGGTTTATATGTGTTATAAATTATATTATAATTACTATTACAATAATGTTTGAGATAACATGCATTTCACTAATGACGTGAAATGAAATTCTAGAAATTTTACAAGTGTGTTTGTGAATGGTGTTATAAGTTAATTGGGAAATGATAAGTAAAGAAAGGGAATCAGGTTATGATCTTAGGATAAGGTCCTACTTGATGAGTGATAAAGGATTATAAGTTGAATGGGGTTCTATGAGTTTAGGTGACCTTATGTTTCCCTATGCCCTAGGATTATTGCAGCTTAACAAGTAGGTTGTGACATTAACATAAATGGAAAGTGTAAGCATACTAAGTTGAATGTTAGGTTGAATTGATATTAAGATTATGATATATTCTATTTAACTTTAGAAAAGTCATAATATGGGTTATAATGTGATTTCATATGGGCCTATAAAGGCTAATTATGCCAGACTTTAAAAGTCAATATGTTATGTGCAAGTGTTGAGTGCAATTCAAATTGTAACTCTAAGTGTATGTGAATGTGATATGTATATGGGGTAGTTATGGGATAGGATAGCATGATAATTAAGCAAATGTTAAGTATTGAATTGTAATTTATGATAGAGCTTGAGGATTATTAGAACTTCAAGGGCTACAAGTACTAGGAGCAAAGGAGCTACAAGGTGAGTAAACATTATATTCATGTTAGAAGTACAAGTGAATGTGTTATGGGAACCTTTGAGATTCTTGAAATCCAAGTCCTTTTCTTTTTTCAATTATAATTACATGATTTCTTTGTTAAGCTTGGGTTGCCAAAAGTCAATTGGTCCAAAGCCATTTTTGTTTTTTAAATAATATGGAAGATCCTTTGTAATTGTTGCCTTACTTTACTTTCTTTGTATAATGTAACAACCCATACCCACCCTAAGAGTTTTGTGATCTAATTTCTTGAATTTAGAACTATTATGGCTAAGTGTGTGCTTTTGTGAAAAATTCATGTGTTATGTGATTGATAAGTATATGGCAAGTTAGAGTAGCTTTAATATGCCTAATATGAATTATTATGATGAATCAAGTGATGTATATGAAATGCATAAGCATAAAAATATTTATTTCACATAAATTGAATTTTCATGCACAAAGCGATTTTTAAGCATAAAATAATTTTTATGTGCATTTTTAAAATATTTTTAAAAATATATTTTGGGGGCAATTTCAATAAAAATAATAAGAAAAATATTTTATTTTTAGTTACTCATAACTAGCCTAAAAAATAAATAAAAAGGCCAAATTTCCAAAAGCCCACTAAACTAGAACACTCCTCACATAGTTCATTAAGGGTAATCTTGGATTTTGAACTGAATATTTACTGATCTTCATTGATTAAATTTGGCCTATGTGAATTCTTGAGAGAGAAATTAATTTTTCTAACGAAAACACAAACCTCTCTACGCGAATCCTGCAAAGGTGAACCCTAAAATCCAAAGTTTGGTATTTTCATGCATAACAAGGGGAGGGGCTGCCAATTCTTGCATCATTGTGTTCTAAAATGATTTTTGTTGTGTTTAGATGAAAAATATTGAATTAAATCATATTTTTGTATATTATGGAAAACATCAAAAAGCAAGAAAATTCATGATTTTCGTTCTAAACCCTAAACTTAGAATTGTCTTGCATAAGGATTGTCTATTGCTGCTGATTTATGTATAATTGAATTCTAAAATGATTTTTGTTATGTTTGGATGAAAAATAATGGTTTAAATCATGTGTTTACATCTTACTGTAATGACCGAAAAGTACCAGAAACAAGAAAGATTCATAGTTTTCAACCTAAAACCTCAAGTTAGAAAATTTGCATGTATATATATATATATATAGCTGCCAATTAGTACATTAAATTATTTTAAAATGATTTTTATTATTACATAAAAAAATCTTGGTTTAAACCATGCTTTTGCATATTATTGTAATGAACGGAAAGTGCAAAAGATGAGAAAAATCATGTTTGTTCTTGATTGTATAATTTGGCCTACATTGGAATTCAATCCCAATGTCTATAATTTTTATGTGATATATTTTAATGATTATTGGCATGTATACATGAATGATAAATTATTAAATTATGTGTTGAATGAAGGAATGGCTCTAGACAAGTCCAAAGACGATTAGGTATACTTAGAGTATCTTAACCCTATATTGTGATTAATATGTGAATGTGAATAAGTAATATGGGAAATAGGTTTTATGATGAAGTAATAATGAATTAATTATTTTGATTTGACTATGATATTGATTGTGTGAATTGATCATAAGAGATAAGCATGACATTTGAAAGGTTACTTATCAAGTTGACATAAATGGAAGGTGTAAGCATAATAAGTTGAATGTTAGATTGAGTTGACATTAAGATTATGATATACTTTGTTTGACTTTAGAAAATTCATAATATGGATTATAATGTGTTTTCATGTGGGCTTATAAAGGCTAAGTATGCAAGACTTTAAAAGTCAACATGTTATGTGCAAGTGATGAGTGCACTTTTTTATGCAACTCTAAGTGTATGTGAATGTTATATATGCATGGGGTAGTTATGGGATAGGATAGCATAATGATTAAGCAAATACTAAGTATAAATTAAATGTTATGTTAGAATTTAAGGAGTATTAGAGGTTCAAGGGCTACAAGTACTAGGAGCAAAGGAACCATAAGGTGAGTAAACATTATGTTCATGTTACAAGTACAAGCTATCATGTTATGTGAACCTTTGAGATTCTTGAAACTCAAGTTCCTTTCCATTTTCATATATGATTTTATGATTTTCTTGTTAAGCTTGGGTTGCCAAACGACAATTGGCCCAAAACCATTTTGACTATTCAATAATAACAAAGAATCTTTGTAATTGTTGCCTTATTTTGGAAGTTTTATTTTGGAACTATATGTTTGATGATTTATTTTAGAGTCTTAAAAATGTCCTTTTCATATGGATTATATTTAAAGTATTTTAATACTATTCTTTCGCTAGTTAGGGTTTTTGTATGAGGTTTTGGTATGATCCTAGGCTATGTTTGTATATCTATGAGTGGGTTCTACGAGCCTGGGTAATCTTATGTCTCCCCACATTCTAGGACCATCATATCTCTAAAAATGGGATGTGAGAAAGTTGGTATTAAAGCTATAGTTTTTAAAGTCTAGTTTAGACTTGTCTATTTATTGGGTTAATTAAGTATAATCCTAAAGTGTCATATCCAACTTTAGAGATATAATGGTCCTAGAACATGGGAGACATAAGTTCACCCACACCCATAGAACCCACTTACACATATATAAGTCATGCCTAGGATCATACCAAATCTTATACAATAACTCATTTAAAACATTATATGAATACCTTTAGTTGTGGAAGATAGTAATTAGACACTTCACATATAATCCATAAGGAAATAATATTCATAATCCACTTGAAAACCTTAATAAATAATATCTCAAAATAAACCTCAAAAATAAATATTCCTAGAGCATCTAATAACAACCCTTCATAGCATAGTATTATTAAAGACTTGGACAAGGAGTTCCCCCAAGCGAAGTAGAATGCTTGAGCTATCACCTTACCTCCTCATATTACTCGCTTGGAATCACAAAAGGAAAGAAAACGGGGTAAGATAGATGATCTCAATGAGTAAATGATATAGCACATACATTAACATATATTCCTTTGAAAAGAAAACTCATAGCTTATACACATAGTTCATGATTTACAATTCATGAATAAGGTTGCAATTTAGCAAGGTTTTCAATTTAATAAGTTTGCAAAAATCACACTTATAACATATAGAGAGTGAAGGTTGTTGCTCTATCATTCAAACACATAGAGGAGAGGTGGCCTTAAACCAAATTCTAACTCCTATCACATAGAAGGCATAAAGCTGATCAAGCCTTACAGCTAGAACTGCCCCTTTCTAGCTGAGGTGGATACACTACCCTTATCCATATTGGTTTACAGTAAAAAATGGTTTTGGACCAAATGTCCTTTCGCAACGTAAGCTTTATAAAGAAATCATTTAATCATATTTTAGGATAGGAAGAACTTAGGCTTCAAAGATCTTAAAGGCTCAGATAACATGATATCCCATATTGGTAATGTAACATAATGTTTACTTATGCTTGTAGCATAAATATAGTGTTTACTCACCTTGTGGTTCTTTTGCTCCTAGTACATGTAGCCCTTTTAAACCTCTAAAGCTCCTCAAGCTCTATCATAATTTTTAATTCAATACTTAGTAATTATTTAATCATGATGCTAACCTATCCCATAGCTACCCCATGCACATATAATATTCACACACACTTATAGTTGCACATAGAAGTGCGCTCATCACTTGCACATAACATATTGACTTTAAAAGTCTTGTACACTTAGCCTTTGTAGGCCTATATGAAAACACATTAAAATCATGTCAAAACCTTTTTAAAGTCAACACAATATCATTACCATAATATCAATTTACTTTAATAATCATCTTGGTACACTTAACACTTCCATATATGTCAATTTAACAAATAATCTTTCAAACATCATGCTTATCTCTTATGACCAATTCTTTCAATCATTCTCTTCATAAATTAAAGATCATTAATTCATTTTTAGCTCATCATACAACCTACTTCCACATTATCCAATCACATTCACATATTAATCACAACAAAAGATTAAGATACCTCAAGTATACCAAATTGCCTCTAGGCTTGTCTAAGGTTATTCCTTCAACCAACATGCAATTTAACTATTTATCATTCATTCATACATATCAATAATCATTAAAATAAATCACAAAAAATTTTGGACATTGGGATAAGAATCCCAATGTAGGCTGAATGCTCTATTAGAGGAAAAAACTAAATTTTCTTACTTTTCTTACTTTTCGTCTATTACAGTAATATGTAGAAACATGGCTTGAACTAAGATTTTTCATGTAATCAAAACAAAAATCATTTCAGAACACAATGATATAAGAATCAACATATGTATAGATCCATATGCATGAAAATTTTCCAACTTTAGGTGTTAGGGTGAAAATCATAAACCTTTCTTGTTTTCGGTACTTTCCAATCATTACAATAACTTGTAAACACGTGTTTTAAACCATTAATTTTCATTCAATCACAAAAAATATCATTTTAGAACATCAATACACACAATTCAATAGCTATGGATGTCTTCTATACATGAAAATTCCAAATTTAGGGTTTAGGAAGAAAATCATGAGTTTTCAAGTTTTTCGTGCTTTCCATTCATTACAGCGATATGCAAACATGTGATTTAAATCATTATTTTTCATCAAAAAATAACAAATATTATATTAGAATTCTTCCATACATAAATTGGCAGCCATATGCACATGAAATCATGGAATTTTCTAACTTTTAAGTTCTAGCATAAAACCTTGAATTTCTTTGTTTTCTGAAACTTTTTGGTCATTACAGTAATATGTAGAAATATGATTTAATTCAATATTTTTCATCTAAACACATCAAAAATCAATTTAGAACAGCAATGTGTAAAAATTTCCCCCACTTGGTAATGTTTATGCATGAAAATTTTAATTTTGAGTCATAAGAATCACTTTTGGAGAAATCGTGTAGAGAGGTTAGTGCTTTCGATAGAAAAATTGATTTTTCTCTCAAGAAATTACCTAACCAAATTTTATTAGTAAAAATCAGTAAGTATTCAGTTCAAAATAATTTTTCCAAGACTAGTTTCATAAGAACCAAATAGCAAATTGAAAGGAAAAGAAAAACTTACAAAACTATTGCAAAATCACAAGTTTGAAAGGATTTTATGAATTTCGGTAGAGAGAAATATTTTGAGAGAATTTTTCTACCAAAATACAAAAAAATTGGGGTGATGGCTGCTAGAATGAGAGTGTTGACTGAAATTTGCTATTTAAATATAGGGTTTTGGGTAATTTCCAAGAATATGCTTAATGAGCTAGGTTAGGAGTATTTTAGTGTAGTGAGCTTTTAGGCATTTGGGCTTTTTATTTAAATTAGAGTCTGATTATGGATAATTAGAATAAAAATATTTTTCTTATTATTTTCATTAAAATTTGCCCCAAAACATTTATTCAAAAAAATAATTTAAAAATACTTATAAAATTATTTTATGCTTAAAAATCGCCTTTTTAATTGAAAATTCATTTTACAAAAAATAAAGTATTTCATGCTAATGAATTTTATTCAAATCGCCTTGTGATATGATATGATAAGTACTTATGCTAAATGTATGGTAAATGCGATAGTATGGTAATGGGGTTAGATGTGTTAGAAGGGAGTTAGTACTAAATTCCCTTATCATGATCGTATGATGCCTCCCAAGAAGAAAGTCTGCATAGGTGCTCAACCTATTAGGGCTAGTGAGGATGCAATATCAGACACTACTTCAAATGCTGCCTCTGCACTTGCACAGTCAAGAGAAAGATCTAATTCTGGGCCATTAACTATGGGCTCTGATGAGCAAGGATCTTCGCAATAGATGCAATCTATGACAAGGAAATAAGAGACTTGCGCACGAAATTAGATGAGTTGTGAGCTCAAATATGTGGCACCTATATGAAGGGAAAGGAGACAACTACCCAATGAAGGGATGACTGTCTCAAAGTTTAAGAAGCTATAGCCACCTACCTTCTATGGTGAAGAGGATGATGACCCTCATGAGTTCTTGGATGAGATGGACAAGCTAGTTCGTCGATTGTCATGTTTGGATGCTCAAGTAATTGAGTTGGTATGACTCTAACTTAAGAAGGAGGAACAGTATTGGTATGAGAGAAATATTGAGAAGCGACTATATGGAGCTAACCCACCTACTTGGGTAGAATTTAAGCAAGAGTTGATGGATCAATTCTTTCTTGAAGGCGAGAGGCAAGATAGGGTGCTACAATTCAAGCAGCTGAAGTAGAAACCTAGAATATTGGTATCAGATTATGCTAAAGAGTTTAATCAACTTAGCAGGTTTGCTGTCAACATCATTCCTACCGAAGCTAATTGCATCAACTGCTTTCAAAGAGGGTTGATCACACCTCTGTTCAACTATTTGGTAGCAACTGAATTCTCAACCTTGGCTAAGCTGATAGATAAGGCCAAGATAATGGAAAAGAGATATAAGGCTGAGAAGGCCAAACACACAAAACATGAACAAGAGAGTAAGCATAAGAACAAGGATCATAAAGGCCAGTATAGAGAAGGAAGGGGAGGACAAGGAAAGGAATCTTTACTAATAACTTGTGACGATTATGGTAGGATAATCGAAAAGAGATATAAGGCCGAGAGGGCCAAATGCATAAAACATGAACAAGAGGGTAAGTGTAAGAACAATGGTCATAAAGGCCAGCACAGAGAAGGAAGGGGAGGACTAGGAAAGGAATCTTTGCCAATGACTTATGATGATCGTGGTAGGAAGCATTCTAGGGTTTCCTAGAAGGTCTCTAGTGCATGTTTGAGGTGTGGACATATGATCACTTCATCAAGGACTGCCCTCGAACAAGGAACTCAGGAAATGTGGCCTCAACACCTCCACCACCTGGACCATCTCAACGTTAAAGGCAAGAAGCCAAAAATAAGAGACACAACTGAGACTCTCGCTAGTAGTTAGTAACTATTAACCTAAAGTCACAGGACTTATATGATATGAATGATATTTTATGACTACTTAACTATTTGTCTTGGGTTAATCTACTATTGCCTAGGAGATGATTGACTTTTAAAAGGATAGGATAGCTCATTATGCTATAGGTTAAGTTTTATGTGATTAGGATACATCATACATACCATGATATATGATACATGCTAGGTGATGTGTGTCTTATGAGCTGATACTATATGATGGATGCTCATGTTAAATGCATACTAAGTATGATATTTTGATAGTGGGGTTAAATGGATTAGAAAGATAAGTTGTCTAAGTTTTTATAAAACTAAGATTAATGATTGATAGGTATAATGTTATGAGGTATGAAATGCTTACATGTTACAATGGTTTGATATATGAATTATATGGAGTTATTAAATGATAATTGTGATTGATGACATAAGAAGAGAAATGATATTTAGTAATGATCAGTGGAAGAATGAAACAAATCAATTACACTATTGTGAACCTTCAAATTTGCACCCTTAGGATCTGACTGCAGCTTGACACTTGCTGAGATTCATGCGCTATGCATATGGCGGTCCCGCTAGCTGGTTAGCAGGCAGGGGTCAAGGGGGTAGTGCCCCGTTGAAAAAAAAATTCTGGAAACTTACACCTTCAGACAATTAGCACTTGATTATGAACCCATAGAATCAAACTAGGCTCAAATCAGATCAAAAACGGATGAGAACGAGTTGAAAAATAAACTGCGGTAGCCAGCGGGCCCACTGTGGTAACTTGAAGTAACCATAGCCGCCTCTACGATTATCGCAGAGGTCCCTGCGGTAGCTAATTGGCTACCGCAGCTGGCCTTGAGGTAACTGCAAAGGTCTCTGCAGTTATCGCAGACTAGAAGGAGTTACCGCAGTGCATTTTTCCTGCTTCCCACACCAAAAATTCACCTTTTTAAGCCCCCAAACTCCCCCTATAAATACCTTACACCTCTTAACAACTTGGATACACAATTACATGCTTCTATACTCTCTCTAAAGCTTTCTCAACCTTATTTCTAAACTTTTCAATTATCAAAACCTTCTTCCTAAACCTCTAAATCTTTGAACTCTCATTCAAAAAACTTCCTCCATCACATAAAATCCCATTCATAAGTTTCCTAATCATCTCAAAACCCCATTCATAAGCCTTTTAATCACCTCAAGTTCTATTCTTAAGCTTCCTAATCAAGAAAAGGTTTGATTCAAGCCATTCCTTTCAAGGGGAATTCATGGTTCTCAAGCAAAGTTGTTATCCAAGTCCCTCCAAGAAGAGTTCACACTACTCAAAAGTCCTTCCCAAAAGGAGTACTCGTGATATCCCTAAGCGAAGGTGGAACTTAAATCCGGTGCCGCTCACTCCCTACGTTCCTCGCCGACATAAGCCAAAGGTAAAAGTTCTTTCCTTTTCCTTTTCAATTTCAATTTCAAGATCTAAATCTGAAAAGATCTAATTTTTGCTAATTAAAATCTGACCTAATTAACAAATCTCTAAAGCCCTTTAAATCAATCAAAACATGATAATAAAGGCAATGACTTAAAAAATGCCTCCTTCACAAGAAGAAAGAACTGCGTGGGTTTGATTCCCATCCAAAAGGATACGTTGACTTGCCATCTCTAAGGCATTCAACTCCGTTAAAATTAATAACTTTTTCTCTCTATCACCTTCTTCACATAGCTTAGGATTGAAATTACTTTTCTTAAATAAAAATCAAAACTTTAATTCTTTTTATTATAATTGTTTTAATACTCTCTTTCTTATTTTAGTTGTTTAGGTTATATTTGGTGAATATGTGCTTTCCCCAGAATCCATAAGGGTTAGAGGAAAGATCCCCTGATTTTGATATTTTGACTTATAATAGTTTTAAGTAGTTTCTCCCTTATCCTTTTGCAATTTGTAATTGTTGTTGTTCCATATTGCCATACATTTCATGAGTAATATTTGTTTCATGCATCATATTATATCTATTCCTGCATACATAAAAAAACTTCTTTTTATAAAAGCCATTTTGTATTTAAGCTAAGCTAATTTTTTGTATTGTTTTAACCAAAACCTAGTCCCCAAGCCCTCTTTGGTCATTCATGGACTAGTGCTTTTCCTTGGGATAAATGGTATAATTTTATAGTCAATTAAATTGGATTTTTCCTTTAATTTTCTCAACTAAAATAAATAAAATTGAAGTGGCGACTCCTTTTGCAAATTACAACTTACAAAATTCAATTTTCTGAACTCATAGCGAGAAATTTTTATGTGCAATTTTAAAATATTTTTAAAAATATATTTTGGGGAGAATTTTAATAAAAATAATAAGAAAAATATTTATTTTTAATTACCCATTATCGGCCCATAAAATGAATAAAAAGACTAAATTTCCAAAAGCCCACAACCCTAAAACACTCCTCACATAGTTCATTAAGGGTAATCTTGGAAATTGCCCAAAACCCTAAATATAAAAAGAAAAATTTGGCCAGCCCCTTATAGAAGCCACCATTCTATTATTCCATCATATTTTCTGCAGAAAATTCTACCAAAAATAATCTCTCAACCGAAATTCACAAAATACCTTTAAACTTTGCGATTTTGCGATTGTTTCGTAAGTTTTTCCTTTCCTTTCAATTTGATATTTGCTTTTTATGAAACTAATCATGAGAAAATTATTTCAAACTAAGTATTTACTAATTTTCATTTATTAAATTCATCCTAGGTTAATTCTTGAGAGAGAAATCAATTTTTCTACTGAAAACACAAACCTCTTTACATGAATCCTCCAAAGGTGAAACCTAAAACACAAAGTTTGGAATTTTCATGCATAACAAGGGGAGGGGCTACCGATTCTTGCATCATTGTATTCTAAATTGATTTTTGTTTTGTTTAGATGAAAAATATCAAATTAAATCATATTTCTATAGTTTACTATAATGATCAAGAAACATCAAATAGCAAGAAAACTCATAATTTTTGCTCTAGCTAAGGTGGATACACTACCCTTATCCATCAGGTAAAGACTGTGTGTATAGGTTTTGATGATTACCTGTATCGATATAAGAACTTTTGCAAAAAGGGTTAAAGGTACCATAGAGCAAAATGGTAATCACATATGCCAATAACATTTACAGCAACAAAACATGTATTACAATAGCAATAATAGTTTAACTTTTGATCAAAAGATATAAGAATTGTGTAGTTCTAAAAATAATATAAGTTAGGGTAATAATCACAAGGAATTATCATTGGAGAAACAAAAATGATTTTTGGACCAATTGTCTTTTGGCAACCCAAGCTTTACAAGAAATTATTTGATCATATCTTAGGATAGGAAGAACTTGGGTTTTAAGATCTCAAAGGCTCACATAACATGATATCACATATTTATAACTTAATGTTTACTTACACTTGTAGCATGAATATCGTATTTACTCACCTTATGGTTCATTTGCTCCTAATTCACGTAGCCCTTAGACTTCTAAGACTCCTCAAGCTCTATCATAATATTTAATTCAATAATTTGTATTTATTGAATAATGATTCTACCCTATCCCATAACTACCCCATGCATATATAACATTCACATACACTTAGAGTTGCACATATAAGTGCACTCATCACTTGCACATAACATGTTGACTTAAAAGTCTTGCACACTTAACCTTTTTAGGCCCATATGAAAAACACATTATAATTCATGTCCATACCTTTTTAAGGTCAACACAATATCATTATCTTAATATCAATTCACTTTAACAATCATCTTAGTGCACTTAACACTTTCATACATGTCAACTTAACAAATGACCTTTCAAATGTCATGCTTAACTCTTATGACTCATTCATTCAATCAATCTCTTCATCAATTCAAAATCCTCAATTCATTATCAAGTCATCATAAAATCTATTTCTCTTTATGAAGCAAGGATTCCCCAATTTCTCTCCCTATAGGGACGAGGGTGGGCGAAATTCTTTCCCTATTAGTGGGGATGGGGTGGGGATAAGGAGTGTATTCCCCACCCCGTGGGAATCCCCATCCTCGTCCTTGTGGGGACCTGATAATATAATTACATAATTACTCCTAATATAATTAGTAATAACTTACATAATTACCCCATAATATAATTAGTAATTATTGGAAGAATTTATTTACGTATTCTCATATTTATGTACGCTGAATTTTTAATATTTTACTAAAAAATTGCAGAATATTTTTAATGTATTAAGAATATTTACATTTTAATTTTGTTTGGCTAATGATTTGAGGGTTTAAATCTATTAATATTTTTTAAATATTTTTATTTTTATTTTTTTTGTTATTATTTATGAATTATATAAATTTAGTAAGACAAAATTCAAATGGGTACAGGGATCCCCGCAAGGATGGAGATCCCCATAGGGATGAGGATTAAATTATCCTCATATATGAGATGGGGATGGGGATAGGGATTCCCTGCTAAGGTGGGGATGGGGATGGGGGATGGTTCCCCCACCCTCGCCCTGCCATTTTTCCATCCCTAGGTATACCTTAAGAATACCAAAGTGCTTCTAGGCTAGTCTATTGTCATTCCTTCAACCAACATGCAATTTAACTATTTATCATACATACATACATGTCAATAATTATTAAAACACATCACATAAAAATTATAGACATTGGGATAAAAATCTCATGGTAGGCCAAATACCCTATTAAGAGAAAAACTGAATTTTTCTTACTTCTCGTCTATTACAGTAATATATAGAAACATGGTTTGAACCAAGACTTATCATGTAATAAAAAAATCAATTTAGAACACAATGATATAGGAATTGGCTCATGTATAAATCCATATGCATGAAAATTTCCAACTTTAGGTTCTAGGATGAAAAATCATGAGTTTTCTTATTTCTTGTACTTTCTAGTTATTACAGCAATATGTAAAAATGTGATTTAAAACACTATTTTACATTCAATCACAAAAATTTTCAATTTAAAACATCCATATGTACAAATTGGCAACCATTGGTATGTCTTATGTATGAAAATTCTAAATTTAGGGTTTGGAGTGAAAATCATGAGTTTTCTAGCTTTTTAGTGTTTCTTGATCATTACAGTAATATATAAACACATGATTTAAATCATTATTTTTCATTCAAACAAAACAAATATCAGTCTAGAGCATCAATCATCACAATTTGGTAGCCATAGAATTATCAAACCATAGAATTTTTCAACTTTCAAGCTCTAGAATGAAAACCTTGAATTTCCTTATTTTCTGAAACTTTTCGGTCATTACAGTAATATGCAAAAATATGATTTGATCCAATATTTTCCATCAAAATACATCAAAAATTAGTTTAAAATTCAATGATGTAGAAATTGGCCCCGATGATGTTTATGTTTAAAAATTTCAATTTTGAGTTACAGGATTCACCTTTGAAGAAATCGCGTAGAAACATTTGTGTTTTCAGTAAAGAATTAGATTTCTCTTTCAAAAACTCACCCAAACTGAATTAAATATGTAAAAATCAGTAAATATCTAGTTCAAATTAATTTTCTCATAATTTATTTCATAGAAATCAATTAAGAAATTGAAAGAGAAGAAAAACTTATGATTATGGTCAAGAAATCATAAAATTGAAGGTGTTTTGAGAATTTCGGTAAAGAGAACTATTTTCAGAGATTTTTTTTGAAAATACTAGAATAACAGAGTTTAGTTGCTGGAACACTAGGAATGGCTGAAAATTTGGTATTTAAATGTAGGATTTTGGACAATTTCCAAGATTACCCTTAATGAGCTAAGTTAGGAGGGTTTTTGGGTAGTGGGCTTTTAGGTATTTGGGTTTTTTATTTAATTTAGGGCTAATTATAAGTAATTAAAAAAATATTTTTCTTATTATTTTCTATAATATTTCCCCCAAAACATTTATTTAAAAGTTATTTTAAAATACTCATAAAATTATTTTATGCTTAAAAATTGCCTTTATGCATGAAAATTTATTTTATTTAAATAAATTATTTTATGCTTATACACTTCATGTAAATCATTTATTTCACAATAATAACTTGTATTATGCATATTAAAATTAATTTAACATGCCACATACCCATCGATCACATAGCACATAAATTTCCATAAAGCACACACTTAGCCCTAATTAGTTCTAAGTCAAGTAAATTGTTACAAAAATTTCTAGAGTAGGTATGGGTTGTTACTGTAATGATGGAAGTAAAGTATATATTTATAGATTGTGAGGTAGACATTGATGAATGAAAACTTCCACTAGAGTTATTAAAACTTGAAGTATTTGTGAACCCTCAGATTTGCACCTCCAGATAACCAGCACTCAATTATGAACCCATAAAATCAAATTGGGCTTAAATCATAGCTAAAACGGATGGGGATAGAGTCAAAAAGGATGAGCAGTCTCCAAGGGACTACATAAGATAATGGTGGCTGCACAGAGCCTATACGGAACCGCATAGACCCTTTACGGAACCGCACAGCTTCTGTACAGAATCGCACAGCGTTTGTGCAGTTTCCATTTGTTCCATTCATTCCCAAGCCCTAGTGTGAGGTTTTTGAAGCCTCCTATGCAGTTTCCTACATTAGAAAGCGAATCCCACATCAAAACTTCATTGTTTTACCTCCTAACTCTCTCCTAATAAAGGCAACATCCCCTTACCTCATTTCCACGCTCAGAATTGCTTAACAAAATTAATTGATTTCAAAGAAATGATCTCCCAACCTCTTGGTTTGCTTGATTAGCCTTTGCATCAAGCGAACCATCTCCACAAGTTTGGTCCAAAAGGAATAAACTTTTTAGTTTAAATTTTTATTTGGTGCTTATTTCGAGGTAGCTCTCTTCAAATCAGTCCGAGGAGGTCCTAAATACATCGTCTGAGTCGCCATTTGAAGGTTGTTGTTCCCAATAGCAATAGCAGTTTATTTGTTTGAACAAAAGATACAAGAATAGTGTAGTTCTAGAAAGAATATAAGTTAGGGCAATAATCACAAAGGAATTATCATTGGATAAACAAAAATGGTTTGGACCAATTGTCCTTTGGCAACCCAAGCTTAACAAGGAAATCATAGAAATTCATTTTAGAATGGGATGGACTTGGGTTTCAAGAATGTCAAAGGCTCACATAACATGATATCATATATTTGTAACAAAACATATTGTTACTCACGCTTGTAGCATGAATACAGTGTTTACTCACACTAGAAGCAGGAATATAGAGTTTACTCACCTTGGGGTTCCTTTGCTCCTAGTATATGTAGTCCCTTTGCACTTTTAAGGCTCCTCAAACTCTAACACAATATTTGATTTAATACTTAATATTTATTTACTCATGATGCTCCTATCCCATAACTACCCATGCACATATAGCATACACATACACGTAGAGTCCACACATAGGTGTACTCGTCACTTGCACATAACATGTTGACCTTGAAAGTCTTGCATACTTAAGCCTTATAGGCTCTCTTGATATCACATTACAATCACATTAATACCTTTTTAAGGTCATTACCATATTATTATCTCAATATCAATTCACTTTAATAATTATCTTAATTCACTTTACATTTCCATACATGTCATCTTAACAGTTTACATTTCAAGCGTCATGTTTAACTCTTATGATCCCTTTCACTTCATCAACTCATAACCATATGTTCATCATCAAGTCATCATAACATCTAGTTCCAAATTTCCCAATCACATTTGCATTCTAATCACAATAAAAGGTTAAGATACCTTAAGTATACCTTAAGTATACCAAAATGCATTTAAGCTTATCTAGGATCATACCTTCAACTAACATGCAATTTTATCATTTATTATACATACATACATGTCAAAAATTATCAAAACACATCACATAAAATTTATAAACATTGGGACAAAAAGATTCATGTAGGCCGAATGCATCACCAAGGTAAAAAAAAAAAACTAAATTCTTCTTCTTTTCGCACTTTCTGTCTATTTCAGAAATATGTAGAAACATGGCTTGAACCAAGATTTTTCATGTAAACACAACAAAAATCATTTTGGAATTTCAATTCATAAGAATCGACCACACATAGGGTTGTTTATACATAAAAATTCAACTTTTGAATTATAGACCACAAAACCATGAGTTTTCTTATTTTTGGTATATTCCGGTCATTTCAGAAATATGTAAACAGGTTATTTAAACTATTATTTTTCATTCAATCATAGCAAATATCAGTTTAGAACACATCCATACATGATTCGATAGCCATAGATAGGATTTATACAAAAAAATTTCCAAGTTTAAAGGCTTAGGTGAAAAATCATGAGTTTTCACGCTTTCCGCGCTTTTCGTTCTTTTCAGCGATAAATAGACACATGATTTAAATCATTATTTTTCATCTAAACAAAAAGAAATACCAGTTTACAATCCAATCATATACAAATTGGCAGCCACATGTTGAAATAATAATAGAATTTTCCAACTTCTAAGTTCTAGCATAAAAACCTTGAATTCCTTTATTTTTTGAAACTTTTCGATCATCATAGAAATATGCAAAAATATTATTTGATCCAATATTTTTCATCCAAATAAATCAAAAATCAGTTTATAAAATAATAATGCACAAATCACCCCCCTCTAGTGATATTTATGTATAAAAATTGTGATTTTAAGTTATAGAATTCACCTTTGGAGAAATCTCGCGGAAAGAATTGTGTTTTCGGTAGAAAATAGATTTTTTCTCCCAAAAATTCACTCAAACAGAATTAAATCTGTAAAAATCAGTAATCAAATAGTTCAAAATAATTTTTCCATAATTTATTTTATAGATATCAGTTTAGAAATCGAAAGAGAAGAAAAACTTATGATTACGGTCAAGAAATCGCGAAACTGAAAGGAGCTTTCTTAATTTCAGTAGAGAGAATTATTTTGGGAGAATTTTTCTATGAAAATACTGGAATATCATAGTGTGGCTGCTGTCTAAACTGATGGGAGCTGAAATTTTGCTTATATATTAGGGTTTTCAGGTGCAATTTCCAAGTTTGCCCTTAATGAGCTAGGTTAGGAGTGTTTTTGTGTAGTGGGCTTTTGGGTATTTGGGATTTTTAATTAATTTAGGGCTGATTATAGGTAATTAAAAAAACAATATTTTTCTTATTATTTTCATTAAAATTTTCCCAAAAACATTTATTTAAAAATATTTTAAAAATACTCATAAAATTATTTTATGCTTAAAAATCGCCTTTTTACATGAAAATTTATTTTACGAAAAATAAATTATTTCATGCTAATGCATTTTATTCAAATCATTTATTTCACAATAATAATTCATATTAGGCATATTAAAATTAATTTAACATGTCCCAAACTCATAAATCACTTCACACATGAATTTTCATATAGTCACACAATTTATCACAATAAGCCTAAATTCAAATAATTTGTCACTAAAACTCCTAGGGTAGATGTGGGTTGTTACATTCTCTCCCCCTTAAATGAAATTCATCTTCGAATTTTTAAATCTAATAGCACAACATAGTTTATTTAATTTCTCTGCCATGCTTCTACTGCGCCAGTCAACCCAATATCTAACTACAATTAACTTATCAAACACAGTAAGGCATATACTCACAATCTATTAAAAAGATTCAAATTGATAACTTTCAGCTTAAGCTACACCTATGTTAATCTCTTGTTCAAACAAATCTTAAAACTATTCCTTAATAATTTTGTATCCCCTTAGCCTCATACAAAAGTAATAGAACCTTTAATTTCACCATGAATCAAATGTAATCCTAGGCATTGTTTTTCCTTATATCTCTATTATTATTAACATCTATACTAATATCTTGATCACCACTTACATTCATTATTTATCACATTAGTCATATAAGAATCCAACAGAGAATTCCAAATTAATAACTCTAATTGATATTTGATAATTCACTTTCCATATTAATAATTATTACTTAATCTATTATAACCTCAATAAATATTTTCGTGTTTAATACCATACTAACATTACGATTTCTACACTCCCATCATTCATCAAATTAAACATATTTAAACTTAACAAACACTCCTATATATATCATATCCCAAATGAACTTGCATTCTATTAATTTATGATCCCAAATAAACTTCTCATAACTATTTCAGACTTACTCTCTTTCTGTATTTACCATGATTTAATTACCTAATGCCTTGAAATTTTATACATTTAGCTAGTAATGTCATCCAACTTTAGATTTTCCACTTACATCTTGCTATATTTCACATTCCTAATCATTTAATTTATTCATATTAAAATAATAAACCTTCAGATACCATTGCCTTTAAATGAAATCTTTATGCAACTCTTATATCTTTCCAAATCCATGCCATTCTAGGTTATCTCAATAAAAATTCTTCTTGTACTAAAGATTACTACTAAATTTTCTAATAATCTCAATTGAACATTATTGCATCTAATGCCTTAGAACATTTCTCATCCAGAGGACTCCAATCTCTTTTAGGTATGTTCAAAACTATTTAAATTTTCAAAACTGCATAGGATCATTTATAAGAACTAAAACATTTTCATCCTTGCATTTGACATGTAACCTTAATGCAATGCTTGATGCGGTTCATGATGTATGATTTCATAAAGCAAAACTCAATGCATATAGATAGACCCACTAGACACAAGTACATAATTAAATCATATTTAGAACATTTTATCTTAAAATCATGTTATACCCTCATAGATCAAGTCCTTATAGATCCTCAAATTTATAATTCGTATGGCCTTAACATCTATCATCTCGTAAAAGTTCAAATCTTTATACTCTAATTGCACCCTATATACTCAAAGGTATCTCATCACCAAAGAATCTCTACTAGTATCATACTTATCCTTTTATCAACATTACAAATCTAATAATACTTATACTTTTATATCTCCCCCTCTTAAAAGAAATTCATCCTCGAATTTCAATACTTACTCACATATTCTCGAAAAAGTAGGAATGCTTCTACTGCATCCCTTCCTCGACTTCCTAAGTATACTCATCCATTCCATGATTACGCTAGTAAACCTTAAATCATAAATATCTCCTTGATACACCAATATCTCCCATCCTTAGTTCAAAATTTTAATTGCTTTCCTCTATAGTCAATACAAGAAGTTGTCGTTCATCATTGTCTTCCTCATAATCCTTAAACAATACCTTAATTCCATAGGGTTCATTAATTTATTCCTTATCTCTGCCGAGACTCCTAGCAAAATATAGAGACACAAATGAATTTGCAGCACTAGAATCAATTAAGCATCTTGTACTAAAACTTCAAATGGGAATAATACCTTCTTATTTTTAAATCACACTAGATAAAAATTCTTCCTTCGAATGTACTTGATATCTACATAAGTGATAGAGAAATACCTAGCTTTCTTATTGTTATTGTCTATAAGGTAGCGTCTATGCCACAAATTCCTTAATGTACTTCACTTACTTCATATCGTATACTTATATAAAATGTAACTGATTCATTTTATTCTCCTATTGATCCTTAAATATCCTTCCTCTTCTTTTTGGCATCAATCACAATTACCATTTAATAACTCTATTTAATTCATATATCAAACCATTGTAACATGTAAGCATTTCATACCTCACAACATTATACCTATCAATCATTAATCTAAATTGGATCAAAACTTAGTCAACTTCTCTTTCAAATCTGCTTAACCCCACTATCAACTATCATATTTACCATGCATTTAACATAGGTACTCATCATACCATATCATATCACAAGGCACATGTCACATATCACATATCGCATAGCATATATCATATAGCATATGTCACATATCAATTATCATATAGCATATATCACATATCATAATCATGTAATATATATCTCAAAGCATGAAGAATTCTCTTATTATGCAAAAGTGAATCATGCTATAGGCAAAAAGAATCAATCCATACTAAGTCGCTGAGCAATCAATTAACATCATTCACATCGCAGGAGTCTTCTTTTTCTTGAGGTAGATCACAGGCATGGCTTTCTCGAACATCTTTCACTATGTCCTCTTGTATGCCACACGTGGTGCTCTAGGTTGCGGTCCTCCAGCAGGGGTAATCTTCTTAGTCATCTAGTAAAGGAATCATAAGGCACACAAGCAAACAATAACAAAGAGTACTATAACTCATTAGGATTTGGCGAAACTATGCAAACGATAAACTACAAGTGACATGACAGGAAAATTCCTATGCTCCAAGATTTTACTTAAGCAACTCATATAAAACAAGCCTAAACTAGACTTTTAAAAACTACGGCTCTGATACCACCTTTGTCACATCCCAACTTTGGAGACATGATGGTCCTAGAACATGGGGAGACATAAGGTCACCCACCTCCGTAGAACCCATTTA
Organism: Reutealis trisperma; assembly: GCA_947687605.1. NCBI lineage: Eukaryota > Viridiplantae > Streptophyta > Magnoliopsida > Malpighiales > Euphorbiaceae > Reutealis > Reutealis trisperma. Next base: position 159,391 of record CANTUT010001278.1, on the reverse strand, counting down.
TACTTATACAAATACTACCTAGGATAGTACCAAAAACCTTTCGCATTAACTTAAATAAACACTTTTTTTTTTTGAAAACCTTCAATTGCGGAAGCATAATTAAAATATACTTTAAACATAATCCATAAAGAAATAATATTTAGAATCCAATTAAAACCTTGAAGGATAACATTTCAAAATAAACATCCAAAAATTAATATTTCCGGAGTGTCCAAGGATAACTCTTCATAACATATTAAACTAATTTTCTTGGACAAGGAATTCCCCTAGCGAAGTAGGATGCTTGAGCCATCACCTTGCCTCCTCATAATGCTCACTTAGAACCATACAAGGAAAAAGGGTGAGATAGATGATCTTAATGAGTAAACAATAGGGATTGTACAACAACACATATCCCTTAGAAAGGGATCATAGCTCATAACTTATAGTTCATGATTCATAGTTTGCAATTTACAAAGGTTTGCAGAAATCACACTTATAACACATAGAGTGAGGGCTACTTCCATAATCACTCAAACACATAACACATAGAGCGAAGGCTATTGCCATATTCACTCGAACACATAACTAATAATTACTCGCATCAGTACGAGGATCACATAGCCGATGATTACTCGCACCGGTACGAGTAGCACATAGCCGATGATTACTCATATTAGTACAAGGATTTCTGCATAAAAAAAAGGTTAAAGGTACCATAGTAAGAGCTAATGGTAATCATATATAACAATAACATTTAAGCCATCAATAACATGTATCCCAATACAATAGTAGTTTATTGGTTTGAACAAAAGATATAAGAATAGTGTAGTTCCAGAAAGAATACAAGTTAGGGCAATAATCACAAAGGAATTATCATTGGATAAACAAAAATGGTTTGGACCAATTGTCCTTTGGCAACCCAAGCTTAACAAGGAAATCATAGAAATTCATTTTAGAATGGGATGGACTTGGGTTTCAAGAATGTCAAAAGCTCACATAACATGATATCAATATATTTGTAACAAAACATATTGTTACTCACGCTTGTAGCATGAATACAGTGTTTACTCATGCTAAAAGCAGGAATATAGAGTTTACTCACCTTGGGGTTCCTTTGCTCCTAGTATACGTAGTCCCTTTGCACATCTAAGGCTCCTCAAACTCTAACACAATATTTGATTTAAAACTTAGTATTTATTTACTCATGATGCTCCTATCCCATAACTACCCATGCACATATAGCATACACATACACTTAGAGTCCACATATAGGTGTACTCGTCACTTGCACATAACACATTGACTTTGAAAGTCTTACATACTTAGGCCTTATAGGCTCTCTTGATGTCACATTACAATCACATTAATACCTTTTTAAGGTCATTACCATATTATTACCTCAATATCAATTCACTTTAACAATTATCTTAATTCACTTTACACTTCCAAACATGTCATCTTAATAATTTACCTTTCAAGCGTCATGCTTAACTCTTATGATCCCTTTCACTTTGTCAACTCATAACCATATGTTCATCATCAAGTCATCATAACATTTAGTTCCAAATTTCCCAATCACATTTGCATTCTAATCACAATATAAGGTTAAGATACCTTAAGTATACCAAAATGCATTTACACTTATCTAGGATCATACCTTCAACTAACATGCAATTTTATCGTTTATTATACATACATACATGTCAAAAATCATCAAAACACATCACATAAAATTTATAAACATTGGGACAAAAAGATTCATGTAGGCCGAATGCATCACCAAGGTAAAAAAAACTAAATTCTTCTTCTTTTCACACTTTCCATATATTTCAGAAATATGTAAAAACATGGTTTGAATCAAGATTTTTCATGTAAAAACAACAAAAATCATTTTGGAATTTCAATTCATAGGAATTGGCCACACATAGGGTTGTTTATACATAAAAATTTAACTTTTGAATTATAGACCACAAAACCATGAGTTTTCTTGTTTTTGGTATTTTCTGATCATTTCAGAAATATGTAAACAAGTTGTTTAAACTATTATTTTTCATTCACTCATAAAAAATATCAGTTTAGAACACATCCATGCATGATTGGTAGCCATAGATAGGATTTGTACAAAAAAATTTCTAAGTTTAAAGGCTTAGGTGAAAAATCATGAGTTTTCGCGCTTTCCGCGCTTTTTTTTCTTTTCAGCGATAAATAGACACATGATTCAAATCATTATTTTTCATCTAAACAAAACAAATATCAGTTTACAATCCAATCATATACAAATTGGCAGCCACATGTTGAAATAATAATAGAATTTTCCAACTTCTAAGTTCTAGCACAAAAACCTTGAATTCCTTTATTTTTTGAAACTTTTCGGTCATCACAGAAATATACAAAAATATTATTTGATCCAATATTTTTCATCCAAAAAAATTAAAAATCAGTTTAGAAAACAATAATGCACAAATTGCCCCACTCTAGTGATGTTTATACATAAAAATTGTGATTTTAAGTTATAGAATTCACCTTTGGAGAAATCTCGCGGAAAGAATTGTGTTTTCAGTAGAAAATAGATTTTCTCTCCCAAAAACTCACTCAAACAGAATTAAATCTGTAAAAATCAGTAATCAAATAGTTCAAAATAATTTTCCCATAATTTATTTTATAGATATCAGTTTAGAAATTGAAAGAGAAGAAAAACTTACGATTACGATCAAGAAATCGCGAAACTAAAAAGAGTTTTCTTAATGTCGGTAGAGATAATTATTTTGGGAGAATTTTTCTATAAAAATACTGGAATAACAGAGTGTGGCTACTATCTAAACTGATGGGGGCTGAAATTTTGCTTATATAGGCTGCAATTTCCAAGTTTGCCCTTAATGAGCTAGGTTAGGAGTGTTTTTGTGTAGTGGGCTTTTGGGTATTTGGGATTTTTAATTAATTTAGGGCTGATTATAGGTAATTAAAAATACAATATTTTTCTTATTATTTTCATTAAAATTTTCCCAAGAACATTTATTTAAAAATATTTTAAAAATACTCATAAAATTATTTTATGCTTAAAAATTGCCTTTTTACATGAAAAATTATTTTATGAAAAATAAATTATTTCATCCTAATGCATTTTATTCAAATTATTTATTTCATAATAATAATTCATATTAGGCATATTAAAATTAATTTAACATGCCCCAAACTCATAAATCACATCACATATGAATTTTCATATAGTCACACAATTTATCACAATAAGCCTAAATTCAAATAATTTGTCACTAAAACTCCTAGGGTAGATGTGGGTTGTTACAGTTGCTTCGACTTGTTAATTAAAATCTAACCTAATTAATAACTCAGTAATCAATTAATTAATATGATTTAATTAATTAACCCACCTTTCAATCAATAAACTGAAACATGATAAACGGCTAGGCTAAATTAACCCCTTCGCAAGAAGGGTGAACTACGCGGATTTTGATTCCCATTCAAAGGGATACGTAGGCTTGCTTGTTTAAAGCATCAAATCCAACTTAAATAAAATATAACCTTTCTTTTATATGCCACTTTATGAATTAGTTCTTTTCTTTGTGATATTTGCTTTTAATTTGTCTTCTTTATTATAATATTGATGTTGTCTTTCTTTTGTAGTATTTTTCTTTAATGATTATTTTGGAATTATTTTAGAGAATGTGTTACTTCCCTAGAACCCATAAGGGCTAAAGGAAGTATCCCCTATTTTGGTTTTGAATTGTAAAGTTAATTCTTTTATTTGCTTTATTGTTTTAGATGAATGTTTATTTATTTATTTATTCATGCATTATATAATTGTTCATGCATTATGTAAACTATTCATGAAATTTATTTTAAGTCATGTTGTACTAAATTTGCCAAACTAATCATTTTTCTAATTAAACCAAAAACCTAGTCCTCGAATCCTCTTTGATTTTGATATTAATTGCAACCAAATTGGGTTTTTCTCTTAATGTTTTCCCAAATAAAATAAAATTAAGGTGGTGACTCTTTTCAAAAATCAATCAATTAGAACTCGAGGGTTCCATCATGAGTTTGCACCCAAAAGAGATTTCGATCCCACTCAGCGAATCAAACCCGTGCTCTAGCAAGGCCTCACAGTATTAGAATTTGATGTGACCTTAGGAATGGGTTGGCTATATGAGTATGGAGCTTACATTGACTGTAGAGTAAAGTAGGTAAAATCTCAAGCTAAGGATAGGTAGAAATTTGTGTATCAAGGAGATGCCTATGATTAAGGTCCACTAGCATAATCATGGAATAGATAAGTATACTTAGGAAGCTAAGGAAAGGATGTGGCAGAAGCATCCCAGTTTTTGAAAAAGTATGAGTAAATATTTAAATTCGAGGATAAATTTATTTTACGTGAGGGAGACAAAAAAAAAAAAAAAAAGGATAAGTATTCTCAGACTTGTAATGATGATAAAAGAATAAGTATGATGCTATGCAATTTTGCAAATTAAATATTTTTTAATATACCTAAAAGGGGTTTGAGTCCTCTAGATGAGAAATGTTTTAAGGTGTTAGATACAATAATGTTTAATTGAGGTTACTGGAAAACTTGGTAGTGATCTTTAGTACGAAAAGATTTTTTAGTGAGATAACCTATAATGGCATAGATTTGGAAAGATATAATAGTTGCAAGAGATTTCATTGAATGGCAATGGTATTAGAAAGTTCATTATTTTAATATGTATAAGTTAAATGATTAAGAATGTGAAGTATAGCAAGTTGTAAGTGGAAAACCTAAAGTGAGATGATATTATGAGCTAAAGGTATAAAAAAAAATTTGCAAGGCATTAGGTAATTAAGTCATGGTAATAATGTATAAATTATACAGAAAGAGAGTAAGTATGAAATAGTAATAAGAACTTTGTTTGGGATTATAAATTAATAGAATGCAAGTTCATTTGGGATATGATATATATAGGAATGTTTGTTAAGTTTAAATAAGTTTTAATTAATAAATGATAGTAGTGTAGAAATTGTAATGTTAGCAAGGTATTAAACATGAAAATATTTATTGAGGTTATAATAGATTAAGTAATAATTATTAATATGGAAAGAGAATTATTGAATATCAATTAGAGTTATTAATTTGAAATTATCTGTTGGATTCTAATATGAATAATGAGATAAATAATAAATGGAAGTGATGATTAAGGTATTAGTATAGGTGTTAATGATAAAAGATATATAAGGAAAAGAAATGATTGGGATTATATTTGATTAAAGATGAAATTGAAGGTTCTATTACTTTTGTTTAAGGTTAAGGGATACAAAAATTATTAAGGATTAGTTTAAGATTTGTTTGAACAAGAGATTAACATAGGTGTAGCTTAAGCTAAAGGTCTATTAGTGTGATTTTTGATGGATTATGAGTATGTGCATTACTATATTTGATATGTTAATTGTAGTTAGATATTGTGTTTGAATGGCATAGCAGAAGCATGTGAGAAGTTAAGTTAGTGTGTTGTATAGTTAGATTTGAAAATTCAAGGATGAATTTTTTTTTAGAGGGGGAGAATGTAAGAACCCACACCCACTCTAGGAGTTTTCATGACCAATTTGCTTGAATTTAGAACTATTAAGACTAAGTGTATGCTTTTATAGGAATTCATATGCTATGTGCCTAATGGGTATGCAGCATGCTAGATTAGCTCTAATATGTATGATATGAATTAGTATTGAGAAATAAGTGATTTATATGAAGTGCATGAGCATAAAATAATTTATTGAACATAAAATGAATTTTCATACAAAAAGAGATTTTTAAGCATAAATAACTTTTATGAGCATTTTTAAAAGTTTCATGACTCTTTATGAGTTACAAGTTGGGAGTTCAAATTTGGTATGATGTCATCTCTCCCTTAAGTGAATTGAGCAAGGTCTTCACTCACCAGTGTATGCAAGTGAATTGAGCAAGGTCTTCAATCACAAGTAATAAGTGTGATTTCTATAAACCCTATTAAATTGCAAACTATGAGTCATGAGTTACAAATCATGATCTATAAGTTATAAGTTATGAGCCCTTCTAAGGGATATGTGTTATTGTATAAGTTATATTGTTTACTCATTGAAATCATCTATCTCACCCTCTTTCTTTGTGTGATTCCAAGTGAGCAATATGAGGAGACAAGGTTTGAGATTGGCTTGGTTAATCATGGCTTAGACTTCCTCAATGATGAATTGCCTTTATTCCTTGACTTGGGCTTGTTGAGCATTTAGAACAACTTGAAAATTTGCCCCTTGCTTTTTAAGGAGACTAGTCATAAGTGTGGTCAAGGTAGTATTATCAATTTGGTTAGCCATTGGTACCTTGAACCAAAACCAAACAGAACCCAATAAATGAATGGTACGGATAGGAAAAAGTTGACAAATGCATGGGAATATAGATTCTGAGGAAAAGGATTCCATTATGTGGTTATAGGCCAATTGTCTTTGGGCTTCGAATATTTTCTAAGGTATGATGTGTGAAGATTTAAGCTTTAGGTAATGTCATGGGTATTGATGGTTTGGGGTTATTAATGTTTGAGGCTATTGGGCAAAAGGTATTAGGTTTTAGAGGTTTTAAGTATATATAGTCCAAGGGTTTTGGACTAAAGGATAATGAACTAGCTCTGATGGTTTAGGATTAAAGGTGTTGGGTCGATTTTTGAATAAGAAGTAGGATTAAGGTAATTGTCTTGGTATTAGGATCTGAAGTGTCTAGGTTGTTGGATGAAAATGAAGGTTGAGAAATTTTTGGTCAAATAGTAGGGTTCAGATAAGAGGACTCAAATTTTCAAGGTTAAGTATGAGATAATGGCATTATGGATTTAAGGTTTAAGGTTAAAGGTGGTTGAGTTGTTCATTTGGGAGGTTGTTTAGGATTTAAGGTTTGTAAGGTAAGAAGTGTTTGGGATATAGGTGATAGTGCTTAACCTTTCTTCAGTTCAAGGTATGACTTAGACTTGAGATGAATGCATGTCTTTTTTCATGATATGCATACGAAAAAATATTTCATGAATATGCAAATGTACAAGGCTTTGATTATGATACACACAACCTAAGGTCAAGTTTTAGGTTCATTACATGAGAGGGTAAGGGTGGCTTAGATTGAGTGCCCATCATATTAGAGCAATGATATACCTAACTACGTATGAGTCAAATAGCCTTACTTAGGTTCAACAGTGCGTATTGCTCATTATATCTTTAAAAAGATCAAACGATTCATTGCGGGGTGGATGATTTCACTATCAATGAATAGACCCAAGGAGGTTTGCCCATTTGATACTATTCACTATCCATTTTCTTCTAAAGAACTTAGGTTTAGAGGCAAACAGCCAATACAATTGATGGATGAAAAGTCACAATTATATGGAAAGTAAACTTTATTTTTAAACTACTTAGTTGTCCTCCTATTTTTCCTTTTAAAAAGAAAGTTTGTCCTTAGTACACTATAAGAAATTTGCGAAATAGCGACAGAATTTAGCGACAGATAGTATTCCATCACTAATTTATGACAGATCAATAGAACCAGCGACGAATTTTAAAAATAATAGAAATAATAAATTAAAAAATACAGTGACAAAATACCAAGAGATTAGCAACAAATTAGCAACAGATCAGAAATGAAATAATTCAATCATGAAAAATGAGTGCGAAATATCGGTGCCACTTGTTAGCAATGGATTTGCAATAATTCAGCGATAGAATTAGCAATGGATGGTTCAATAGTTATTTTTGTTATTAAAATTTATAAATAATTTTCCATTTTATTTTATCAACAGATTAAATGTAAAATAGTGATGAAAATCTCTCACTATTTTCTAAATTCTTTTTTTTTATTGGATGGCCAATTAATTAGCTAGGATGACCAGCCTCTCCATTTCTTTTTCCTATGAGTTTCTTTCTCTTCATATTTGCCAAAAACAAAAACAAGTTTTCTCTTTAAATTTCATTAATTTGATGAATATTTAGACAATGGGTTTGATTTAAAAGAGCTATTGGATGTTATAGAGCTGTTGGTCCTCCACTGTTTCCCCCTCTCTCTCTCTTGCTTCTGGTGTTCGTGGTTAATATTTTAACATCATTGGGTTTTGTCAAAAGATTAGTGGGTTAGCTACTAGATTTTGGTGAAGTCCTAGGCATCTATTAGTCCTCCACCATTTCCCCATCTCTCTCTCTCTCACTCCTGGTGGTTCGTGAGTCTCTGGTTTATCGCAAGATCTCTCTCTCCTGGTTTTGGTAGTTCATGCATCTCAGCTATGTCATAAGTCCAGTTCTGTGAATTTTTTTCTTACTATTTGCTCCTAATTTTGGTGATTTTATATGAAAATCCATGTCAATAGCATAAATTAGTAAGCTTTTGTTCGGATTTTGGTCCAATTACATTATGGGTTTTGTGACAATATGAATTTGTTTTGACTTTTGGTTATTTTTTATCCGATTTCTATTGATTTGAGTAATTGGTTTTGTTGGTTGATGGTTGAATTTGATTTTAAGAAATAATAATGGGTTATTTTGTTCTTGAATTTGATTTGAGTAACTAGTTTTGTTCCTGTTGACAGAGGAATCAATTAAATCCTCTACCATTTCTCCATCTCTCTCTAGTTTCTGGTGGTTCACCTTTTCTTTGGATCATTACAGGATCTCTCTCTCTCACTTCTAGTGGTTTGTGAATCTTAGCTTCGTCACAGGTCTAGTTCTGTGACTTATTTTTCTCATACTATTTGCTTTTAATTTTTGTTCTATTTTTAATAGCCTTAATTTGATTTTAAAAAACTGATATTTAAATTCACCCATCTTAGATGACCTACTAGAATCTTTTAAATCATAAGATAACCTTGAAGTAAATGACTTCATTTTCTTGTTTTTTCAACAACCCCCACCTATTAAAACATTGCGTAAAGCTCCTCCTTTAGTCTAGTACCTTCTTCAAATCTTGCAAAAATTTATAGGCTGTGTTGGACTATAATTGTTGTAGTAGCAAAATTTTGTGTCGGGAGAATCACATCTTAGATTGTAAGTAATTTCAAAGCATTATCTAGTGATTAATTCAATTGTTAGCATCCTCCTTTATGCATGATTTCCCTCTTCAGTAACAGCTTTCGGCTTTGCACCTACAAATAAAATGCTACTACCATTATGGATATAATCCTCTTACTTGTGTTAATCTTAGGATTGCAAGCCTTATTTTAGTGTTTGGCAAGGGAGATATCAAAAGAAATAGAAAATGAAAGAGGGAATCTCATATATAGAACTAAAGAAAAGAGGAAGAGAATATGCAACAGATAGGAGAGAGTTGTGATGTCACATCCCAACCTTAGAGATATGATGGTCCTAGAACATGGGGAGACATAAGGTCACCCACGCCCATAGAACCCACTTACACATAAACAAATCATGCCTAGGATCGTACCAAACCTCATACGATAACTCATTCAAAACATTTATTTGAGAACCTTTAATTGCGGAAGACTGTAATTAGACAGTTCACATAAAATCCATAATGAAAATAATATTCGTATCCCATTTGGAAACTTAGGAAAATAATATATCTCAAAATAAACATCAATCAATATTCCCTAGGCATCTAATGACAAAACTTCATAAAATGGTATTATTAATGACTTTAGCAAGGAATCCCCCAAGCAAAGTAGAATGCTTGAGCCATCACCTTGCCTCCTCACATTTGCTCACCTGGAATCACACAAGGAAAAGGGGTGACATAGATGATCTCAATGAGTAAACAATAAAGCATATACATTATCACATATTCCTTTGCAAAGGAAACACACAGCTTATACACATAGTTCATGATTTATAATTAATGAATCAAGTTGCAATTTAGCAAGGGTTCAATTTGGTAAGGTTGCATAAATCACACTTATAACACATAGTGAGTGAAATCTATTGCTCTATTACTCAAACACATTAAGGAGAGGTGGCCTTATACTAATTTCTAACTCCTATCACATAGAAGGCGTGAAATTGATCAGGCCCTATGGCTAAAACCGCCCCTCTCTAGCTAAGGTGGATACACTACCCCTATCCATCGGGTTAAGATCATGCGTATAGGTTCTGATGATTACCCGCATCGGTATAAGGATTTTGCATAAAAGGTTAAAGGTACCATAGCTAGAGCTAATGGTAATCACAATTAACAATATCACATAAGGCAACAATAACAAGTATCCTAATAACAATAGTGATTTAACTTTTGAACAAAAGATACAATAATAGTGTATTTCCATAAAGAATATAAGTTAGGGTAATAATCATAAGAAATTCTCATTGGATAAACAAAATAGTTTTAGACCAATTGTTCTTTGGCAACCCAAGCTTTACAAAGAAATCACTTAATTAAATTTTAGGATAGAAGGAACTTGGGTTTCAAAGATTGTAAAGGCTCACATAAGAAGATATCGCATGTTTGTAACATATCAAAATGATATAGAGTTTACTCACTCTCGAAGAATGAATATGATGTTTACTCACACTTGTAACATGGACATAGTGTTTACTCACTTTGTGGTTCCTTTGCTCCTAATTCATGTAGCCCCTTTGCACTTCTAAAGCTCCTCAAACTCTAACACAATTATTTAATTTAATACTTAGTATTTATTTACTCATGATGCTCCTATCCTATAGCTACCCCATGCAATATAGCATACACGTACACTTAGAGTTGCACATCTAAGTGTACTCATCACTTGCACATAACATATTGACTTTAAAAGTCTTACACACTTAGGCCTTATAGGCTCATATGAGAATACATTACAATCATGTCAATGCCTTTCTAAGGTCATCAAAATGTTATTACCTCAATATCAATTTACTTTAACAATCATCTTAATACACTTTACACTTCCATACATGTCAACTTAACAACTAATCTTTCAAGTGTCATGCTTAACTCTTATGATCCTTTTATTCGATTGTCACTTCATTAGCTCAAAACCATGTATTCATTATTAAGTCATCATAACATCTAGTTCCATATTTCCCAATCACATTTAGATTCTAATCATAATATAAGATTAAGATACCTTAAGTATACCAAAATGCTTTTAAGCTTGTCTAGGGTCATACCTTTAACTAACATGCAATTTTATCATTTATTATACATACATACATGTCAATAATCATCAAAATACATTACACAAAAATTATAGACATTGGGATAAAAATGTTAATGTAGGCCGAATGCATCTTTAAAAGGAAAACTAAATTTTTCTTCCTTTTCGCACTTTCCGTCTATTTTAGTAATATGTAAAAACATGGTTTAAACTAAGAATTTTCATGTTAACACAAAAAAAAAATCATTTTATAATTTTAATTCACATAAATTGGCCACATATGGTATTGCTTAGACATGGAATTTCAATTTTTGGATTATAGGGTACAAAACCATGAGTTTTCTTGTTTTTGGTATTTTTCAGTCATTTCAGAAATATGTAAACAGTTGGTTTAAACCATTATTTTTCATTCAATCACAGAAAATATTAGTTTAGAACATGTCCATGCATGATTCGGTAGCCATAAATAATATTCATACAAAAAAATTCCAAGTTTTAAGACTTTGGTGAAAATTATGAGTTTTTGCGCTTTTTGCGCTTTTCGTTCATTACAGCAATATATAGACACATGATTCAAATCATTATAAACAAAGCAAGTATCATATTAGAATTCTTTCTCACACAAATTGGCAGCCATATATTAATTTAATAATAGAATTTTTCAACTTCTAAGTTCTAGCACAAAAACCTTGAACTCCTTTATTTTCCAAAACTTTCTGGTCATCATAGAAATATGTAGAAATATAATTTAATCCAACATTTTTCATCAAAACAAATCAAAAATCAGTTTAGAAACCATTGATGCATAAATCACCCCCC